>JAWDGP010006299.1:97500-122500 GCA_033675545.1 Elysia crispata | reverse complement strand
ATAGTATTAACTGCATATAAAATATAAATACACACACACACACACACACACACATATATATATATATATATATATAAAGGTAGAGAGAGAGAGAGAGAGAGAGAGAGAGAGAGAGAGAGAGAGAGAGAAAGAGACAGAGAGAGATAGAGAGAGAGAAAGAGAGAGAGAGAGATAGAGAGAGAGAGAGAGAGAGAGAGAGAGAGAGAGAGAGAGAGAGAGAGGTGGTAGGGAAAGAGGGATTTCAAGAGAGATTCAATGCGCATTTAACTAAAAATCTGCTGTAGAAACCAGCTGAAAACAGAAATGCAACTTGCAGAAAATAAATTCGAAAGTTCAAAACATAACTTTAGGACTGATATCAACATGCGTTTAGGAATTTTCAGACTTTTTAATTTTATAGTTTAATACCACCAAGATATATACAGCAGTTTTATAATGTTTACAACAAGAATTTTATTAAGACATTTTAAATTGGATTCATACAAAGAGAAACGAAAAAAAATATATTATATACTTAAAGCGAACAATGTTTTCTTATTTCTCTTCGTCTAAGATATAACTCTTTTTCTTTCTCTCTATCTCTCTCTCTCTATCGCTTTTCTCGTATTTTGTTTTCGTCATTGTGCCCTCTGACTCAGCCTTTTCCATATTTTTAAAGGAGTATTCAATTTTCGCTTTTAACCCTTTTGAATCAACCAAAGAAAAGAAAGCATTGTGCATTTCACACATTGGACCCACTTATCTAGACAGTCACTTTGTATTTCTTTGATTTTTTTTGTCATTGTCCGTTGATTTTAATCAGCTACTTTTTTATGCTACTTTTTTTTCCCGGAAATTTTTTAATTCTATTTATAGTGTTGTTTATGATTTAATATTTGACTTTAACAAAATATGACTTGTAATTTTTAGTCTTGTAATTTTCAAAGCTTTACATAAGACAAAATCGTATGTCACAATATCTTATTTTTCTTTCTGATGAATGAGTTTGTATTGAAACCGGTTTACGAAAAGAGTTTGAAAAAGTACCTAAGCATAAAGTTTGAAACACCTGCCAAAAACTGTTACGATCGAGACAAACAAACAAATGGAAGACTGTTGATATCTTTTCAAAATTTACTTTCTCTCTCTCTCTCTCTCTCTCTCTCTATCTCTCTCTCTCTCCCTCTCTCTCTCTTTTCTTTCTCGCCACCAGTGGGTTTTGTCCACTGTGGCCTATGTTTGATACAAAACAACATAATCTTTCTTGTCTACCTATGGGCACAGTTTTTTTTATTTCATTAAGATAACGAGAACCAAACGAGGGGAAAAAGACTGGAAAAAGGAATGATTTCGGTTAATTAAAAAAAAAAATTAACACAATTCTGCTGTTTACCATTACTTTCAACATACTGCCTTTTTCGATACCTGTAATTAAACATTTTTTTTTGAAAGATAGGATAGGAAAAAAACTAGGTTCCAATATACCACCGAGAGTGGGCTGAAAAGTAAATCAACATGTTTTGCTTAAGCAATCTTGAAATTCGACACAGCTACTTTCGGAAGAAATATCTTCACACAGTTATTATAATAACTTGTTATCTCTATAGCTACGCCTCGGTACGAGAAAAAAATATAGTGACATCTAACGAACTTTTCGTCAAAGCAGTGCTCTGTACTTGGATTTCTCAAAGCTGAAGGATGCTCTGCTGCAAACATCCACTACAAAATGAAACCTGCTTGTGTTTCTGATGCATCTGCTAGAAAAAGGGAGAGGATCGGAGGCGTTTAGGTCGGCCACTTTCCGCATCCGATACGGCCTGTCAAGAGACAGTTAACTGTGTGATTAGAGCCAATCGAAGGGAAAAAAAAAGAGAAATTGCTATATGAAGTGTGAATTTCAAAAGAACGAATCCGCCACATCGTCCCACCTCTCCAGGGCTACCGCAACTTTTACGCGCGATGGGTCGCAGCACACAACATCCTTCAGAAATTACATCGCAAAGAAAGGAAATGTGTACCCAACTCCCGAAACGCTTTGATAAAGGAGACATTTCTTTGCAGAGTGTGTGTTAAGTCATTGATTGTATGCAAATCTTAAGTCAGCGACTTTAAAACCCAGAAACTAATGTGCGATCAATGGCGTATCGGCACACAATCTTTCCTAGTCCAGAGAACTATTGTGTAAAACGGCCTGGCTAACCATTTTCTGGGACATGGAGGATATAAATCACATATCAATGTAATTTCTAACTTAAGGAGAACTCTGTACAATATATTTTAATTCTACGAGCATTAAAAACTAAACTCAAGCGTGTTCGGTGTGGTCCACTCAATGCTGGAGCACGACAATGGGCACCCATCCACTAGTGCTGTTGCCAATGTCAATAAGCCTTGGTCCAATCAGAGAGGATAATTTTATATAGATATGTAACTTTCCTCTGCTACTGAGAATTACAACCTCTCTGCACACAGCATATAGGCCCGATCTTGTGCCATCTGACTAATTCTTGGCTGCCCATCTCAAGAAGTTTCTGAGAGCAAATCATTGCTTTAGGGATGAAGAAGTCGAGGCGGCAACTGCGGGACAGTGGTGCCGAGAGAAGTCCCGCGGGATTCTTATCCGACGGTGAGCGCCAACAGGTCGGAACCTAGCAACTCTGTGTACATCGCTATGGTGTGACTATGTTCAAAAATGAATTTCAAGACGCTTAGCTGAGATTCCTAACTCTTTATTGATGCATAACGTATGTGTGTACCATGACAAACAAACAAAACAAATTCTGAACAATCAGAACTAATTTTCAGCCTGCCCTACTTGATCTATCTAGCTCTTTGATGTAAACTTACAAAGTAGATCTATTATACTGCGTGATTAACAGTCATAAAGTTAGGTATAAATAGTTGCTGAGAAACCTGACAATACATCACAGCCGATGTTACTATGAATTAATTTAAGATCGTCGGAAACCTATTTTACGTTTACAAATACTGCCCCAAAATCTGCTGTTTGCCATTTTGTGGAGTCCTAAGCAACGTAAAGATACGATCCCTTAAAACTAATCAGTGTTACAAAGCCTTGAATAAAATAAGGAAGCAATGAATCTCCGCAAGGCAGAGCATCTTTTGGTAGCTCTTTTAAGTGATTGCTTTCTAAAAAAAAGTCTGTAGGGAATTTTAAAGCAATTGGGAAAATACATAACTAGCAATTTTTCACCACAAAACAAAGAATGAAGGATTGCAGAGAAAAGGCAAAACCAAAGACATACGCACTCGCTGACTGATCTGCCTTGCCGTTCTTCATGTAGGTTTAAGAACAAGTTTGTACCTGTGGTTTAAAGCACAAAAAAAAAAGCTATTGCGAAATAAATAACTGTGCAAGAAACTCATAAACGAAGGATAGGTGGACGCAATGGAGCAAGTCTAAGATGAGAAAAATGTCAAGCAAAATAACTCATTAAAAACAAAAAAAAATTTAAACAAAACCTATGGGAAAAAAAGATTTTGCTAAATCAACTCCACCCATAGCTGATAAGAAACTAGCAATTTTGCTCGCTAATTAAAATCACTTTTTTGTTTTTGCTTGACTTGTTTCTTTATTTAACGATGATCTTGATGGCTGAGAGAGTAAAGATAAACATAGGAAAGATCTTAGAGGACTCCAAAATAATAAAGAAAAAAAAATATTATTGTGAAGAAAATATGTTACGAAATTAAAAATGTGGCATTAACAAAGAAAAGCAAAAGCTGAAAAACCTGTAATTGTAAAGGATTTGTTTTAAAAATCTGCCTTTTTCAGAATATTGGTAAATATTTCCAATTCCAACCATTTTATGTTACATTTACCGTTTTAGCATAAAATGGTGTAGGATTAATTTTATGGAGAAACGTCGATATTTAAAAGTTTTTGGTGACAGCCAAACTGGGTAGTAGTAGTAGTAGTAGTAGTAGTAGTAGTAGTAGTAGTAGTAGTAGTAGTAGTAGTAGTAGTAGTAGTAGTAGTAGTAGTAGTAGTAGTAGTAGTAGTAATGGTAGTAACAGCAGTAGCAGCAGCAGTAGCAGCGGCAGCAGCAGCAGAATGCAGCAAAATGCAGCACTTTATACTTTATACTACTATCCTGTAAAAGAAATATGTTTAAAGATTGTTAAGGAAAATTTTCAAGTAAAAAATATAGACGAATAAAAAGAGTTTTTATTGTATATTTAAGGTCTTTTTTATTTGAATTATTAATTGAAAAATGTTTTATTGAAAATAAAACAATTTTTTTTTCGATCTGCGTCGATTGCTATTTAAAAGGTCTGTTAAACTTTTGTATAATGTTTTTATTTTATAATCATGCAAACAAAATAAATTGTTTTCATGACGCAGGTTTAGGAAAAAAATATTGATAAGAAGAACTAGAATACCATTTTATATCGTTGGAGGAAAAAAAATGATATCTATGATAGGCGAATTTACTTTTTATGTTTCTCTTTATTCTTGACAGTTTATACTACTACGTATCTTTTTTGTGCCAATTAAAAATAAGACATTAAGAAATCATACCAAACAAAAAGTATAAAAGGAGCTTTCTAAAGTATTTGCGTCGCAACGCCTGGTCCAAAGCATTCATATCAAGTATTCAAGTAGAAATTACCAATCGATTGGTAAGTAATGCCACTCTTCAACGCTACGGCGTAAATGACATGCTTTTATTATTAAAATATTTGCATAGTAGGCAATAAATGAATTGTCAATATTATTTAAAGCTTTACAATAACAAAGGGCTTAACATTATAGTGCTATACTTGCTTAACTCAAGTTTGAAATGTAAATAGAGGTAACTCGCTGAGTTGACAATATAATTTTCCCCCCTTGGAATTTGAATTCATTGGCTAATGATACATTTTAGCAATAAAACTAAGTTTTGCACAACTAATTACTAATAAAAATGCAAGAATCAAAAATTAGACGTTAGATTTAGCAGGATTATAAAGTAGCGTAATAATAGAGGAACATAGGGGATGGGGTGAGGGGATGTATCGGAAATAAAAGTAGATCTATTAATCTGGCAACAAATCTATGAGATATAGTGACAGAACAAGGTAAAAAAAAATTAAGCAATATTCCAAGAGAGTCAAACTGTCAATATATGAAATATGCAGTTTAACTGTGTAACATGTTAAAAGTTAAGGTGAAAGACGAAGTGCCGCGAGATTAAGTTTTTAATTTTTGAAAGGAAATTATGATAATGGAAGCAAATTTTTGAAAATAGGTTGGAATTGTAAATATTATCATTTCTAATATTTGTTGTAAAGAGTATTAAAATTATGAAAGTAGCAACCTCTTGCTAAAAAAATGCTGGAATAATAGCTCTTAATCTTTAAAACATACCCAATCCTGCTAACAAATTACAAATACAGCGTCATCTTAAATGAAATTTTCACCAATCTCACATACCAGTTTGCATTTTCCGTTTGCTTAATTTTTCTTTCCAGCGGGAAAAAAATGAAGGTTTTACTTGTCGCTCTCATGATGCTCGCTCTATTAGTGTTAGTCTGTGTAGCGAGGCGCCTCCCCTACGCTTACTATCAGCAAGCGCCTCGCTTGGTCTGGACTGGGAACAGCCTGGTTCGAGGGAGAGAGTACACCAGTAGCGGTTAAAGGACTTCCAGATTTCTTTAGCCGTTTCTTTTCCTGGATGAGTTGCTGAATACCCTGAAACATGTGGCTAACATCTATTTACTATGAACCAGAAAAAAAAAATAAATAAGAAAGAAAAGCACAATGTGTTGTTCGCAGATTTTATGTTTAAAGTTCATTATTGTTCATAGCAAATGCGCTGGAGTTAACATTGTTGTGTGATTATAAGAAAAATGCTGGATAAATTATGGTTATTACCTAGCTTTTGCTTAACACTTAAACTGTAAAGGGCATCTATCGCTGAGAGAGATAGAAATTAATTTCAAACAAGTTGTCTTATGTACTTAATGATGCCTATCTTTAAATCTGTGAACTCAAAAATACAAAGTTTTATCACTCCTAATTAAAAAGGAAGTTTGAAAGACCACCATTTTAAACATGATGGTTTGCTTTCACCTTTTTTAACACAAAACAAAAGAAAACTTCAACAAAGTGCAAATCAGTTAATTGACAAGGACAGGCTGAAAAAATTCCTCTTAGGTCAGATCTTTTTCTACTTTCTATAATAATAATAATAATAATAATAATAATAATAATAATAATAATAATAATAATAATAATAATAATAATAATAATAATAATAATAATAATAATAATAATAATAATAATAATAATAATAATAATAATAATAATAATAATAATAATAATAATAATAATAATAATAATAATGTTCTCACCTTAAGGAACTTATTTTTTATTTCAGCTCGATCTCGTAGGAACATATAAAGAGGATAAAAAAGAATAGTCTTTAAAAGAATCCAAAGATAATATTTATTTTATGCTAAAACCAGCTTGAAAACCATACTAATTTATTAATTATTGCCTATATTGTTGAAATAGGGCAACGAAAACTATAGTACTTACCTCGATGTCCAACTTCAAATAAGTTTATAAATCACCCCAAAACAACACAACCCAAAAACACAAACACTTGCCAATAGACGTACAGATAGCTAAATCAAATGATAACAAAATGTATGTCTTTAAGTTTTATAGCCTTTAAATAAGATGATCACTGAAATATTTGCAAGGAAGAATCATAAACGTTCACTCACCATATTCTCAGGGGAATGATCAAAGGGCAAATCGTTTCCATCAAACAATAACAGCAACAAAAAGAAAAAAAACTATTACAACAACAATATAATAAGAACAATAGAAACAAAAATAATAACAACAAGAAGAACAACAAAAAATAACGACATCATATAAGATTGAACAATGGCAATAACCGCAAAAAGCCCTTTTCAAAGATTAAATGTGAGATTTTAGCTTGGTTGTATGGTTTTAAAAATTTGTCATGCTTCAGCTCCTAGAATAATATCCACATAATTTTAATCTGTAGCACAGCTCTAAACAAAAAAGTTCATCGCTAAAAATCTATTCTTTTTATTTATTTCATTCACTATATAAACCTTCGGCCATTATTCGATGTAAAATTGTAAGCTATACAACTCTAGTCCTAGATCTACACTCTCTGTAGTAAAAAATAAGAACTAAAACGCTGGCCTCAGATGCTTCAATGTTTTCTGCTCATGAATAGCCTTAAAGTAGAATCATTTGGCAACATATCTATTGCATCAAATTACAAGGTATTTTTTAGAGCACATTATAGCATAAATCCATAATTTAAAATTTCACCGTCAACACTTGAGACTGATATTGGTAGTTCAAAATTCAGAAAAATTACAATCAGTAATTTCGGAGGTAGAGAAGATAGCGTTGCAAGAAATCTCAGTTGGTTGATTAATATAGATTTTTTTCAGATACTTTTCATATTGAATGTCAACGTTGATAAACAATTTAAAATCTTTTCCAATAAAAAAAAAAAAAAAAAAAAAAAAAAAAATCAGAGCTCATCTTTTTTAACAATGGCATAGGACCCGAAAGCAAAAACAAATAGCAATTATGGGCCATTATGTCTTATCAATTTTTCAAATTTTGATGAAATGCTCTTTTTAAGTCTCTGATTCTTTTTAGTGACTGTGGGTATGTAAATATCTATATCTTTAAATCCTTTCTTTGACAATTGTCTCGTCCATCAGCTCGGCTGATACTCATAAACATTGCAACCTCATAAAAGTACTTGTAGTGTAATAGGCCAGGATTAAACAACGAATGATTATTTATCAACGAAAAAAAATTATAAAAAAGGCATTGATCGCGAATGAGATTATTCGAAAAAAAAAAAAATAGCAATAATAATTTCCTTATTCGAGCAAAATATAGGATCCTTTTCAAAACATATGCAAATGAACAAGTTAATAAAATTTTCTTAATGGGGAACCATTACCTTTGAAAAGCTCCCACAGTAATATTAATAATATTACTTAGACTCACATAAATGTCTAAATATTTATATATATTGAAATATAACTCGCCGTAACTCAAAACATAACTTGTACAAAATGAGTATTATCGAACGTGTGTCTTACTGCTTCCTGTTGTCGAATACCACTCAATGAGATCTATATAATAATTCAAACCTCTTTGCAATCTCTCAATCCTTACATGCAAATGACGCACCCAACAATAGAACAGATAAAAGAAGTATAGTATGTTTTTTAATGGACTACTCCACAATCGCTAAAAATGGAGGCACACTAGTTTTTAAAAAAAATCGGTTAAATTTTTGGAACAGTTACTAGTTCACTATTGTTGCAAAAGCTCAGTAAAAAATGTTGTATAAGCAGGTCTTAGAGGTGTGAGCATTCAGCTAGACCGTTTCAAAATTACAAAAAAAAAATATAATGTATTACTACTACTACTACTACTACTACTACTACTACTACTACTACTACTACTACTACTACTACTACTACTACTACTACTACTACTACTACTTCTACTACTACTACTACTACTACTAATACTACTACTACTACTACTACTACTACTACTACTACTACTACTACTACTACTACTACTACTACTACTACTACTACTACTACTACTACTACTACTACTACTACTACTACTACTACTACTACTACTACTACTACTACTACGACTATCATTATTATTATTATTATTATTATTATTATTATTATTATTATTATTATATTTATTATTATTATTATTATTATTATTATTATTATTATTATTATTATTATTATTATTATTATTATTATTATTATCTCTAAACCAGCTTGAAAACCATACTAATTTATTAATTATTGCCAATATTGTTGAAATAGGGCAACGAAAACTATAGTACTTACCTCGATGTCCAACTTCTAATAAGTTTATAAATCACTCCTAAACAACACAACCCAAAAACCCAAACACTTGCCAATAGACGTACAGATAGCTAAATCAAATGATAACAAAATGTATGTCTTTAAGTTTTATAGCCTTTAAATAAGATGATCACTGAAATATTTGCAAGGAAGAACCATAAACGTACACTCACCATTACACTCAGGGGAATGATCAAAGGGCAAATCCTTTCCATCAAACAACAACAGCAACAAAAAGAAAAAAAAACTATTACAACAACAATATAATAAGAACAATAGAAACAAAATTAATAACAACAACAAGAACAACAAAAAATAACGACATCATATAAGATTAAACAATGGCAATAACCGCAAAAAGCCCTTTTCAAAGATTAAATGTGAGATTTTAGCTTGGTTGTATGGTTTTAAAAATGTGTCATGCTTCAGCTCCTAGAATAAAATCCACATAATTTTAATCTGTAGCACAGCTCTAAACAAAAAAGTTCATCGATAAAAATCTATTCTTTTTATTTATTTCATTCACTATATAAACCATCGGCCATTATTCGATGTAAAATTGTAAGCTGTACAACTCTAGTCCTAGATCTACACTCTCTGTAGTAAAAAATAACAACTAAAACGCTGGCCTCAGATGCGTCAATGTTTGCTTCTCATGAATAGCCTTAAAGTAGAATCATTTGGCAACATATCTATTGCATCAAATTACAAGGTATTTTTTAGAGCACATTATAGCATAAATCCATAATTTAAAATTTCACCGTCAACACTTGAGACTGATATTGGTAGTTCAAAATTCAGAAAAATTACAATCAGTAATTTCGGAGGTAGAGAAGATAGCGTTGCAAGAAATCTCAGTTGGTTGATTAATATAGATTTTTTCCAGATACTTTTCATATTGAATGTGAACGTTGATAAACAATTTAAAATCTTTTCCAATAAAAAAAAAATCAGAGCTCATCTTTTTTAACAATGGCATAGGACCCGAAAGCAAAAACAAATAGCAATTATGGGCCATTATGTCTTATCAATTTTTCAAATTTTGATGAAATGCTCTTTTTAAGTCTCTGATTCTTTTTAGTGACTGTGGGTATGTAAATATCTATATCTTTAAATCCTTTCTTTGACAATTGTCTCGTCCATCAGCTCGGCTGATACTCATAAACATTGAAACCTCATAAAAGTACTTGTAGTGTAATAGGCCAGGATTAAACACTTTAATGATTATTTATCAACGAAAAAAAATTATAAAAAAGGCATTGATCCCGAATGAGATTATTCGAAAAAAAAATAGCAATAATAATTTCCTTATTCGAGCAAAATATAGGATCCTTTTCAAAACATATGCAAATGAACAAGTTAATTAAATTTTCTTAATGGGGAACCATTACCTTTGAAAAGCTCTCTCAGTAATATTAATAATATTACTTAGACTCACATTAATGTCTAAATATATATATATTGAAATATAACTCGCCGTAACTCAGACAAAACATAACTTGTGCAAAATGAGTATTATCGAACGTGTGTCTCACTGCTTCCTGTTGTCGAATACCACTCAATCAGATCTATAGAATAGTTCAAACCTCTTTGCAATCTCTCAATCCTTAAATGCAAATGACGAACCCAACAATAGAACAGATAAAAGAAGTATAGTATGTTTTTTAAAGGGCTACTCCATAATCACTGAAAATGGAGGCACACTAGTTTTTAAAAAAAATCGGTCAAATTTTTGGAACAGTTACTAGTTCACTATTGTTGCAAAAGCTCAGTAAAAATGTTGTATAAGCAGGTCTTAGAGGTGTGAGCATTCAGCTAGACCGTTTCAAAATTACAAAAAAAAAATATAATGTATTACTACTACTACTACTTCTACTACTACTACTACTACTACTACTACTACTACTACTACTACTACTACTACTACTACTACTACTACTACTACTACTACTACCACTACTACTACTACTACTACTACTACTACTACTACTACTACTACTACTACTACTACTACTACTACTACTACTACTACTACTACTACTACTACTACTACTACTACTACTACTACTACTACTACTACTACTACTACTACTACTACTACTACTACTACGACTATCATTCTTCTTCTTCTTCTTCTTCTTCTTCTTCTTCTTCTTCTTCTTCTTCTTCTTCTTCTTCTTATATTATTTTTATTATTATTACTGTTACTACTTCTACTACTACTACTTCTAACTAAACGTACTACTACTATTATTATTGCTATGCCGAAAAGGATTTGACTGAACGCGTCGACACCACAAGCTCAGAAGAATGCATCTGATTAGAGAGCTAAAGGATCAGATGTGATGATAGAGGAAGAGACACTCTAAGATTTTTAGCTCTTAGGGATAGCAATGATCATTCAACATGCCTACGATTTAGAAATTACTCTTTCTGTTCTAGCCTATCCTCAGCCTGGATTTGCAAAAAATTGGAACAGTGGGTGTAGGTGGGATTTTAAAAATGTACGCATATTCTCAAGACATGGAATTTTCTTGAAAGTAATGTACGCACATTCTCAAGACATGAAATTTTCTTGAAAGTAATGTACGCACATTCTCAAGACATGGAATTTTCTCGAAAGTAATGGAATGTGCTGCCATAATGAAAAACGTTCACCTGAATAATACCCTGCAATTCTTCACAATCTTTTTTTATTGTGACTTTTCTCTTAAATCTGTGAATTCTTGCAACATCTGAGAAAAAATATATTAATATCGCTTTTATAATGACGTCCTTCGATTGCAGTGAAGTCGCTGTGTCAGGATGAAATGCTGAATTTCTTCAAGTATAGGCTACTTTATCGATGGAAACGGAGAGATCTAAGTGGATATATGAATAGAAAAATTTCATCGGAACATGTGACGAAATTCACAATTATATGCATTGTAAACCAAAAGACTTGCAATAAAAGCATTCTTCTGAAAAAAAATACTAATTAAGTTTCTGAATTTATTCATGAATAACCTCTTTTTAAGATGAAAATTAGGTTGGACATCGTATACATCCAGACAGTTTGGAATAATTTAAAACCCCCAAAATTAAATACATTTTTGTTATGAATGAAAAATCTTAATATAAAAATGCCACCCTGCGATAACACCTGAAAAGACCATACTATCTAAAAAAAGCTTTTAGGACCAGTAAACGGCTGTAAGTATAGAGACGCACTAATGAAGGCTTCATTTAAAAAGAAGCATCCAATCTGATATTTTTTTGTATGTGTTGGATATCACTTTTTCACCATTTTTGTTTGAAGAGCACCTTTTCACCACATCATGTTGAGCTCTGCATCGTATCCGTAGTGGATCGGATCAGCATCTGAAGATGGACTTGGTGCGGAGATTAACTAAAAAGTGAACCATGTAACAATTTACACCCGATTTGGTTTACATTAATTTTTTTTTTGCTTGAGATCTCAGCTCTAGTTACAAGGTACTTTTTTGACATGAGAGGAATTCCATTGATTCAAGTTACTTTATATCCTAAAACTGTACGACTGCCAGTAACTGTTGCGGAGATAAATCTGTTTTTGTCGTGAAGTTTTCTTTTCTTCAATGTAGTTGTTACTTTGGCTCTGAAGGAGATAGATCTGTTACTATTGTAAAGTTTGATTTTGTTCAATATAGTTGTTTTTCCCCCTGCTCATTGTAGGTAAGTTTTGCTTTTCTTTAAAGTTTCAATTGCTTCTATATATTTTAAACTTGTATGAGTATGAGTGCCTCTGGAGTAAATTAATCTGGAATCGTTAAGTTTGCTTTTCTTCAGTATGGCTGTATTGCTGTGAAAGTGATAAATCCGATGCTGTAGTAAAGTTTGCTTTTCTTGTAGTATGCTAAACCTGATACCAAACTCAAGGCTAAGACTGAAATGATATTTTGTAATACTAAAACCAAATGTGAATCCACTCTTTCTAATTTACAAGATAACATCTTTCAATGCATCATCATTTTCACCACCTCTCTCAATTTTTTTTTTATTTTCTTAAGAGAATCTGAAAAAAACAATGTAGGGATCTTTAGATGAAAGATATTTAAATGGTAGAGTTATCACCACGTCGACAAGCTGGAGCTGTTGCCAGTTTGTGTGGGAAGCAAGGCACACACCTAGCTTTAACTTGGAACCTTTATAGCCCTACTTTAGTGGAACGTATGTGCTTCTATATAATTATTTATTGTTTTGATTACACTCCATCGTCATTCATAAACACACACACATATACATATATATATATTTTGTACAGATTTGGTTATCTAATTAGCTCCTTTTTTCTAGGGGTATGAAATATACACAGCCAATCACACGACTCGGCTTTAGAAAATGACGCTCAACTCCACTTGTGGGAATTGCAACCTGTTTAATCCGAACAATTCAATGCTGTTTTCTCAACTCGACATTGACTGTATATTTCATACCTCTAGACAAACGGAACCAAGGAAGTCTAGATATATGTTGACAGTTATTTAGAACATACAGCAGGCCTTGAGCGATTCCTACTCTAGTGCCCGTATTCAAAACATTTTGGAGTTAACGCACACGTAAAATTAGCGACCTGTCTTTATAACGATGTCGTTAACAATGACGCATTCAAAAAATCTTCTAACGACATCGTAAACACCGCCGTATACAACAGATTTGTCTAACGAGAACCTTAAGAAGTCCTAGTGATGCCGTTTACTTTAGCGGAAGTTTTCCCGGAAGATGGCTCATTTCACCCCGGATGTTATTTAATTTACCGGTTTCCTTTCACTACCGCTGAGAAAGAACCTCAAATTACTTCTATGATTGTTAGCTCTTTGTGTCATTGTTTTAATATAGACTGCGCTTTTCAGTGTAATTTTCTTGCCCTCAACTTTGGTTTAGTTTTAAATTTTCATCAAAATATGCGAAGTTTTTAACTGATTTATTATTGTCATTTTGATAATTGGATCTATCGGGAAAAAGTAAGTAGATGTAGACATAGTGTTCATTGGAACATAATCATGCTTTCTTTGTTGTGTAACGGTTTCATACTATAGATAACTTCCATGAAGTTCTCTTTTCTTATATCTACAAGATCGAGATTCAGAACACATTAATTCTATATAAATTCGCTCCCCCCTTTCTGATCTAGATCTAAATCTGGATCATAATTAGATTTGGAAAGTTTTGATTCAGTACTGCATGATAAATCTTGAAATAGAATCCTTTAGAAGTTAAAGTAATCTGACTATAGACTATTATAATTTGTTCCTAAGCTGGATAACTAGTATAAGTGCTTTATTAGGCCTTATTATTTGTAGAAAATTTTGACAAGGAAAAAAACAGACTTGAAGATTAGACTGTAATAATAATTGTATAAATTTGAAGGGCTTTTGAATGTAATATTTTAGGCAGATGAATCTGGTTGAAAGGTTGTATCATACGAAAAAGCTGCATTATCATCAAATGACACAGATACCAGTGGGCTGTTAGACTAGATTTTCAAAAATAATTTGTGACTGTTCTTTCTAAAGTTAAAATTATAAGACCCATAGCAATGTTCTATATTTTATAAATCTATGGCAAGCTGTCAAGAACTAGTTCCTAAGTTTGTTTGTTTGTTTGGTTTTTCTTTTTGACTCACAAAAAAATCCTTTGTGTGTGATTGCCTTTAATAACCTTTTAGTAAGGTGGTCACAGTTAAACATCAATTTTTACACATTTACAACTCAACAATTTCTTATCCATTATAACAGATGGAAGACAGCAAGAAGTCAAGAAAACCAAAGTTTTCCCATTATGAAATCGAAAAGCTCTTGGACGCTGTCGGGAACAGGAAAAAAGTTGTCCTCGCCACAGTTCAGACTAACACCACCAATACAAAAAAAGTGGATGGTGGAATAAAATTGCAAGTGCCGTAAACACAGTGGACCCTGCCAGACTGCGTAGAGCTGGAAGAGAATGCACGAAAAAATGGACAGTAGGTTCGAGCTACAAGGCCTTCAAATTCCGCTCCAAAGGTCTATACTATGATAGATAGATCTCAAAAAGTTTTTTTTTGTACTTGGTGACATAGCTTTTTAAATGCTCTATGATTTTTTCACAATATTGATTTTACTCTTCCTGCCTGATGCAAAATTTTAATGCTAACAAAAAGGAAGTAGGCCTGTATTTTTTTTTCTTTTGCTTTGTCTAGGTTGAAACATTAATTCGGTCGTGGATGACTTTTTCTTTGCTCTTGCTATTTTCTCCAGATTTCTTTTTTTTTTTTCTCTCTTTTTTTTTCCAAGCGCGAAACAAGTTATTAAGCATTCTTAAACTTTGGATACATTAAAAGTATGTTGATGTTTTTGTTCAGCTAACATGATAATTATTTTTTTAATTTAGCACACGAATGCAAAGGGGAAAAAATGGAATAAAAACACAGAATATGTGTGGACTGTCCATTAAGAGACATAAAATTGTAAAGTTGCAAGTTTTGTTCTACAGCTCAAGAGTTTTCAGCCTCACGTTTCAGCGCCAGTATTTGTTTTTCTTTCGTTTCTTTCTTAAGGATCTAAAAAGCGCCGTTGTGAGGTAATTTAGGGACCGGCGGAGAAGAGCCACCCAAAAGTCCAGAGTATTTCGAAACCATGACGGATATCATTGAAGACCAAAAAGCCTTTTTGATTAGGATTGAAGGTAACATATGTTAACCATTATGAAGCTTTCTTTTCTTGTTTTGCCAAAAAGAAAATCAGCGGATTAAAAAAAAATGGATCTGTATGTTTGAACTTGTTTCGCACACAAATGCTAAATAACGAAGGAAAAGGATAACTCTACTATCAGTATTTATCATTATATGTTTTTAATTACAGTGTCAAGAATTGTACTGCGGATGAAATCATCCAAGATGTTGGTGCTGTCGATTTGTTACCTCTACTGGAGACATACTATCTAAATCTAGTCGATTATAAGATTGATTTGGAAATATTAATATTGCTATTATGTGATTTTCATTCCAAAGCAAATAACTAGAACAGTAGATGTCGGTTGAGTATTGGATGGGTTTTTTTTCCTTTTTGAAAAGCAAAGTTATTTTGAGTACACGATGCTCGCATATCCCTTAATTCCCTCGATCATGCACTTTCAGGGAGGAGAATTTTTAGTAAATTTTGAACATTCAGTCGTATGATCCTTCGTGAATCCAGACCTTGTGCCACGCCCACACTTTTATCCGTAAGGTTGAACATATGTAAAATTTTACAAAAAAAAAAAAAAAAAAAAGCAATAGTGAGAATATAATCCTACGAGTATGATATTTTTGCGTCATCGAGTATCAACCTGTGCGAAAGTATAAAACTGGGCGATATATTATATGGATATTGTGTATTTTTCACATTCTTATATAATATTTATATTTTCAATTTCAATATTGAAATTTTTAATTGAAGTTGAAACCATCCAAGATATTGATGCCGCTGAGTTGTTCACTCTAGGCCTATCACACGTTCGTCTAATCCGACAAACAATCATTCTTATTTCTTCCTCTGATAACAAATAATACAACTAGACAGGTGTTTTTTGTTTTCTTTTGTTTTTGTCAAGATAGACTATCTAAATCAGTCGATTAATATCGTAAATAGAAGTGGATCTAGATCTAGATCTTATAATCAAATCCGGCCATGGCATGGCATGATACTTTAAATTTAATTGTATTAGGTGATTTTCATTCAGATAGTTTTATTTTCAAAGCAAGTTGTAATTGTTTTTATATTACAACCAAATTATTAAAAATCTAGATCTAATATTTCATATGTTTTTGAGTATTTGTTGAGTTTTTTTTTTTAAACAACTGTTTAAGAGATCTATGATATTGAATGTACTTTTTGCTTATGGTCCATTCCAGACACAGGTATGGGCATGATACCATTTGATGGATGGATTTTTTTTTTTTTGGGGGGGGGAGGGGGGGAGGGGGGCAATGGTGCGGCCCTAGCTGCAAATACAGCAGCCATATCTGCAAATGATGCCTCAGACTTCCTGGTGCACTCGCCAACAGATCCAGCACAGGGAGTTGTTGTGGCTGAGTTTGACCCTGCAGTCTTTGAAGGTAAAAGTGAACGAACCTGTGGCTGCTCAAAGTGTGTGGACATAGTTCACTCTGTCCTGATAAATTACTGTTTTAATAGCATTGAAATGGGAATACACAGTTCTTCAGCAAACCATCTTTTATCTGCATTTATTAAGTTGCTTCCTGTGGTGGAAGACCAGGTATGCTTACCACGAGAGAGGCCCAAAAAATCTTTTAACTTTTAGATCTTCCTATGCTGATTTCAGTGCCAAAAGTTGACCCGAATCGGTTTTAATGTGGTAATTTAAAAAAGTTATGCAATTTTACAACTCATAATGACTTAGTTACAAAAAAGCTGTAAGATCTTTTCAGACCTCCATAAGGCAGAATAAACCACTTAAAATTTATCAAACGCTGCTGAATGCAAGCGCCGATTGGCAAACCATGCAATCAGTTTAAATGTTTTTAGTTGTATTTGTGAATTTCTATACAAACAGAACGTACATGACGATTGCTGATTTGCGAAATTAAGTCAATGTAATAAGCAATGCTTCTTCTTCTTCTTTTTTTTATTTTTAGATGAAATAGAAGAAAAACTAAATGTTTATAATTTGCAATCAGTTTTTTTATTTTTTAAATGGTCGGTTCATATTTGCCATTCTTAAGGATTTTACATTTGTGAATTTCCATACGGACAGAAATTACACTACCATTGCTCATTTGCGCAATTCAGTCAATGTCATAAGCAATGTTTCTTCTTGTGAAAACACTTTGTAAAGAATAAAAATAGAAGCGAGAAATGTTCAAGATGATGCAATCAGTTTCAATTCCGGGGAGCATATTTGCAACTCCGAATGTTTTTATGTGCACTTGTGAATTTATGCACAGGCAGCGAGCGCATTCTGATTGCTGAGTTGCGCAATTCAGTCAATGTCATAAGCGCTGCTCCTTCTAGTTGAAACGAGATTTTCTTCACCTGACTGGTTGGCCACAAACACCGATTTATGGTACACTAATACTTTTGCTCTGCTTTTTTTCTCAGGCATGGAAGAAGGCATAACTGCTGGATGCTTTGCACCTGAAGTAGTTCCAGAAAGTAGAGAAAGAACCAATGCCCATCCAGTTGCAAGCTTTACACCAAAGTCTCAGAAAGTGACCCTGAGAAAAAGACGCGTACCAGGCAGCCGTGATGAAGCGGAATTTTGGAAGGCGTACTTAAAACAATCAACAACAACGAGTGCTATGAAAGAGAAGTTATTGCAGAAACAAATAGAAATCCTCGACGAAAAGAGAGAGGAAGAGAGGAGAGCATTTGAAATAGACATGGCATTGAAAGAAGAAAAATTAAAAAAAAATTAAAAACACAAAAAATGCTGATTGATACATTTCAATGGATAATTTGATCTATCGAATTTTTTTGTTTAAATCAAGTTTAAATTTTATTTCATATTTCCATGTATCTCAGTAACATTGTTGTTTTCTGTATTTATTATTATGTGTAATGGTTTTGTTAAAAATTTAATTATTAAAGATGTAAATTGTTGAAATCACTATGCATACGTGTCTGCATCTTGTGAGATACTGTTGCCGTTTATATTATTGTAATTATTTAAGGGCAATTTTATGCAACTTTGAACTTTTTCTAACGTAGTGCTAAGATGTAATGATAACGCAATTTGAATCATCAAAACATATGACTTGAAATACATACATAGATAATAATTTAATATTTTGTTGAAAGAAAATGTATTTTTGTTTTAACTACATTTCCACACCTTTTTTTTTATCGTGAAAAAGTCATGTTAAAAAAAAAGAAAAAGGGAAAAACAAAATGCTTCAAATTTGTCATAATATACATAGGATGTGGAAAAAAATTAGAGGAACACAATTCTTTACAAATAGAAAAACAAAATGTTCAAAATTCTAAAGTATTCTTTTAACTCTATCATGAAAAAGTCTTGTAGGAATATAAAGAGTAAAACGGAAAATTGGTGTAAAATGTTTCAAATTTGACATGCACATATATGTACAAAGAAAAATAGTTTTTTGAAACTAGATTTCCACATCTTTATTTACCTTGAAAAAATTATGTGGAACGCAAAAATCTATCATATAAAGAAAATGGTCAAAATTTGTGTACCATACCAGTACAGAGGAAACGGAAAAAAGTAAATTTACACAACTATCCAGAGGTTACAAAAACACAGGTTACAGTTGTGATAAATACAGTAAACCTTGCATATAACGAGATACTCGGGTCTGACAGCATTTCCTCATTGAACCCGAGGTCTCGTTGGATAGAAGGTAACTTTTAAATTGACAAAAACAAAATGTCTTCAACGTTCAAGCGAGAGAACCTCCCCAACGCTAAACTTTTAATCAATTACCTCCCTATATTACTCAACCAAATGAACGGACTTGGCTAAGTGTTGAGGAAGTGAAGTTTTGTTTCGCATTTTTTTTTACATTAATGTATTTCTTCTTTAAAACACATTCATTTTTTAAACAACTCTCTGACTCTCCCTACCCCCTTTTTTCTCTCTCCTCCCCCTCCCCCATCCCCCCCCCCCCACACACACACTCCTCTCTCTCTCTCTCTCTCTCTCTCTCTCTCTCTCTCTCTCTCTCTCTCTCCAATACAATGTATTTCTTACACACACACTAGTCTCAATCTCACCCTCATTTGCTTAGATCTTCACTTCCTCTCTATGCCTCGCTACTTTTTCTCAGTCTTTGCACATTTATTAGTTTCTCTCTCTCTCTCTCTCTCTCTCTCTCTCTCTCATGTATTCAGATCTACATGACTGTTTTGATCTTGTGTAACCATTGCCCTCCGGACCTTCTTAAATCAGCTGTTCTTAAAATACTTACCAATGAATTCACTACTTCTTTCCTGCACACAACGTCATGTTTTCCGTTGCGCTGGAGGAGATGAAATCTCATTTAATTTTTATTTTTTTTCAGTTTATCACTCCATAGAAGTAACAAAATGCTTTTTATTTATTTTTAAATTAAAAAATAACAGTAATTTAAAAAAAAAGTCAATTGATGTGAAGACTGGCAACCGCTGATAACAGTTTTTTTTAAATGTTATTTGATTCAGCAAATTTTAGCCTAAATATACAACTATAGAAAAATTTGTGCACACCATGAGACATTGATCTGTGGAGATTGATGGCACAGAGAAATAGACAATGCGTTTATAATATATAATTATACTGTTCATTGGCATCAATCGAAGGCCTTGATAAAAAATAATGACGGTTAAAAATGATTCGTTACTAGCCGATCCCTTACAGCATTTGCTACTACAGGAATACCTGCAACCCTATCAGGTCCAACATTTATTTCAGGCTCAACAACCACAGGGTCATCCTGAAAATTAGGGAGCCCCAGAGTTAGTGCTTTGTTGTGAATGATGGCACAACAAAATACTACTCTACTGCAACTTGCAGGGGTCATCCTCAGCTCCGTATGGAGGCAGTGCCAACGTCGTTTCAATACCCCAATGCAACGTTCAACAGAACCCTTGTTCTGGCATGAGCTGCATAATACGCTTCTTGTTGAGGGTTGGCTGGGGCCTGAATTGGTGTCATTAGCATTAGCCATGCCCTCAATGGATACGCGCTGTCGCCTAATACAAAGCCTCTGACCTGGCCCGCTTCCATGCCTTCATAGAAGGCCGACTCTGTAATAATCCTAGCATCATGGAAGATCCAGGACTGTTTGCTGTGCAGTGAAGCATCCTAAGATGAGCATCACACACACTCTGGAAAGTGAAAAAGAAGGCAAAAGTGCAACTGACACAAAATACTTATACAAGATTTAATATACTTCAAAAATTTTGTATTGAAAACCTTTACCTGTCTTTTCTTAAGTTACTCAACATTCTTATATTCAAGTTTCTAATGGCCTGATGAAACTAAAGATTTCGCTTGCATATTTTCCAATTTTACTTTGGGGCTATTTTTCTTTTCTTTCTTTTTTTCATGTGTCATTCCTGTAGAAAGCGTCTCAATTACAAATTTTTTATTAAAAAAAAATTGAATGTACAGAGCAGACTTTATAAACTTTACTATTAACATCAACTACTAAGTAAAAAACTTATACATTATCAAATACGTCACAATTTTTCTAATTTCAACTAGCATAAGGCCGTTATGGCAAAAAATACAGCAATTAAACCTGTGGTGTCATTTAAAAACAATGAAGAAAGGTAAGAAAAGCTGACAGATAATTGACTCACACAATCAGATTATACAAAAATAATTCTGTATGTACAAACAATTAGTGGAGTAAACATATGCACAAAGACAACACCTATACAAAAGAACCCTCTCACTATTTCTTTTATAGAGAAGTAATTTTTCCTGTTCACAAATGCTACTTCTCCCTCTGGTGGGCTGATTATTTTCACGTGTGTCCCATCGACACATGCAAACACATTTAGCAGGCCAGCCACCTCATTGTATAATCCCATTGATTGCTGCATCTCTGCTTCCGTCCGGGATTACATAAGTCGGCAGCAGCTGGAACAGGGCAACTATCAGCCTATGGATTGTGCGACTCACTTAAAAAAAGAGGCAGGAAAAAATGGACATTTAATAAATATTGCTCCATAAAAAGAACAAGGAAATCAAAACTTATATAGGTCTAATTAATAACAAATCTTTAGATATAAACATGTTTGATCATTGTTGTGATAATTACGATAAACCAAATTAAAAGATATTTGCTACCACAAGTTACGGTACAAAAAAATGGTAACTTTCAATGGAATGTTTTACATTTGTATCCTGAGTAAATTTGCAGATACCGGCACACCTCCCGCCAGACTTCATAATTGAATGTTTCGCGACGAAATCGAAACTTGTAGTTTAATGGGATTTTAGAGCAACATGTCCCATGTTATACAGATTACCAGATTCTAGAATTTATACAAATTGTCCCAGTTTATAAAGATTACCACAGTCACGAGTTTTAACAAATGTCGCAATCTATACTGATTACCACAACATTGAGTTTATGCACTGGTACCAGTTCATACTGGTTACCAGTCTTGAATTTATAGATCTGTCCCAGATTATACTGATTATCACAGTCTGGAGGTTATACATTTGTCCCAGTTTATACGGATTACAGAGTTGCCTTGAGTTACATACTTGTCAGAATTTGTACAGATTAACTCAGTCTAATATTTATTCATTTGTCCCAGTTAATAAAGATGACCACTGTCTGAAGTTAATGCACATGTCCCATTTTATATAGATTATCCCAGTCTGGAGTTTATACATTTGTCCTAGTTTATACATATTACGAGAGACTTGAGTTTACACGCTTGTCCAAGTTTATACAAGTAAAAACAGTCAAGTGTTTTACACACGTCCCAGTTAAAATAGATTACCACAGTCTGAAGTTTATACACGTGTCTCAGCTTATACATATACCACAATATTGAGTTAATACACTTGTCACAGGTTATACAGATTACCACCGTCTGGAGTTTAGACACTTGTCTCAGGTTATACAGATTACCAGACTTGAGTTTTTCTACTGTCGCAGTTTACACAGATTACCAGGGTCTGGAGTTTATACAATTGTCCTAGTTTATACCGTCTACCAACGTTCTTTTTACTTAAATCTGATATCTTTCGAAATCATCGCTGTTTGTAGCAGTGCAATATCGACACGCCTCATCAAATGTGTTAAAATATGTCAAATATCTGACATGGATACAGAAAGACAACGTTTGCTATTATTTTTCTTCTTACAACATGGGCCGTAATTTTAAGGTATCAAAAAATTCTCTTTTATCTGCAGTCAAGATATACAGATCCCATGACAACATGTCCAAGATTTACAGAATGACACGGCATAAATGACTGCGATGCCAAAGTTTTCAAGGTTTAAAATACTTACAGAAGGACAAGATAGACATAAATGCGATGAAAAAATCTCCAAGATTTAAGGTGGTTAAAGAAGGACAAGAAAGACATAAATGCGATGAAAAAATCTCCAAGATTTAAGGTGGTTAACGAAGGACAAGATAGACATCGGTGCAGTAAGGACAGGCTTAAAGCAGAAATGTGAGTCTAAAAGTCACTGCACTGAAACCTGGCCAGGAGATGTGCTATGCGTCATAATGTCTGTACTACGGAGATGGCTAATCTAAAGCATTCATATACGTGCATGTAAAAAGAAGCAGGGCCAGAAATCTTTATTTTGCGTCCTTATTAAGTTCATCTTTAATCCACTCCTAAAAGAGTTTTAAGGGTTTTTTTCTCGAAAACCTTCTTATCTGGATTACATACATGAAAGAAATTGTGCTGATCATTCACGAGGCTTATCCACCTGCCCACCACCCCCCGACATCTTGGAGCAAATGCATATTTTATACCCAAACAGTTAAGCCCTGTTTCTATAGACCGGTGTAAACCAAGTGGAAAGCGGCCACGAGAAAGTTCAACATCAGGCAGCTATAAATTGTTCACTAATGGAGTTATCACGGAAACGTTAAAATCATGCAGTAGCTAATCTTTAAAGAGGTAAATGGTGGACTGTATCGTTCTCTCGACGTCATCAAAGATCTTTCCCGTAACGGTCTAATATAGTCATACAGACGTCATGCATATTTTTGTTGTGCTTGACTGATAAAAAACAGGAAGATTAAAACCCCTTCGCTGAACAACAACTTAAAGACTTTTGTATCTCTCCATGTGCCGTCACGATAGGAAAAGTTTTCTTGGGAAAATGTTTTTCCTCTTTAAGAACTGCAAATAATAACATAGGAAGACAGACAGTGAACTAGAGACACACAGGTGGATGGAAAAAAAGAACGAAAAACAGGCAGTGACTTGCTGATAGACCAAAATGTGCAAACAAATAGAGACAGAAAGGTAAAGAAATGTAGACACAATAGTCAAGTAGACAGGCAGTATGATAACTTAACCTAAATAAAAAGAAAAAAAAAAGCAAAAAAAAACAAAAAAAAAAAAAAACAAAACGAAACAATCAGTCAGTGAAGATAATACCGGCGAGCTTGAAATTAACTGACAGAAGAAAAGTGAAATAATTAATGATAGAAAGAGAGAGAAAAAAAAAAACACAGAGTATCACCTAGACAAACCGGTATCCAGAAAATGAAAGAAAAAAAATTATCCACATGCCTCTTGCACGTTTTTTAAGCGATGTGATTAAAATCTCCTGCACGATAAGTTCTGTATGAAAGCCTGTTTTGGTTAAAGTGCACTACTCTGAATCACGACAAGGAAAAGAAGTATAAATACAACAATAAACACAAGTATGCAGGCTTAGGGAAATAATCGTTCAAAACATTTATCTTCATCAACATAAACTCTGCAAACGTGCAGTAGCTATGTAATCATATGTAAAAAAAAAGAGGGGGGGGGTGGAGAGGGAAAGAGAGAGAGAGAGAGAGAGAGAGAGAGAGAGAGAGAGAGAGAGAGAGAGAGAGAGAGAGAGAGAGAGAGAGAGAGAGAGAGAGAGAGAGAGAGAGGGAGAGAGGGAGTGATAAAGAAAGAGGAGAAGAGAGATAGAAAGAGAGGGAGAGATAGAGAGAGAGGGAGAGAGTGACTAGATGCTGAATATGACAGAAAGGTTAGGAGAGTGGAACGTTGGAAAGAGTGAAACAGAGATCAGAGAAGGAGACAAAATGATAAAAAGATATATACTTAACTATTGAAATACAAACATGACTTCAAAGACGACATTACTTTTAAAGGTTTGATTTGCAGTCTGACGAGCTACCTCTCTAGATTTTTGTTACCAAAACATTTATATTTATATTTGGCCGACCATTCTTTGCAATTATAATTATCTTTGTTTAACGCACACGTAAAATTAGCGACCTGTCTTTATGACGATATCGTTAATAACGACGTATTCAAAAGATTTTCTAACGACATCGTTAACAAAGACGTATTCAAAACATTTTCTAACGATAGCGTTAAAAATAATGTCCGAGATAATTAATTTATCGCTTACTTTTAGCGAGTTTTGCAAAAAACTGTCTGTTTTTACCCGCAAGTC
>JAWDGP010006299.1:75000-92500 GCA_033675545.1 Elysia crispata | reverse complement strand
AATCGGGAGAGGTGAGAAATTATAAGATCTGGATCAAGATTTTGATCTTAATTAATATTAACGTAAATAGTAAAATAATAACGAATTTAGAGATTTAAAGAAATAATTAATTTCATTTCAGAAGTTTTTATTATGTCTGAATCATGATGTTGATTGTTGTTAATATAGATCGATTGAATAGCTGATGCTAAATTAAAAACTGTTTTCCTATTCTGTTGCAGGAAAAATTTATACTAAAAAATTAGCACCCGAACAGAAGAAACTAAAAAGAAACAAAAATTAACAAAAAAATAAAATTATCAAATCTCCTAGGTTTCAACATATGAAATTATTATTGGCAAAAGTAAAAAAAACAGTTTGTTGCTTCGTCAATAAACGAAAAGAAAGAAATTGTGTCCTAAGTGACGAGAAAAAAAAAATTATACTTATTCTGATATGTCATAAAGAAAACGGAACTCATGAACTGATATATAAGAAGAGAAATTATTATATTCTGAAAAGACAATTTTGTTATAAAAGAAAGAGAAGTCAAGAAAAGGGACTATTAAAACAAGGACTGGTGTGTGTTGACAAACAAGAACTGGTGTGTGTGAACGAACAAGGACTGGTGTGTGAACAAACCAGATCTGGTGATTGGAAGCAAGAAATGGAATATACAAAAAGAAATGTAATAATAAGATAAAATATACATAAGAATTAAATAGCGTAGGTTTAATTTATAATTTTACTTTATAGAGATGTTTATTTAGTTTATTAAAATCATTGTTTTGTTTTTGTATTATGTATAAGGGGGGAATTCATTAGAATAAATATTGGAAATCTAAAATAGTGTTGGGTTTTTATTTTGTCACATAAGTCTATATATATATATGTTTGTAACATAGTTAAAAGAAAATTTATTATGGATTATAATTAATTTAAACTAAGTAAAAAAAAAAATAATTTGTTTTATAGAATTTGAGTCCTTTGCAAGGAATTATAATCAAATTTTATAAATTAGAGTAAAATTATTTATCCCTATTAATTATAATATAGTGAGTACATTAGAGAGGAGTTTAATCTTTTACATGGAGGGGACATGTATAGATAGAAGATAGAAGATACTTTAGCACGGGGGATATATATTTACATAGCCCATGCCAAGTTTTTTTTCAAGATTTAGATGGGAAAGGCCCTTCATTAATGTCCATTGGTAGTAATGTTACTGCAAATGGTTATAATATTACTTATAAAAGTGAAAAAAAAAAAAAAGAAGAATTGGGCTTGTAGCAATACGTTCTCTTAATTCAGCTAACATTAGGATGAATTAAAAAAATTAACACCCCTTGGATTGACTACCTTTTTATGTATATTATAGCTCTTTTCCTTGTTACTCTCATTTTCCAAAAAGTCTTTACAGATTATGATTATAAATGAAAAGCATAGGTGAAAACATTCTACTACTTCTAGGTATAAAATACCCTTTCTCATGGGAATAACATACTCATTATTTTTTTTTAAATTTGTACATTTACTCTTTTTAATAATTATTCACAAAAATTAATGATGTAAAATGTGTGTTCTACGTCTGGTTTGTATTGAAAAAAAAAAAGCTCAATTGAGATGAAATTAAATAATGCTGAAATAATACAGTATCTTAGGCACTACATAAAAGTGCTTGCAATAGACCTCCTTTAATTTAATCCAACTCTTTTAACAGCAACTACGTATAAATACATTTTTAAAGTCTGTGCCCCCCCCCCCCCCTTTTTGCTATCCATATACCAATACTTTGAAAAATCAATTTTAAAACTTGATCAATTTTTCAAAAAGTGCAACATTGTTCACAGATTTTCAATCTCTGTGCATTTAAAAATATATAAATCTTTTGTTCTTTTTGTAGAGGAGTATAATATTTGAAATGTTTAGTGGCCAGCTTGTTAAGTTGAAGGAACAATAAACACAATCTTTTTAAAACTGGATAGAAAGAAGTTATTTATAAGCAAGTCTTTGAACAGAAACTTTTAGCCATTACTAAATGACTTCTCTTTCTCTTACATGTATTGTTAGTTTATATGTTTTTTATAATCTGAATAAAGAAAAATCAGCAACATATAATTTGAGATCAGCATGTGCAATTTCAGCAATATTCAGTTTCTATCACAGTTTTGATTTGCTTAATTCAATGTCTTTTTAAAATATCACTGCTCACTTCAGTAAATTTTTTAGGATAATTAATCATTTAAATAATTCAAGACAATACATTTTGCACTTCTGCAAAATGATATTCGCTTATATACATATAGTCTACATGTAGTGGGTAAATCTTGTAAATTACTTTTCAATTTAGAACATTGGAATGAAAAAGTTCATTTTTACTGCATGAAATTTATTCATAAGTTTGTTGAGCTGCCTGTTTTCTGTCTCTGTAACTTGTTGAAGGTACTGGAGGAAAACAATGAGATCTCCACTCTTTATTTATTGAAAACTGCAGATTGAAAAAGTTGAATAACATAAAGTGATGCATTTCAAAAGAAAAGTAATACTTTTGTATTTCTTGGTAAATAAAACGTTTTGGTTACTTAAATTTCACCAAGAAAAAAAAGATTGACTCTATGTACCATTTGCAAAGTCCAATATTGAAATCGCTTCGTTTTGAGGGATTTCATTTTCTAAAATCATTTGGCTTTTTTTTCCGAATAAGCAATAATCTTAAATACCCTGGTGAATAAGGAATGAAATATTTTTTTAAATAATGGCTTCCATTGGGCTCGATTAAAAAAATGTCCTAATTCTAAAAGAAGGCCTAAGGCAAAATCTCATTACTTCAATAATGATTGATCATTAAGTTCATTTAAAAAATCAGTTTACCAAAGTATAAGAGAGCAATATATACATGTATGTATCATTAAATCTGACTATAATTATTTTTTGAATCTCTTATTTTTTTTTTTTAAAAAGTGTGCTCACTTTTTGTTATAATGCATAAATTTAGAAGTTATGGGTTTTTGGGGATAATATTTTTATTTTCTATGAAGCTGGACTAATGAGGGCTGATATGTAAAAACATTTTTTTAAAGTAAGAGCAAATACTACTACTACTACTACTACTACTACTACTACTACTACTACTACTACTACTACTACCACTACCACTACCACTACCACTACCACTACCATTACCACTACCACTACCACTACCACTACCACTACCACTACTACTACTACTACTACTACTACTACTACTACTACTACTACTACTACTACTACTACTACTACTACTACTACTACTACTGATGATGATGATGATGATGATGATGATGATGATGATGATGATGATGATGATGATGATGATGATGATGATGATGATGATGATGATGATGATGATGATGACGATGATGTAAAATTTGAAATGCGCCTTTGGCAAGACGCAAACCTGGATCGGTTGAAGCTGCTAAACTATGACTTTTGTTTGTCGAATCAAATTATATAATGGATATACATCATATAGCAATTCCTAGATTCCTAAATTATATTGATGAAGTCTTGTGGGTCGTTCTTCACAGCAGTGGGTAAAGTATCCATCTGTGGAAGATCCCCAGCGTCGAGGCAGGTAGTACTGGTGGCAGAGCTGCAGCGGCGGTTCACCCAGACAAAGAGAAACGTGATAGAGAAAAAAAAATTTTAAGCATTTGTTGGTTTAAATGATAAACAATGTGACACTTTTTCCCCCACATACGCGGAAAAACAACTACACTTAAGCTTTATTGTATTTTTTTTAAATTAGGATCAAAGGCATCAGAATCTGCTTAAAATGTCACTAATGCAGTTTTCTGTCCCCTTAATGGGTTCTACTTTAAAAGCAAATGGCTGCAGAGATAATGCATAATCTTTTTGTTTTTGACTGCTTATCTTCACAGCGTGTGAAGCTATCTTGTTGGATTTTTTTATAATTCCTTTAAGTTTTTGTGCATAGGAATATGCATGTATCAATTCATCATTTTCTTCATTATGATTAGAACAAGAGTCAGCCAAAACATCTATAGGACCTCTGACTTTTCTTCCATACATTAGTTCGAAAGGGGGAAAACCTGTTGATGTGTTAGGCATTTGCCTCAGTGCAAAAAGAGTAGGGTTTAGTAGTATATCCCAATCTAAAGGGTTTTCTTCAGATAGCTTGACTAAAGTCTTTTGTATCGTTTGGTTACATCTCTCAACTAGTCCATGTGATTGGGGGTGTAAAGGTGCTGAAAGTTTATGTTTAACGCCTAACATTTCCATAGCTTCTTGCATTGAATCCGAAATAAGTTGTTTGCCGTTATCTGATAGTACTACTTTGGTTATTCCTAGCCTTGAAAAGATGTCGAATAGTGCTTCTGCAACATTTTCTGTTTTGGTTCTTTTTAGTGGTATCGCTTCAGGCCATCTTGTAGAAAAATCTACCAAAGTCAGTATGTAAGAATTTCCTTTATTTGTTTCAGGTAGTGGACCTACAATGTCTATAGCTACTTTTTCAAACGGTTTTGTGATAACTTCCATCTTTCCCAAAGGTATTTTAGGTTTCTTTTTAGCATGTTTCTGGCATATTTAACATGATTTTACATAGTAAGCAATGTCTTTTGTGACGCCAGGCCATGTAAATCTATTAAGTAAAGATTTCTTGGTCGCTGCTATGCCAAGATGTCCGGCAAATACAGAATCATGAGCTAACTTCAATACTTCCATTCTTAAGCAAGAAGGAACAATAATACTAATTTGGTTATCAATTTTGTTTTCAAATCTTCTGATCAATAGTCCATCTTCATATGCATATCCAGACATTCCAGTGTTAGCAAGGTATTTTAATTTAGATAAAGATTTGTCTTGCTCCTGAGCTTGTTTAAAAGCTTCTTTAGAAAATCTTCCAAAGATATGTGATTTTTCCTGATTATTGGAGTTAGATTTTGATCTATTGTTATCCATATTGATAGCGTTAGTTTTACTTGTAGTTTTTTCTTCACTATTTTTAATAGTAGATTTATCCTTTTCTTTTGTTTTAGCAGTTTGTGATCTTGTTGTCACTGGAGCTGTTATGTGTTTCAAATAACTATCTCTATTTGAGTTATCATCATGTTTGTCATTTCTTAGACCTTGTATCTTAATATGTGTGTTAGGATCTACATCATTCCCCAAAATCAAATCTGCAACGCAATTTGTAAATACAAGTACTTCTATTCTTCCTTGATAGAAAGGTGTAACAACATCTACTATTGCTGTGGGTTGTGTAATGGTCTGACCATTTATTAGTGTACACTCTACCTTTTCATTAGTCATTTGTGAATGTAAAACTTTAGTAGCAGAAGCTGCTGACATAGAACAACCTGTGTCTCTCATGACTGAACATTCTATATTATTAATTAGACCCTTGAATAATGGAATATTGCTTTCATCACCTGATAATGATGAGCTCAAGTGTGCTTTTTTATTATTATTTCTAGGATCGAACTGCTGTCTAACCTGATTTAGTGTTCGTGAATCCTGCTGTCTTGGCTTATAGAAATTAGGTTGGAACTGAGGCCGCACATTGCCATACTGGTTAGGTGTTCTAGGTCTATAGTTAAAATTTGACAGTGATACATTAGGTCTAGGCCTAAATGGTTTTCTGATGTTGCTATATTGTTTTCTTCCAAAATAATTTGGGGCACTGGCATATCTAGTTTTGTCCTGCTCTCTATCCATAGTTCTACTTTGTCTTCCTTGAAACTTAGTTGACAAAGCACATAAGCTAGGTTTTTTTGATAGTTTAGTATTAGGATGTGCTGTTTGAAACTGTTCAGCTAGACCTACAATATGACTAGTTGTTTTAGGGTTACGCTCCTTCAAAAATGTGACAAGTTCAGCGCTACACGACTCATACATTTGTTCTTTTAAGGAGAATGCTGTTGTCAACACTCGATTCAGTACAGCCCACAAATAAAAAAGTAAGTAAAATAGCGACCTTTCTATTTTTTTTAACTATGGAATTGTGTCCTTAAAATGACGAATATAGTTAAAAATATTACACCTTAAAGTCATACTCAAAGAGATGAATGCCATAATTCTGTTGTATAAGTCTTGGGGAAAAATAACATTTCTTCAGTTCAAGATAGTAACTATTTCAAGATTATGACAGAACTATAACTGTGATTGTCATATATCTTTAGTCAGCCTTTTCGTCATAAACTGTGGTATGTTACATCGGCACCACAAAAACAGAGAAACAACGTATAAATATGCAACATTCAGGCGTTAATCAAACATCCAAATTACAAAAAGCTAAGTAACTTTTAAAATCAATTTTCTCGTAGTTAAACAATAAATTTAGCAGAAGGTAGAGTACGCATGGCGCGATAGATCTGAACCAAAACAAGAGTGGGTGGATTTGATTCTACTGGTATCTTCAGCACACTAGATCCAAGCTGGGAGTAGGAAAGCTTGAGTTCTCGGGAAAAACTTCTTTCTCTGTGTCTTTCCATCCTATCAAAATCGACGACTGATTGGCCCGAGAACAAAAATTTAAAATACAGGAAAAATTCTATCAAATCAACCGTTATTTATCGAAATCTTCCAGTAATTTTAAAGAAAACAAAGCTCCTTTGTAGTTGAAAGAGTTTTGTAAGAGTACTTCTTTAAAAACTTTTTTTTTGTTGTAATTTTGTGAATCGAAGCAACAAGAAACATATTTATTTAATCTTTTGAAAATAGTGGTAATTCCTTATGAAAATATTTCAGCAAAGCATTCCAATACTAAGTTGTACTTTAAAAATTTTGGATTTTTAAACTAGGTGATAGATATATGATTTCTTCCATTTGGTTAAAAAAGACAACTCTTTGAAAATTCAAGTTACACGTAACTATGTGATAGTTTTCTTTTATTCAGCGATATAAGCAAATATATATTTTGATACACACTGAATTTGTTCTATTGTTTAAAATCAAGTGTGAAAGTAAAAGAATCTTCAAACAATGAAAACATTTGTCTAAAAAAAAAAAAAAAGAAAAACAAGAATTAAAAGCACTGAAAAGAGACGTTTACTGTCGCAGAAACTATGAAGCTTTTAGACTGGGTTGATGAGATGGGAGTCGAACCCACTATTTGATAATCCAAATCACGATTTTAACACAGAACCTTCGTTTTTGCAGTCGAGCGCTCTACCGGATGAACCTTATAGCCTTGAAGACGAAGATGATAAGGGGAGTGACGAAAATGACGATAAATTTGATAATGAGGTCGAAGGCTTAGGAGAGAAATTGGGAAGGAGGCAAAACGGCAGCTAAAGAAGAATGTAATAGTCCATCATTACATTCGTATTTCTGGTGATTTTCTAATCATGGTAATTCTTTTTTTTTTTTAAGTCTGCAGAATGATGTCTTCCTTCTCGCCAATGTCTTGCAATCACAGTGAATGGTAAAAGAGAGGAAAATCGGATAATTAAATCTGAATAACAAGCAATCGGCATAATTAATCAACAATACAAAGAATTGAAAAAAAATCACTACATTTACAATATTGAGCCACATCTTCATAATTCAGGATTTATACACACAACAAAATAAAATTAAAACAAAAAACAACAACAAAAGAACTGTGAGTAAATCCCTAAACTTCAAATAAGCAATCTACATAGTAAATTAACAAGAATGAAAAAAATAAAACATAAAATATTATACAATTGAGCCACATCTTCACATGTCATAATCCAATATTAATACGCACACAAAAATACACGTATATAAACCTGAGATAAAGCTATGAAGCAAAAAAAATGTACGTCCACAAAATTAATGAAGTTACTCATAAGCTGACTTTTCGCCTTCTAGGAACATTAGCTTAGTTTAAAACACCTGATTAATTTTACTCTTTGGCTATCAAATGAAATCAAGTCATCGAAAATGCAAGTTAGGCATAAAATAATTTTCATGTCTGAAAAATATGTAGCAGTTTTCGATCAGTAACTCCAATAAACTAATAAAAATGGATGCAATGAGTCGTATAACCGTTTTCATAGCTATGGAAGAGCAGTAAGGTATATATCTATTCCTAGAATGATTGACGTTAAAAGCGAAAAATTCTTTTATAGATCCACCGAACAGCCGCTGGCACTGATTTCAACATTACTGTCGGAGCACTAATTGCTGCAATTGCACACAAACTAAAACCAACTAATTTTAAAATTTCTTTTACATATTCTTTGCGACAAATACAGTAGATAGATTTCAATTCATCAATTTTAGCATCTAGTGTTCTTTCGGCGTCATGAGTCATCTCCATATCACATTCTTCTCCTCTCCTCAACGTGTCAAAATTGAGAGAATGAAGACGAAAAACTTCTTGTAGTGAGTTTCGGATATCTTTAAGTTTCTGTATAATTTCACTCCAAAAATTTGTTACGTTGTTTTGCTTTTGTATGCTAAGTAAGACCTGGGAACAGTCTGTGGACAGCTTCAGAAGTTCGACTTGGTTATAGTTTCCCTTCTGTTCTTGTAATTTTTGTAACAACAGGCTCACCTTTGTTAAAATTTTGTGTTGTCTGTCAACATTTTCGGATCTCTGGGCCTTAGCTGTTTCAAAATTGTTATCAGTGTATCTTTCGTTCTGATTCCTTTCATTCAAATTTTCAATCTGATAAAAAAGCCTGGCAAGTTGGTCTCTTCTTTTACTTTCATCTTCGGTCATGTTGTCAAACAGCACGACTCTGTTATCGCATTCCCTCAACAGCGTACCAAAATCTCCTACTTCTGCTTGGCACCACTCCTCAAATGTTTTCCTGTGATCACGACGATCTTTCTCAAAACTATCCCCACCTGTCAGAATAAGGATACACCTCTTCTTCACAAAGTCTGAACCAAAGATTGTTTTTAGGGATTCCAGAACTTTCACGTCTTCCTGTCTAAAGCGGTCGCCATACTTTATAACATATAGAAACACGTCGTAGCCCTCAGGACTTAACAGCATTGCTTCTTTTATCCTGATCTGCAAGATGTCCATTCCTTCTTGTTCGTTGTGTCGAGTATCGCCGACACCTGGAGCATCTACCACCTGAGTGGTACATTGAAAAATGGGAAAATTTGAATTAAGTTATGAAAATACTGTACATTAATTTTTGTATTTGTCCCTGAACTTAGTAATTATTAAAGCAGGAGTGACGTCTCTTTTACTATATAAAAATAATGTATGAGAATTACGTAATTATTTAATGCGGTTAAAAAATACTACAAGTGTTAATTATTAGTAGATGCACAACACATTAGTTGTTTTTGAAGTACAAGAGATAGAGGGGGCAGAAAGATAGATAGATAGATAGATAGAGAGAGAGAGAGAGAGAGAGAGAGAGAGAGAGATTGAGAGAGATAGGTCAATAGATAGATAGATAGATAGAGAGAGGGAGAGAGAGGTAGATAGATAGGTAGATAGAGAGAGAGGGAGAGAGATAGGTAGATAGGTAAATAGATAGAGGGACAGAGAGCGGGAGAGATAAATAGATAGATAGAGAGAGAGAATGAGTGAGAGAGATAGGTAGGTAGATAGATAGATAGATAACGAGAGATATAGAGAGAGGGAGAAAGATAGATAGATAGAGAGAGAGAGAGGGAGAGAAATAGGTAGAAAAAATAAAGAAAGAAAGAGGGAGAGAGATAGGAAGATAGATAAATAGATATAGGGAGAGAGAAAGGGAGGGAGGGAAAGATAGATAGTCAGATAGATAGATAGGTAGATAGATAGATAGAGATGGGTGGATAGATAGATAGATAGCGAGAGATAGTAAGAGAGAGATAGATAGATAGAGAGAGAGAACGAGAGATAGGTAGAAAAAAAGATAGACAGAGAGAGAGGGAGAGAGATAGGTAGATAGATAAATAGATAGAGGGAGAGAGAAAAAGGGAGAGATAGATAGGTAGATAATAGAGAGAGAGAGAGAGAGAGAGAGAGAGAGAGAGAGAGAGAGAGAGAGAGAGAGAGAGAGAGAGAGAGAGAGAGAGAGAGACTAAAAAGGAATGTATAACAACTTTATAATAACTGGTCAAAAAAAAAAAAAAGAAACATTACAACTAATAATTCAACGTTTAAATGATTCGCCTTTTAATGCTGCTCCTGGTTGAAGAAATGGTCGCTCTCCTACTTACAATAATATCCTGTGGACTAGAAATTAACAAAAATCTCTACATCATCAAGAGATTCAAACCTTGACATTCTTTTCATGTTTTCTTACCGTTATCAAATATCCTTTGTACACTCCCGCGTCCCAATCTTCTTACCGTCATTAAATATCCTTCGTACACTCCCGCGTCCCAATATTCTTGCCGTTATCAAATATCCTTCGTACACTCCCGCGTCCCAATCTTCTTACCGTTATCAAATATCCTTCGTACACTCCCGCGTCCCAATATTCTTGCCGTTATCAAATATCCTTCGTACACTCCCGCGTCCCAATCTTCTTACCGTCATTAAATATCCGTTGTACACTCCCGCGTCCCAATATTCTTACCGTCATTAAATATCCGTTGTGCACTCTCGCGTCCCAATCTTCTTACCGTCCTTAAATATCCTTCGTACACTCCCGCATCCTACGTACACTCCCGCGTCCCAATCTTCTTACCGTCATTAAATATCCTTCGTACACTCCCGCGTCCCAATCTTCTTACCATCATTAAATATCCTTCGTACACTCCCGCGTCCCAATCTTCTTACCATCATTAATTATCCTTCGTACACTCCCGCATCCCAATCTTCTTACTGTCATTAAATATCCTTCGTACACTCCCGCGTCCCAATATTCTTACCGTCATTAAATATCCTTCGTACACTCCCGCGTCCCAATCTTCTTACCGTCATTAAATATCCTTCGTACACTCCCGCGTCCCAATCTTCTCACCGTCATTAAATATCCTTCGTACACTCCCGCGTCCCAATCTTCTTACCGTTATCAAATACCCTTCGTACACTCCCGCGTCCCAATCTTCTTACCGTCATTAAATATCCTTCGTACACTCCCGCGTCCTAATCTTCTTACCGTCATTAAATATCCTTTGTATACTCCCGCGTCCCAATCTTCTTACCGTTATCAAATATCCTTTGTATACTCCCGCGTCCCAATCTTCTTACCGTCAATAAATATCCTTCGTACACTCCCGCGTCCCAATCTTCTTACCGTCATTAAATATCCTTCGTACACTCCCGCGTCCAAATCTTCTTACCGTCATTAAATATCCTTCGTACAATCCCGCGTCCCAATCTTCTTACTGTTATCAAATATCCTTCGTACACTCCCGCGTCCCAATCTTCTTACCGTCATTAAATATCCTTCGTACACTCCCGCGTCCCAATCTTCTTACTGTCATTAAATATCCTTCGTACACTCCCGCGTCCCAATATTCTTACTGTCATTAAATATCCTTCGTACACTCCCGCATCCTACGTACACTCCTGCGTCCCAATCTTCTTACCGTCATTAAATATCCTTCGTACACTCCCGCGTCCCAATATTCTTACCATCATTAAATATCCTTCGTACACTCCCGCGTCCCAATATTCTTACCGTCATTAAATATCCTTCGTACACTCCCGCGTCCCAATATTCTTACCGTCATTAAATATCCTTCGTACACTCCCGCGTCCCAATATTCTTACCGTCATTAAATATCCTTCGTACACTCCCGCGTCCCAATATTCTTACCGTCATTAAATATCCTTCGTACACTCCCGCGTCCCAATATTCTTACCGTCATTAAATATCCTTCGTACACTCCCGCGTCCCAATCTTCTTACTGTCATTAAATATCCTTCGTACACTCCCGCGTCCCAATCTTCTTACTGTCATTAAATATCCTTCGTACACTCCCGCGTCCCAATCTTCTTACTGTCATTAAATATCTTTCGTACACTCCCGCGTCCCAATCTTCTTACTGTCATTAAATATCCTTCGTACACTCCCGCGTCCCAATCTTCTTACTGTCATTAAATATCCTTCGTACACTCCCGCGTCCCAATCTTCTTACCGTCATTAAATATCCTTCGTACACTCTGGCGTCCCAATCTATTTTGTCTGTCCCAGATGTTGTTTGACAGAAAACTTCGAAAGACCTTCTTCCCAAAATCATGTTTCCGGTTCGACTTTTCCCTGACCCGGTTTTGCCAATGATGAAAATGTTAAGCAGACTTTGAATTTCCAGATCCATATTGTCTGAGAGAAAGACATAAATACAAAGAAACATGAGTGTCGTAAGTATGAATTTGCGGGCGTAAGAATAACCCTACAAATATCATAGTTCCATAGCCAATGCCTGTGGAAAAAATAGTATTGCAGGGGAGAACTTAACTTCTCTCTGACCGTTGAAATTAAAAAAAATACGTTTCTTGGTATTTCTAGCTCTAAAATAAACACTTTCAATTCCTTATTTTGCTGTTTGCATGTGCAGCTCTTTAGCTCAGTACAAAAATACACAATGATCTTGCTTAATGCATGTAGTTATTTCAAGTTATTCTCCCAGAGCTGGGGAACAATATGCCAAAAGAGGTTAAACTCCAACATTAAAAGCTTTGGCAATCAAACTTATAACACAAGACTCACACTTCTTCCGCTGTTGTCCTAAACATTCATTAGACAGGATATTAAGAAATTCATTCTATATTTAACCGCGCTTTTAATTAATCAGGCTTAGACACGTTTTGAATCTGTAAGAACAACTTGGTAGAGAATCTTTCGTAAATTTTCATGTCAAAGCTATCCCTTATCTCATTCATGGATTTCCTAGATCTAAATATTTATACTATGACTAGATTTTGATATGACCAACTCTTTTATGCCACACGTCCCAAATTATAAAAAATTCAGTGGGATTCTATTCGTTATTTTCCCTTTGTTAAAAAAGAGTTTTCAACGTCCCAGTTGTAATGATTATTTAGTTTCATTCTGTTTCCGACTACCACAGTTAGCTAATACACAACTTTAGATTGAGTTTACAGTCTTTTTGTTCGGTCTCGAGGCTTCCAAAGCAACAAATCGAGAAGCCGAAATAGGAAAACCTTTGCAGTAAGTGTAAAAATGAGCTATATCATTCTACTATTTGGCGGAGTGAGGTCAGTTAGATATCTTTGTTGTGTAGGCCTGCCCGCTGAATTATAAGTGCGTTCTGTCCTATCTATGCCCAAAAGTGAAAAGAAATAGATAACTATAATTCAAACATGCAAAAGTAACTTCGCTTGTATTTTAGTAAGCTTCGTTCGGCATGTACCTGATGTAAACAGGGATGGAGTCTTATTTTCTCGCCGTTTCTTAGGTGTCTTAGGTTTCAGAGCTTAGACTAGCAATGTCAGTTTGTCTCAAAGACAACATATCGATTATTTAACTCTGCCCCTTGCCGATGCTAGTTTTCTTCAATATGGAGAAAATTATCTTTGCGTACGGTATATGTAACCATCTTTTACAAGGCATTACATACCGAGAGAGAACGTCATGAAGTAAAATTCTATTAAATCGGCATTGCAAGGAAGATGTTAGTTAAATAATAGACGTATTCAACAAATACATATACAATAGAGCATGAAATAAATCAGAGAAGATAAATATGAAAATGATAACCCCCCCCCCAAAAAAAAACAAAAAAAAAAAAAAAAACAAACAAGAACAACAACAACAAAAGAAAAAACACCAACGAAAAACAAAACAAAACAAAACACAAAGTTCTATGCCTAAATCAAGGCAGGATAATGAGACCAAAATTTAAAGCTTTAACTTAATCTTTACCTCTCTTTTGAGTCGTCTAGATTAATATATGAGGCTTAGATTGTAAAACATGATCCGATTTAGGCTTGGTGCCATAGAGCTTAATTTTTGACCATTTTTTTTTATCTACATTGTCTGGGCTATAGCTTTAGATTGACACTTTCTGCCTTTTTTAAAATTTCTATTCAAATTCCTTTTTTTTTTCATTTAGAGAACCATAGATTTGCACTAACTTACCTTAACGTTCAAATTTAAATCTAATCTAACATTTTTATTTAAAAAAAAAATAAAGGATCATTTGAAGGTGATATGCGTCAACAGTAAATCGGGTTGAGTAGAATATTTTGAACTATGATCTTTTCAAACAAAACGAGGTGCTTTAGCGATTGTAGATCTATTCTCAAGACGGATGTAATATTGTCGTTTTCTCACTGTTGTGATTATGGTAATGCGAATAATTATGTTTTTTTAATATAACTCTTTCCTTTGAAAATTCCGCGTACGTATGTATGTATGTATGTATGTATGTATGTATGTATGTATGTATGTATGTATGTATGTATGTATGTATGTATGTATGTATGTATGTATGTATATGTATGTATGTGTATGTGTGTATGTGTATGTATGTATGTATGTATGTATGTATGTATGTATGTATGTATGTATGTATGTATGTATGTATGTATGTATGTATGTATGTATGTATGTATGTATGTATGTATGTATGTATGTATGTATGTATGTATGTATGTATGTATGTATGTATGTATGTATGTATGTATGTATGTATGTATGTATGTATGTATGTATGTATGTATGTATGTATGTATGTATGTATGTATGTATGTATGTATGTATGTATGTATGTATGTATGCATTGTATGTAAACGTATGAATTAGAAAAAAAAAGTTATGGCCACCGGGAAATCAGGTCGATGCTGAAAGAAAATAAGAATTTTATCTTCCCCATTAGACGAATACCCCGTTCGCCCAACACTCTCAGAAAGAGAGATTAAATAAGACATTATTTTAATAGGCATTAAAATGTAAAGAAACTAATCTAGCACAAGAATACAACAAGTAATAAAGCATTATGCACACTTTTACAAACGCATAAAGACAATGAGACGTGCACATAGGCAGAAACATAGTCATAATCCAAGTATGATTAATTAGAGAGAGAGAGAGAGAGAGAGAGAGAGAGAGAGAGAGAGAGAGAGAGAGAGAGAGAGAGAGAGAGAGAGAGAGAGAGAGAGAGAGAGAGAGAATAATAGAAACTAATATAATTTTCTAGACATAATGTGATACAGAGAAAAAAAGAAAGAATGGAGAAAATTTTAAGAAGCCTTAAAAGAGGACAAGTTGAATGCAAGCAGATTTTTTATTCTAATCCAGAGACAGAAAAGCATAAGAAAAAGTGAAAAGAAGTGGCTAAATAAAAGGATGAAAAAAATGCTAAGAGAGAGTGAAAACTAACAAAAGTTGAGCATGAAAAAATTTAAAGAGAATTTGATCAATTGGCTCCTTATGTCAAGAAATGGAAAAAAAGGGTGAAACAGATAAACTGACACGCACATCAATCAACAGACAGATGTTACGTATATTTATCCACACATTTTTTGTCTATCGAATTAAAACAACAAGAACAGCAAAAAGCTCCACACATAAAGGCTCATCTCAACTTATCTCTTACCTTACAGATAGTCCTGTCCTTGTGATGCCGTGATGAAGCTTCTTTCAGGTTACTTTTTATCTAGATTCTGCCAAATTTATCAACTTCAAGTTAACACCATTAAGGGAAACTCTTGCTAAAATTCAAACTCTCTTCCCTAGTCCCCTTTTACATTTCTTCATATTTTCGAAATGATTAAAGTCAACACTCGCTTGAGTCAACTATTTTTTTCGGTCCTGAGATGTTGACTTTATTCAGATTCCACTGAAGTTACATTAGGACAGAAGATATTGCATGTCGGCCCTCAGGAGAGCTAACATCACATGAGCTACATGCTGGAGTACGCAATATTTAAAATGCAAGCGAAGGATCACATGACCCTTCCTAAGAGAAAAGAGCTTTTGAGAAAGCCAATCAATGCTCCGAAAGCACAGCAATTGCATGCATCAATTAAGGTTATGCTGACCCTTACAAAGTCCGAGTCATAGTAGCGACAGACTCAGATAGTTTAGATAAGAGGACCCAATAGCGATATAGGATGGATGGAAAGGCATGCCCCTCTCACATGATGCGATTGAAACACAGAAATTTAATTCCGCTTCTATGCGGTAACCTTGGAATGGATTCTCCCCATAATAATTAGGCCAACTAGATCCATTCTCAGAAACGCGTAACAGCTGTGGTGCATCTGTTTGAGACGCATGAAGACATCTCAAGACTGTTTATCATGATGCGTTCATCATAGCGGAGAAGAACAACTGCCCATTTTTCCTTTTCAATAGGATCCTGGTACGTCATAAACGCGTCCATGCGTCTATGCAACGGAAAATAAGGGACCTTTAGTGTGCCAGCTTTATTTTATGTTTTGTTGTTGTTTGGCTCAAATTAAATTGTTTATGCATAAAGAAGGTCGCAAATTTGACTTTCAAATCAGATTCACCTTAAGCACCCGTTACAATCGTACCAAATATTGAAACTGATTTAAACTGATTTGTCGTGCATTTTTTCTTAATTAATCCTGTGTGTTGCTTCTTGGTAATGGTGGATCTTTTCAGAAAGCAAAGAGGAAGATGTAGACCAACGTATTTTTACCTTGTTTTCTGACCCTAATAATACTACTTTCTACAAACGAAGAATCAGCGATGGCACCATTCCTAACAATTTGCTGCTTAAGAGATCTTTTGCAAAGCTTATTCGCGTTGGTTAGTTGCCTTCCTCTGCGAGAAATTTAACTCTAAAGAATTCTAAACTAGATCATCGACATGCTTCCTAAAATTCATAAAATCAACAATCCTGGTAGACCCATTCTCTCTGCATGTGCATGTCCTGCTAAACAAAATTATTTCAGCTTATCTTGATTCAATATTTCAGCCCTTAGTAACCAACTTGGGAACATACGTCAAGAATACTAATCATGCCCTCCCTATCTTTGCTGAGGTTGTTCTTCCAACCAATACATGCTATTCCTTTATTTCTGCTTGATTTCACATCTTTATACACTTCTATTCTCCATGCTGATGGTCTTAAAACTGTCAAGTATTTCCTGAATACGCGCATTTCCCCTTCCATCAACACTGACACCCGTGTTCGGCTAATTGAATTGGTGCTTACCTTATATTCTTTTGGATTTGCTGGTGAGTTCTTTGATCAAATCAGCGGAGCAGCGATGGGAACAAAGATGGGTCTTAGCTATGCGTGCCTTTTCATGGGATATCTTGAAACGCAAATTCAAAATACTTATCAGGTACATTATTACCGTTACATTGATGACGGTATTGGTATAACTACGTTGTCAACAGAGGAACTGAATAGCTACATAAACTTTGTGAAACAGCTCCACCCTTCTATTTCCTTCACTTCCGTAATATCCGCCACTTCGGTTAACTTTCTGGACATCAAGATAACTCTTAGGGACGACTCATTACATTCCTCTGTCTACTACAAGCCCACAGACAGCCACTCATATTTAACATATACCTCCTCTCACCCTATATCATGTAAGAGGTCTATCACTTGTTCACTTGCCAAGACGATTCAGACTTTCAGTGTGTCGATGAGAGATTTTTTCTCCGCATGTGTGTATCCGATAGACACTTTGGAGGTT
>JAWDGP010006299.1:0-70000 GCA_033675545.1 Elysia crispata | reverse complement strand
CTGGCATGGCACCTCCCGATCCGTGGCACAACACCTCTCGATCCGTGACACGGCACCTCTCGATCCATGGCACGGCACCTCTCGATCCGTGGCACGGTACGCCCCGATCCGTGGCACGGCACCTCTCGATCCGTGGCACGGTACGCCCCGATCCGAGGGATTGAAGTTAAATCTAGAGACTCGGCACTGAACGCAGGCGACAATTCTGAGTCATCGAGTAGCAACTGAAAGGGCACACCCCTAACACTCCCCGGCACCTTTGTAAACACACACACACACACACACTGACATACCCACATGCCGCGTGTCCACGGTCTACAGTATGACGCACATCCTTTGGCTTACTGTCTGTCATATCTAAAAATATAGATTAGACTTCGGCTTTATAGTGTAAAAAATAATTTCTAAAGGGGGAACAAAGCTGTAAAGTGGTTTAATGAGCGGAGTTGGGCCTAGATAAAGGCAGTAACAAAAGAACTTTTTAACACAACAATTAAAATCCAATTTAAAAAGAAACTGTCTGAAGTAAAAGCTCTATAATTTAAGGAATTAATACAGAGACATGTAAGCTGGGCTGATGCAAAGGAATGGGTTACGCATTTACGAATGATACGTGTTATATGAATCTGTTTTTTTTTTTTTTATAATTACTATAAAAATAACCTGAGCGTGCTGTTGCAACTAAACTTAATTAAGTATAAAAGTTCTAAGAACAATTAAAGAGCAGCAGCAACTAGATTTTGTTCATAAAACAAAAATACTCACAAAAGGATGAATGATTACCAAACTAACAGACAGCAATTTCATTGATATAGTATAAACTCGTTATTTTAAAGCGCGATAAGCTTAAGATCGTTTTTTTTTCTTTTTTGTTATCATTTCATTACTGCATCCTACTCCTTTCTCTCCCTCTCCACCTTCTCCCTCCTCTAAATTTCCTTCACGCAGCGCTGACCCTCGCCGCCAGAGATTCGTGCTGACTGCTGAGTGACGTCTGGCGCAAACAAAAAAATTGGCGCCTTATTGTCTGCACGTCGTGCACGGTGTTATAGAATCAGTTCCAAGTCGACGGTACGCATGTGCCGATGAGAAGCTAGCACGAATTCCACGGCACGGCACGGCACAGTACCGCGTACCGTGGATCTACCCGATGTGCCGTCAGTGTTGCTGCGTGCCGCCGGTAGGGTACCGTGCCGTGCCGTGCCGATAGCCCCAGCACAAGTGCAATCTCTCTGTAACCCACACCACAGGGCAAGAGACTATTAGGCCTCCGTCAGGCCTTAGGAAAGGGCTGGTTAGATGAGGTTCGACCCACCCGCCAGATGGACTAGATCACACGGTTCGAACTCCGGCCTTCCACAGTGTCAGCCCATCCCTCCACCGAAAGAGCCTTAGGTTTATAGATAGAGATGTATGAGAACAAAGAGGGATAGTGGCGAATCAATGAACTGAAATTGTCTGTGATGTATGAGAACAAAGAGGGATAGTGGCGAATCAATGAACTGAAATTGTCTGTGATGTATGAGAACAAAGAGGGATAGTGGCGAATCAATGAACTGAAATTGTCTGTGTTTTTTTTAAGCTTTTGGAAAAAATTCATGGCATGGATCACTATATGTAAAAATTTTAACCGAAAGCAAATATTCAGAAAAAAAAACGCAGTGCGTTTACTCCAAATCGGCACAAAAAAATGGATATGCAGAGCGACTATGTAAGAAAAGTTTTATATTCATGGTCTAAAAGGATTATTTATAAAGATAAATATGAAATGAACTCTCTACAGTGGACATTAGCACTTATAAACACTGGTTCAGGAAATCTATTTTGACCTCAAGATCATACACATAAAGAAAGATAGTACAAAGATAGAGAAATAAATAAAACTAAAAAAAAAACCCAAAAAACCAAGCAACTTTATTTAGATTTCCAAAGGGTCTTTATCGTTTCTCTGTATCGAGAATTGAAGTTATAGTGAATTATGATGTTTACTGATGCATTTATCAAAGTAAAAAACGAGCCTGTGTTTGAGATCAAGGCAAAGAGAAATAAATACTTGGGCACTGTTATGAATTTTCCATCTACTTGGTCATTGCCGTCAAATTGGGATTCAAACCTTCTCGCCAGAGTATACGCCATCAGTGGAGTCTGGCAAGTGACAAACACTGCAGCCACCAGAATAACGGCGCGCACCACCTGGGCTTCTTTGCTTGATAACATCTGTTGCTTCTCTTTCTCCGATGAAGCCAGTTTCCTACCTTTAAGGAGTATTGTCTGGTTTGTTTTAACAGAGTTATTCAGATCTGATCTCCGATTACCGGCTGCTTGTTGTCTGTTGACGTTGTGGTTTGCTGTTTTATCTGAGGGAAGTCTTTTGGTATTATCATATGGGAGAGATTCTTGCGCGATAGAACCGTTGTGTTCTAATGGCTGGGCCTTGTCAAGATTGGAGGCGATTGTTGTGGTGTTATTTGGATCAACACCACTGGTATCAATGATGTTAGCTGTATGAGTTGGGGTAGAATGACTTCCTCCAGCAGAAGACCGGAACCGGACAGAAGCTCGAAGTTTGGTTACCATGACAACCAAACACGCTATCACTATCACAATAGAAGCCCAGTTGAGAATATTTCGGTTCATAATATCATGAAGTTTTTCAGACAGCCCGCCATCGTCAAGTTCCCTGTATACAAGTTTGGTGGTGTTCAATATTGGATCAAATTCACGGATGATCCGTTTTGTCATGAACACTGGAATGCGAAGGAGAAGAAGGGAGATGAAGAAGGTAATGAAAGTAACGATTGCCCTACGTGCTGTAAAAATGTTCTTTACCGTAAAGGGCAGCGCCACACAGGCGCATCTTACCACAGAGATGTAAACAGTGATGAGGATGGAAGTCTCGTAGAAAACAAATGAGTACCAGTAGAAAGGAAAGCTGATAATGTTCTTGTCAATCAGCCAATTAAATTTTTTACCCTGCCGCTGCTCCACATAATGTATGATTGTGATTGCGGTGAAAAAAGGGGAAATAACCACCAGGTAGGTAAGGTCTGACACGGACAATGCCAAAAAAGACACCGTTACGTTGTCCCTGACGCCAGTTTTAACGAACACAGTGATATTGAGAATATTCGCTGTAACTCCAAAAACTAACAGTGGAATATAAAAGGCAGAGATGACATCGTTGCAGTAAAAGTATAGAGCCCGGAATGGAAGCTTAGTCAGATCAAAGCTGAAATCTTCGTTGACAGCAACACTCGTATTTTGTTTTGTGTGATTTGGAGAGAATATTTCAGAGGCCATTCTTTCCGCAGACATGTCTTCTTTTTTCTCCGTGTTTATGAATTATTTAATCAATTTATTTGTCTATCTACCTCTCTTTCTTTTTACTTGTTACATAAGGTCAAATTGAAGCATAAGTCTATATATCCATCTATCCATCTCTCTATCTATCTATCTATCCGCTTGAAACACAAGTGTAGCATGCAGAGAATTTAAGGTAAGATCTTCTATATCTATGAAATGCTCCCACAGTTGAGCAATCTTATCAAGTATTCCAACTTATCTTTAAACTATCTATCTATCTATCTATCTATCTATCTAACTATCTATATATTATTAAATCTGACGAATCTTTTCTAAACCGAAATATTTATTTAGTTATCTTTTTCTATGGACAAATTCGCCTGTCTTTTATCACAACCAAAGCTTTGGGAAAAAAAGACGTATTTTCTTGACTTCCACTACCTTCTGTAAAGACATTCTTTTGAATACACTTAAATTGTTATCTCTTCTCCGTGTCTCTTAACAAAAATCTGCGCTCGCTTTATTAAAACATGCAGTGCTTTTTATAATATCAACTAATTACCTTTCTATCTATCTAGATATATCTTTTTTTCCCTATTATTGACTCAGCTAGTAATCTTTTATTTTATTTTTTATTATGTATGTCTAAGATTTCAACTGTTACCAAAGCTGGGTCTTACTGATATAATCTTTAATTTCATTGAAAGCGATTATAAAATAATAGTCGTAATTAAATACTCGGTGTGATTCAGTAAGGGTGCAATGAATGCCTTTGATTATCATAATTATTCTTTTGAACAACTTAAGGTAATAATCCTATATGTTCTTTCTCTTCTATAAACGACTTTTTAAAAAATTGTTGTATTAGCCAAAAAATGTAAACACAGGTGAATTTGGATGATTATTGATAATACCTTGGCTAATTAGCAAATTATGCCACTTATGTCCTTGTATAATGTTCACACTTTCCTTTATCACACATAATGATATCATGATGAAAGCTGAATTCAAATCCAAAAAAAAAAAAAAACCACACAAAAATTATTCATAATTGAATTACACTATTTAATTACAGGAAAGTCACGGTAAATTAAAGCCTGTCGACATTTTTTTTTAATTTTGACTAACGAAAATTCTTCTCGCTATAATTATACGAAAATTGCCTTGAAATATCATAAGCCTCTTTATGTTTTCTAATAATATTTGCAAAAGCCAATTTTCTCCCTTACAGCCTTATGAGTGTGACCTACAAGTTATAACGTTATCAGGTAAGACTTTTTTTTTCAAACATAATTATCTACAATTACCATCAGTTTTCCTGCTTTTTAGGGGCTGGCGACACACTGTAGACCATATCTTAGTTGTGTGTATAGAGTATTTGTTGAACTACGGGAATATGTCAAGACCTTTCCAATTTTGAGAGAGAAGAAAGAAATCCTAATAAGGAAACAAAGAAAGATAATACTCGCTAAAAAAATAAAAAGAGGGAAATTCTATTATCAAAAGCTTTCTCAAAGTTTAACAGAATCATTGGCACGGTATCATAAGATAGGGTATGACAATTATTAGTGGCAATGCCAACATAGATCGAAAGTTTGCGCACTATTTTTTAACTCCTGGCTGAGACAGTCAAGCCATTCTCCACGGACCGGAAACATGTGGAGGATCCGACCTTATACAACATGATGCGAAGGGAGTATAGGGTTCGAGGCATTACTAAAAATTTAAGAGATAAGCAAGGAATAAAGAAAATAAAAATAAACTATATTTAAGAAATGGAAAACTAGTTATATAAAGAACAAAAGTTATAATCAAAACTTCAAAGCGACAAAATATTCTGTCTACTATCAATCTATCAATATACTTACTAAATATATATTTATATGTAATAAACTAAACGGATTACAGAATTGATAGATAGATTCTTTTATGCGCCCTAGATAAAAGCTTAGAGCCCAAGCTTCGCTTTTTACCCTTTTCAGTTCAAAATGCCAAACCGCGGGTTTCACTTAAAAAGTGCTTAATACCTTGTGGGTATTTTAAAAGAGATTTAGCTTGTTTAGTAACTTATCGACCTTCCATTCAACACTTAACTTTATTTAATAAATGATTTAAAAATTCATGAAATACGTACGTCAGTGCGCAACGGTCAACCAAAAACTTAATTTAAAAAAAAGCAAACTTAGAAGTCAAAGTTATTTTTAGTATTTTGGTTTACTCCGCCTCTTTACTGACCGCAAAAAAATTAGCAGTTATTAATTGATTTAAAAAAGTGTGAGCATATGATCTTTATGCCAGCAAGATAGGGTGGAGATATAGTGTTTGGGGGAGGGATAGAGGTAAAATGCTGGTCCATACATCGAACTGCTATCACGGAGATGATATATATATATATATATATATATATATATATATATATATATATATATATATATATCATTGCCCGTTTGAATTGAACAGGGAAGATAACCACACTGAAGAAATGCAAACTTCACAACAAAAAACAAACAAACCAAAAAACAACACAACAAACCAACAAACCAGACTATTATCCTCCAGAGCCATACAACTGCATCGAAGAAAAACAAACCGCAAATTTTACAAGGTTCAACTGGTTGGGAAGACTACTGCAACAAAGAAACTCAAATTTTACAACATTGAACTGGTTGGGAAGACTACTGCAACAAAGAGAAGCAAATTTTACCACAGTAACAGATATATCTTCTCCAGAGAGATATATCTACATTAAAGAAAAGCAAACCTTAGGACAATAGCAGATTATATATCCTCCAGAGCCAATGATAATAGTTTAAAATATACACACTCTTGAGACATTGGAATTTAGCTTACGTTGTCACGAATACGTTTTTTAAATGAAGGAGAGATCTCAAGCAAAAAATAAACTAAATTTGGGAGCAATCTTTTCAGCTGCCCTTTCTTCAGTTTATCTCTCCATCGAGACAATGATGTCGTGCTGATGATCCAATACAGATACAATGTAATGCTCGACCTGATGTAGTGAAAAAGTGCTCTCCAATACGAAGTAAAAACGTGCAACTACTCTGACAATATTGCAGAGAAAAAAACATTCAACGCCCCGGATTTTTAAAAACTTTTTGGATTACACTGGATTGCTGAAATTTATAATTATGCTAGATCTTGTGATAATAATTCATGCGAGACAAATTAAGGGTGGCAATTCAATAAAACTGTAGCGGCGCTGTTGTTGAAGGGAAGGCTGAACCACGTTATTCCTCTTTTCGTCTTTTTGCTGCTTTCTTGGTCACTTTTTTCGCTCGAAGTTGTTTTATTGAACTGTAGTGGCTGGTTTAATCTATTGCTCCTTAGTGCTTCTATGTATACAGGACGGGGTCTGCTGAAAATGTCTTCGTTTTTTGAGTTCGCAGTTAAGCGGTTGTAGATACTCTTTGGTAGGTTCTTTATGATAGAAGGAGAGTGGTTACTGTTCTTATGAATGTACGTTACTGTGGTATTGGGTTTCCTGTATGGTTTGTATGCGTCATAATTTAGCTCAAGGGTTACGTCGAGGAAGTCTACAACTTTTTTGTTTACGTAGATAGTTATTTGTAAATTATTTGATTTGAAAATTTTGCAAATCGCATCATACTTTTTTTTTCCTTTACGTCTCTCAGTATATTTTATAAGATTTGTTTGCTTTTCTTCCTATTTCAGTTTTGGCCGACCTTATATAGGCTACAAGTACCAGTAGCCTAACCCTAACCCTAACCTTAACCCGATTTAATTCAAATTAGTACTCGATCTGCCCAGCTGGACACTGTCCAGTCGGCCAGCCAATAGGTAGCCTACTTAAGGAAAACAGGGGGGGGGGGGGTTACCCTATAAAGGCTACCAGTAGCCTATCTAAGGCATATGCCCAGGGGTATAGCTTAAAGAGGCTACTGGTACTAGCAGCCCATATAAGCACTTCCTTCAGTTTTACAAGGGTTGATAAGTTGGCGACGTTGGTTTATTCCTGAAGTTGTTTTTGTAGTCCTTAAGTGTTAGAGTGATGCGGTCTGCCAATGATTGTTTTCTGGCGATGTGTTTCTCAATGTCAGTCGACTTGTTTGCTGTTACTCTGTCAGCTTTTTTATATTCTTTATGTACAGCCTTATTTAGCAGTTATTCCTAGAATTCTAATTTTAACCTGTATTAGTTGTTGGCTTCGTCTTCTAGAACATACAAATGATCATCTTTCTTTATGCGCTTTAGATCTTTCATCATTTGCTTGCAGAAAAAATAGTTAATTGCAAATGAGAAGAACATAATGTTGTGTAGTTTAAGTTAAACACAGTATTTTCTGATTGAATAGTATAAAGATTAATTTCTTCAACATATTATTATACCTATGAGAAAAAAAATAACAAATATGTTTTAATAAAGCAATTTATTGGGCTTTTTTTAAAACACAGTGGTGTTTCTTTTAATTACTCAGTGTTGAAAAAAATATTAAAATGCGGTAGTATTTGATAGAAGTAAATTGCAAATTGAGCAGTTAATTGGAACAAATCATAAAAGTTTATTTCAATCAAACCAAACCCAGAAAAACTTCCAATGTACTCTTCCAGATTGTATGACATTTAAATAAGACCTTTTTTACCGTCATTTAAATTTCCAAGAAAAACTTACCACCCTAGAACCGATTTAGTGGGTACTCGTCCCTGTGGAAGTTGGAGTTTTGTTTTAACTTCAGTGACATTTTTTCCATTATCTCTTTTTCTGACAAAAAATAATATAATCATTATAAAGAACACCAATTAGCGACATTTTTTTTTATTCAAAAACAAAAATTCGAATAACTTACGTCTTGTTATTCCAGATTGTTTCACGTTGAAATAAAACTAATTTTGGTACAATTTCAAATTCAAAGAAACAGGTAAGAGTCTAGAATCGATTAATGGCATGGCATCTATTTAGACTTTCCCCGTTTCATATTGTTTAGCTCAGATCTCACTTGGTCGAAAATTCCAGTCCTTCATTTTTTTGCAGAATGGAGTCAATTACGTATCCAAATCATCATGAAATGTTGACAAAATAGTTTGTATGAGCAATTGAGTTGTTTTTGTTTCCAGTGTCTTAATAGCAGAAGATACAGAGGCTCCGTCTAGATAAGTTTGTCATATTTGAATTCCGACTTGTCTGAAACTATCAACATCTTCAAACTCTGAATCCGTCGTTTAGCGCTGATTATCATCATTATCGGGCTTAAAATCAGGGTGTTTTGGACCATCTAGAAGCATTGAATTCATAAAAGATTCAGCCTGAAAAAAGTAAACGTTTTATAGACGGAAGAATTCTTGTAATTGGCATTGAAAGCATAATTCTTATTTGGGATGAGATAGAGAATTTTCAATCTAAAATGTCTCCTAAATTTGGTTTATAAACATCTTTTGTTTGCTATAGACCCAACTATAAGAACTAACCAATCAATCTTAATTTTCAACCATGATATATCGGTAATTGTTAATCCCAAGACAAATCCACACGAAAAAAGAAAATCTGAATAAATAAGCTAGCATTACCGTTGAAAAAAATGATGTATGAAATGAAAGTGACGACTGCAAAAAATTAATTTCCGCCTTCGATAAATCAAAAGAAATATATAATTTTAGAAAACGTTTGCTCATTTCTTCAACATTTTTCATACATTCTATCCAAAGTAGACTCCATATCTATAAAAACCTATATTTGTTATTATTGTATGAGCTTCTATGTTTGATGAAGTTCTTGAATCTTTAACAACATAGCTCCCAGAACAAAATATCAAGCAGTTTCAAATACAAATTAATATTTCGACAATTTTGAACAACTATTCTTCATGCCATATCATGATTGTAATTGTTTACTATAATGTACATTAGTCACAAAACTTAGTATTTGGACAGGAAACGGTCTGTACCAAATGGCCATAAGAGACATCTGTGAAGCTCGCAGCCTTCATGGATTTTACTAATCCTATGCAGCAGTGTTTAGAGATTGAATGAGCGTTTTTGACACTCAGATTTTTTACTCATGTAATCATTTCGATCTAGATTAGATCTACGGTAAGGTATTATGCCTAATAAATGGGTTTTATACATTTTTCTTAGAACCATTGTTGGGTGGCATGTATAAAATCCTGTGCTAAGAGTTGTAACGCTGTCAACTATAGTGGCTTAATATCCAAAAGAATAACAGAAAAAAACTGCTCAAAATGTTTAATGTGATAGAGATGCATAGGCTACTAAGGGATTTGAATAAAATTTGATACAGATAATTGAAGTCATAGACCTAATATACTGGTAAGTTTAAATATAATAGATTCCAGATCTAGTCCTACATCTAGACTGTAGATCTAGTGATCTAGAAGTGACTTGACTTGGAAACCTGGAGTACCGTGACAAAGTTAAGAGATGGTTTTTTTTCTGCTAGCAACGATAGGAGCAACGATACAAGAGAATAGCTAGATGGATCTAAATTCAAATCAGTATAATTCTATTTTACCGAAAATATGTCCTCTTCTGTAGTAATCTCTGCCGCTGCCACTTTCGCCATGATTTCATGTGTAATAATTGTGCATTCCATCATAAAGCTAGACTTCTCCCAAAAAGAAAAAAAAAGCCAACAAAACAATGCGAGCTTGTTTGGGGTCATTTCCGGTGCCATTCTCCTCTTACAAAATAAAAAAGAAAGTCTGGCTAAAGCCATTGGCATGAGCCTAACACGCAGGCTTGGCTGGGGCCATTTCCGGTGGCATCATGATCAAGGATAATGTGTATAAAATTGTGTGAATTTATTTTCTCTTCTTATAGGTACCAATAGCGGCCATCTTAGGACTGCGCCTGTGCCATCCACAACAAACTTGTCTTTATAAGGAATCTGATTTTGCATAAAGATATGTCCCTTTGTTCGAGGTCTTGATGGTTTGTTCAACAATCGAAAGGATTATTTTAGAAGACTTTAGCAAATCAAATAATTTTGCGGTAAATGTTATCTCAAGTTCATATGTTATGTTTCCCTTTTTTAGTTTAAATTCCGGACCAATGTACATTCCTGCAGACGCTATTGCTTGAAATGCTTACAAAATGAATTTTAGTAAGCTCAAGACTTCCAACTATGTAACAGAACTCATTGTGAAATCGCATTCCCTTTAGCAATGTGAGCTCTCATCGCGGGTTGGTGTTTACCTAAACCTTAGCATAATTTAAGTTGGATAAAAACTAAATAGTTCGGGCTGATTTCAACAGATAATACAATATTATAAATACTCTTTCCTTTTAGCTCCTCAAACCCCCTCTGAGGTTTACATTCAATTGCCTTTCTCCTGGGTAGAATAAAGTAAATAAAAAAAAAATTCTTAGATACGTATACTTTCGACGTGGAACTTCTATCTAATATATTCATGACTCTTTTTCTGTCTGAATATTATACAAACTTGATTTAGGATGTTAATGGTTATGGTAGCTAAAATTTTCTCCCTTTTTAAATTTGAAATGTGATTGTTTTTTGCTCTTGAGTTTTTACGTTAACTATTTTCAGACCAATTCAATTCAGCTTTCATAAAAACTTTGTTTCTCGGATCTGCACCACATGTGTTCAATACATTATTAAAGCAATGTTAAATCAACCAGATGATTTGAAACGAGCCACATTAGAATACTCTCAAAAATGGTTTAAACCAGATTACTCGAGCTTTATCCAGAAAAAAAAAAGAATTGTTAGGTAGTTCTGAAAAAATTGAATTTTATTTGTAAATTCTTTTAAATGCTCATTATCATGCAAATTAAATTACAAAAAAAAGTTGATTTCCTGAAGACAGTAAACTTTTTTTTGAAGATAGTCAATGATGATTTCTAAATATATCGGGGAAGTAGAGAGTTCTTCAGAAATGGCGACATCATATTTCATACATGTTATAAAAAAGCAAACTGAAAACCCCGTTCTAAAAACGGGACACTTGTGTCAATTTGCCGGGGCTGGGGTACTGTGTATATTTAAAGAGGCTAGTAACCTAGATATCTCGATAATTCTTATTCCAAACACAAACTTTAGATATAGAACTTAATCCATTTTGGAATAAAGGAATCGACTTAATATTCTATTCTTTCCCAATCTGTTTTTAGATCTTTTAAAACGCTTATTAGAAAGCTGTGTTGTGAATTTTTCGCGTTAAGCTGTGTTGCGAATTTTTAGCCACGTAGTTATTTAAACTAAGATCTTCACCTCAAGTCGGTTGAGAAAAACTTCCGTTGTTAAAGAATTACTAAATAGCGAGCTAAATTGGTGATCGTAAGTTAGCCTGTGTTGACGAAACAAAACATTTTGGGAATATCAAGGAAAGCAGTCTGCGTTGATTTTTTTTCATGATTCAGAACCTAGCCACGTGAATGCTTTAGACGCCTGCAAAGTTTTACAGGTGTGGTTTGGGTTATAACGGAGGAGTTCGTGCACAAAACCTCCCAATCCACTTTTATGTGTATGTATGTATATATACATATATATATATATAAATATATATATATATATATATATATATATATATATATATATATATATATATATATATAGACAAATAGATAACTAGGTAGACAGACACAACTAAGATAAAGATAAATGTATCGCTTTGTGACAAACATAATCACTTATCTGGTGATACTTTTTTAATCATTGTGTAGATATTGAAGTGCTTCACGGCAAGTTAAAGATGAACGCATATGCAAAACAAAGTAATTTAAACTCTTCTCAGATTTAGGCTTAAAGTCACTTTCATGATTAAGATGCAAAATTTTAAAAAAGTAAAAAAAGAGAACGAAGTTTTGAAGAGAATCCTTTGTTTTCGATACATTGTCTATCAGATTAGAGAGATAGGAGAAGGTTAGGATATTTAATATTGTAGAAGGGGAGAGAAAGGAATAAGGGATCAGAGTTGCAGATGGAGTGCGATGCTGTTGAGGGGAGAGAGTAGGAGAGGAAGACAGTGATAGCTGGAAAAGAGGTGAAAAAGAAATGTTTATGAAGAAAAGGAACAAAGGAGAGACCAGGCTTAAAGAAGGTTTGGTTGCTTGGTTTTAAATAATACACTCGCTTTAGACCTTTAGTCTGCTAGGTCTACAACTTATGCGTAAAGCAAAGATATTCAGCAATTAGATTTAACGCTAGAGGGTACGACTCTATGCCATGTCTTTGTAACCTCCACAGCCCAGAGACTATTAGGTCTCCGTCAGGCCTTAGGAAAGGGCTGGCTGGATAACATTTGAACCAACTGCCAAATGATAGGGTTCAAATCCCGTACTTCTATTCTGTCAGCACATCTCTCCGCTGACAAAGCCTTAAGTTTATGATAGAAAGGTGTGACAAAAGAGACAGAAAGTGCCGTGTAAATGGATTGCAATTGTCTGAGTTTTTTTCAAATTTTCTCTAGAAAGTTAAACTGAAATAAATTTAAATGTTTAAGGAAAAAAATACACTGGGAGGAGTACATTTTTTAGGATTATTCCGAATTGACCAAATAAGAACAGATACGAAGGGTGATTATATAAGAAAACATTTAGAGCAAATAATTCATGGTCTAAAAGGATTATTTATAAAAAAATATATATGATGAAAACAATCTATAGTGGACACCAACCCTTATCAATATTCGTTCCGGAGATCTATTTAGACCTGCAAAAAATGCACATATGTGATAATATTCAAAAAGTTGGAAAAAAAAGATTTAAAAAATCAAAGCAACTTTATTTTGATTTCCAAAGGGCCTTCATCGTTTGTCTATATCGAGAATTGAAATTGTAGTGAATTATAATGTTCACTGATGCGTTAATTAAAGTAAAAAACGAGCCTATGTTTGAAATCAAGGCGAAGAGAAATAAATACTTGGGTACTGTTATGAATTTTTCATCAACTTGATCATTACCGTCAAATTGGGACTCGAACGTTCTTGCCAGAGTATACGCCATCAGTGGAGTCTGGCAAGTGACAAACACAGCAGCCACCAGAATAACGGCACGTACCACCTGGGCTTCTTTGCTTGATAACACCTGTTGCTTCTATTTCTGCGATGAAGCCAGCTTCCTACCTTTAAGGAGTGTTGTCTGGTTTGTTTTGAAAGAATTAATCGGCTTCGATGTCTGGTTTCCTGTTGCTTGTTGTCTGTCAACTTTGTGGTTTGCTGCAGCATTATCTGACCGGAGGGAACCTTGCACGTTACAACCGTTGTGTTCTAATGGCTGGGCCTTGTCACGATTGGAGGCGATTGTTGTGGTGTTATTTGGATCAACACCACTGGTATCAATGATGTTAGCTGTATGAGTTGGGGTAGAATGGCTTCCTCCAGCAGAGGACCGGAACCGGACAGAAGCTCGAAGTTTGGTTACCATGACAACCAAACACGCTATCACTATCACAATAGAAGCCCAGTTGAGAATATTTCGGTTCATAATATCATGAAGTTTTTCAGACAGCCCGCCATCGTCAAGTTCCCTGTATACAACTTGGGTGGTGTTCAATATTGGGTCAAATTCACGGACGATTCTCTTTGTCATGAACACTGGAATGCGAAGGAGGAGAAGGGAGATGAAAAAGCTAATGAAAGTAACGATTGCCCTACGAGATGTAAAAATGTTCTTTACTGTAAAAGGCATCGCCACACAGGCGCATCTTACCACAGAGATGTAAACAGTGATGAGGATGGAAGTCTCGTAGAAAACAAATGAGTACCAGTAGAAAGGAAAGCTGATAATGTTCTTGTCAATAAGCCAATTAAACTTTTTACCCTGCCGCTGCTCCACATAATGTATGATTGTGATTGCGGTGAAAAAAGGGGAAATAACCACCAGGTAGGTAAGGTCTGACACGGACAATGCCAAAAAAGACACCGTTACGTTGTCCCTGGCACCACTTTTAACGAACACAGTAATATTGAGAATATTCGCTGTAACTCCAAAAACTAACAGTGGAATATAAAAGGCAGCGATGACATCGTTGCAGTAAAAGTATAGAGCCCGGAATGGAAGCTTAGTCAGATCAAAGCTGAAATCTTCGTTGACAGCAACACTCGTATTTTGTTTTGTGTGATTTGGACAGAAGATTACAGAGGCCATTCTTTCCGCAGATTTGTCTTCTTTTTTTACTCCGAGTTTATAAATTATCAAATCAAGCTGTCTATCTTCCTCTCTTTCTTTTGCCTTTTTCATATAAGTTTAAATCGATGTATAAGTCTATACATGTATATTCATCCATCCATCTATTTGTCTATCTAGTCTATAATATTAGCCCATGTGACGAATCGTATTTAAACTGACATATTTATTTAGTTATCGTTTTCTACGGATAGATTCACCTGACTTTTGTCACAGTCAAAATTAAAAAAAAAAAAAGTTTTATTTTCTTGACTTCCACTACATTCAGTAAAGACAATCTTCTAACTTAATTTAACTTGTATCTCTTCTCCGTGCCTCTTAATGAAAATCTGCGTGCGCTTTATCTCAACATGCAGTGCTTTTTATTACTTCAACTGATCATATATGTATCTACGTCTTTTTCCACTATTATTGATTTTGCTAGTGATCTCTTGTATGCAGTTTTAAAGTTTTCAGTTATTAAGAAAGCTGGGTCTTATTGATATAGTCTTCAATTTCACTGAAATCGAAGATAAAATATTTGCCGTGATTAAATACTCGGTATGATTTAGTAAGAGTGCAATGAATGCCTTTCATTATCTAGATTATTCTTTTAAACTATACGTTCTTTCTCTACTTAAAGAAAAAAAAAACGATTTTCTTTGAAAATTGTTGTGTTAGTCAATAAACGTTAACGATAGTTAATTTGGATGACTCGTGATGACACCTTGGTTAATTAGCAAATTAGGCCACTAAACTGAGAAAGATTCTTAAATTATGCTCTAACTTTCCTTTGTCACTGGCCAAATTACACACAATAAGGGCATCATGGAACATGAATTCAAATCCGCAAAAAAAAAAAACCACAGACAATTTTATATATAGGAAGTTGCATTGCATTTAATTGCAAAAACATCACAGTAAATTTTAGCCTTTCGACATTTTTATCCTGATTAAGCTAAAAATCCTCTCGCTATAATTTGTGCAAAAATTGCATTGAAATATCAAACAAATACTAGGCCTCTTTATGAATTCTAATAACATTTGCAAACGCCAATTTTCTCCCCTACAGCCTCATCAGTGAGACCTGCAAATTATGTCATGAGTTAAAGACTTTTTTTTTCAAACAAAGTTATCTACAATGACCATAAGTTTTCCTGCTTATCAGTGGATGACGGCACATTTAAAACCTATCTTAGTTGTGTACATAGTATATTCATCGAACTACGAGAGTGCGTCAAGACCTTTCTAATTTTGAGAGAGAAGAAAGAAATTGCAATAAGGAAACAAAGAAAGATAAAACCCGCTAAAAAAATATAAGGCAAATTCTATTATCAAAATCTTTCTCAAAAGTTAGCAGAATCACTGGCTCGGTATCATAAGATAAGGTATGACAGTTATTGACAATGCCACCATAGATCGAAAGTTTGCGCACTATTTTTAACTCTATGTATAGGGAATATGTAGAGGGTCGGACCTTTTACAATAATGATGCGAAGGGAGTCTAGAGTTCGAGGCATTACTAACTAACAATTCAAGAGATATGCAAGGAATAAAAAAGTAAAAATAAACTGAATAGTATATTTAAGAAATGAAATAGAAAACAACCTAGCTACAGTAAAGAATAAAAGATATGATAAACATTTCCAACAGACAAAACATCCCGTAAGTTCTGTTAACTATCTATCTATCTATCTATCCATCTATCTATCTATCAATATGCTTATTAAATACATGCTAAAATCTTCTAAACTAAACGTGTAACAGCTTTCATAAATTAATTATTTTATGCGACACAAAGTTATAAAAAATTCGAGCCCAAGATTGTTTTTTTTTCAATTCAATATGAAAAAAACTATGGGTTGCAGTTAAACAGGTGGTTAACATCTTGTGTTTTTTTAAAAAGAGGTTTAGTTTCTACACGCTGACTCAGCGATATTTCATTCAAGATTTGACATCGGCTGTGTAACTTTATTGGATTAGTGAATTATAAATTACACGAAATACATATAAATTTATTCAGTGCGGAACGGTGAAGCAAAAACTTAATTAAAAAAAAGGAAGCTTAAAATAAGAAATGATTTGGTATTTTGGCTTCCACCATTCACCTCTTTACTCACATCTAAAAAATAATTGTAATTAATTGATTGAAAAACTGTGAGAATATTATTTTTTGTCAGCAAAGTAGGGTGAAGAAAAAGTGTTTGGGGGAGGGACAAGGTAAAAATACTTGTCGATACATCAAACTGTTATCACGTGATCGAATTGTGTGTGTATATATATATATATATATATATATATATATATATAAAGTCAAATATATATATATAAGACAATATAATTATATTTTCGATAGAATATTTTAGACTGTCGTTTTAATTACCAAAGTTTATGCCACACTTTTAAAATTAATATTTGTAAAAGGAATCGACCGTTTTTTGTTTTTTTTTTTATTTTAAGTAATCTCTTGGCCAAATCTTTCCTTTCATATTGTGATATATTCGCTCCCGTACTTTGAGATTGACGTATGGACACAAAGCTCAAACTATAGTCTTTAGAGTGGAGAAGAAACTCTTTTTGAAGCAACTTTAAACGTTTTTTTTGGTAAGCCGACTAGTCATGGCGATGATGTTTATGATTTTTTAAGAGAATAACATTTCCATTTCGCTCAAAGGTTGGGCGAAGAGCTCTATTTAATGATTTTTTTACTTTGAGAATAAAAACGATTGAGACGAATACTTCTGTCTGGTATGTTATACCAACATCTGTGTTATTATTTGAATTAGCTTCCAGTGTGTCTTTGTCTCTGGCTTACTCTCTCTCCATCTCTCTCTTGTCTTTATATATATATATATATATATATATATATATATATATATATATATATATATATATATATGTATATATATATATATGTGTGTGTGTGTCATTGGATAAAGATCGTAACATGAAATATGTAATGGGTCAACAGATTTTTGTTGGGCGCCAATAAAATCTTAAAAGAATGGAAAAGCTACTCTAGATCACGAGATTTTACGTGGATATATTTTTAAATCCCAGAGTTGTTTTACAGAGTATAAAACGACATTTTAAAACCCAATATAAAGCTTAATAAGCATAGGAGACAAGCCATTGTGCTAGGTAGTCGAACAAATCTGTATTTGTTTTTAATGCGAAACGAAAACAACATTTGTTCTGATTTTTAAATATAGTCGAACTAGATCTAGATCTAAGAGGTTGGCCAATATCAAAATTAGATCTAGATAAAGATTTCTAGAGTGCTCTTAATCTAGATCTAATTAAGATCTGAATATCTATGCTAGACTGCCCATCGGTATAAAAATGAAGAACTCTTAATCAAACTAGATCTAGATCTAGAATCTTATCTAGGCTTAGGCTCGATCTGAATCTGGATAGGTGGAGGTATAAGGTCTATGTGGATCATGTAAGTAAACGGAGAGATATCCAGACTATTGTTATTATTATTTTCTTAAAAGAAAAAAGATGAATCTGCTAACTTCTTCCTGTAACCACAGCTTGACAGCTGTAGCATAAATGAAACTGAAAGGACGAATGCAATGTAGGCCTAGGCGGCGGCAGATCTAGAACCGTTTGGAATAGATCTAAATGTTATAGTCAAAGATCGAAGTAAAGTATCTAATAAAGTTTCTTGGACGTTAGTTCTAGATCTAGGGCCTACATATCAACGAAGCTTAAAACGGGAGGTTAGAATTAAGATCCAGATAGATCTCCATTTTTTACCTTTAGGCTTAGGATTTTTAAAGGATTGAAGTTTTAGATCTTAATTTTGTGCTTAGAATAAGAAGTATTCAGATATCTAGATTCTCGGTAAAGTTATATCCGTAGAGGTAAATACTTTTGTGGATCAAGGATAGATAATAAGACCATTTATAAGCTTATTTTATACACACAAGCACCTCAGCTCCTGCAAATTGGCACCCGAGTCCCGTTCTTAGAACCTGACTTCCTGCTTGTAAAAGTAATGAGCCAAAATAGTCCTCAGCGAATGGTGGCGTTAAGCTGCAGGATTCAGTTCTTGCACTTTGACTTTATTTTGGTTGTGAAAGTTAATGAAGCCATCAAGATTAGCAAGAAAAATAGTTAAAAACTCATGGTATATATCCTGGGAAACTTATTTAGATTTCCAAAGGGTCTTTATCGTCTCTCTATATCGAGAATTGAAGTTGTAGTGAATTATTATGTTTACTGATGCATTAATCAAAGTAAAAAGTGAGCCAATATTTGAGAACAAAGCAAAGAGAAATAAATACTTCGGCACTTTAATGACTTTGTCACCCTCTTGCTCATTGCCGTCAAATTGGGATTCGAACCTTCTCGCCAGAGTATACGCCATGAGTGGAGTCTGGCAGGTGACAAACACTGCAGCCACCAGAATAACCGCCCGGACCACCTGGGCTTCTCTGTTTGATAACATCAGCTGCTTTTCTTTCTCCGATGAAGGTTGTTTCTGCCTTTTAAAGGTTTTAGTCCGGTTGGTTTGTCTAGATGATTTCGTCTCAGATGCCTCTCTTCCTGGATCTTCCTCGGAAGTGAATGCTTGGACGTTGTTTAGATCAACATCCCTGGTATCTGTCTCGGTTTCAGCAGAATGAGTAGCTCCAGCAGAAGACCGGAATCGGACAGACGCCCGGAGTTTCGTTACCATGACAACCAAACACGCTATAACTATTACAATAGAAGTCCAGTTGAGAATATTTCGGTTCATAATATCATGAAGTTTTTCAGCCAGCCCGCCATCGTCAAGTTCCCTGTATACAACTTGGGTGGTGTTCGATATTGGGTCAAATTCACGGACGATCCTCTTTGTCATGAACACTGGAATGCGGAGGAGAAGAAGGGAGATGAAAAAGGTAATGAAAGTAACGATTGCCCTACGAAAAGTGAAAATGTTCTTTACTGTAAAAGGCATCGCCACACAGGCGCATCTTACCACAGAGATGTAAACAGTGATGAGGATGGAAGTCTCGTAGAAAACAAATGAGTACCAGTAGAAAGGAAAAGCTAAAACATTCTTGTCCACCAGCCAATTCAATTTAATGCTCTGCTTTTCCTCCACATAGTATGTAATTGTTATAACAGTGAAAAAAGGAAATATAACCACTAAATAAAACATATCTGACACGGACAATGCTATGAAAGACACTGTAACATTATCCCTGACACCAGTTTTGATGAACACAACAGTATTAAGAATATTGGCTGCAAATCCAAACAGCAAAAGTGGAATATAAAAGGCCATATAGATATCCGTGAGGTCATGGTAGAGGGCTTCGAATGGCAGTTTCGTAAGGTCAAAGGTAAAATCGTTGGCAACATCGGTACTTGTATTTGGTATCGTCCAGTTAGGAGATATTATTACAACTGCCATTGTTCATTTGTCAAACTTTTAGACGCGCACCTGAAATATAAATAAATAAAAGACTGATGGTCAAATATAAAACAGAGCAAATCTTTCACGTAGCATAAAATTTAATTCCCATACGATGTTAGAGATAGAGAAAGTTTAAGTCATTCATTTTGTTTAGTTCTCATATCACGCTTTCCTGTGTCTTTGCCTGAGCACCTGTCTATATTTTTATAGCATCTAATCTGTCGCTCACTTTATAAATATGTTAATCGAATAATCTGATTATTTGCCTTCTGTCTATTTATTTCACAAAAATTAAATTTCTGTTTTACTGCCATGAAAATAATCATCCAACCAAGTATTAATTTGTAATTCAGACATCGATATTTACCTAAACCTTTAATAATAGAGCATAGTATATTTTCTCTCCACCTTAATTTTAGAGAAAGTATATGTTCTAGACTATCTCCGCTTTCCGATAAAACATTATTTTCATCTTTATACCTTAATGAAAGTCTTAAACTGGGCACTTTAATGACTCTGTCACCCTCTAGCTCATTGCGGTCAAATTGGGATTCGAACCTTCTCGCCAGAGTGTACGCCACGAATGGAGTCTGGCAAGTGACAAACACTGCAGCCACATTGGATTCAGCTTCGAAGTTTTATGTAAGATGTTAATCATACTATCGTATATACCATTCAAACTTTTGCACTTCTTAGGAGGTAAATATTGGGAGGGGGGGCAGGGAGATGGACAGCAAGGGAGGGATAATTCACTTTACTATTTGGAGTTTTGTTTTTTACCCAATAGGTATGCCATCGTCTAGGTCAGCCTTCAAATCACAGCCATTGAAGTAGAATAATGTATGGCTCTTCTCTGCAACCACACAATATCACCGTTTTACTTTTTACATTTAATTTCCAAAGGACCATCAAGATCACTCAAAGTAAGGCATTTCAGACACATTACATAACATTTTTTCGTCATGGAATCGGGTATGCGGGTCAATTTTGTAAAACATAACAAACATACGATAAAATAGAGCTGAACCTTCATATAAAAATAAGCTTTTTGCTGAAAAATTATTCTTTTTTTTTATTTTACAAAAGCTAAAACTGAAAACTTAAAAATAGAAAATATACAAGTTTAATTTGTATATTAAAATTGTTTGTAAGGAATGATCTTCTTTAAGTGTACATCTTTTCGAAATTATATGCATATATGCAAAGAATTACTTTCAAATAGTAAGAAAAAAAATAAGACGCTGATTTAATACCAGACACGTCTATCCATTTAAGCACCACTGATCGAATTCCTTTTGTTTCTAAGCTTCCCTCGTGTCAGCTGTGCCAAGTGTATCCCAACATGATTTTAGAAAAACATAAATTTCTCTGGAAAGTGTAAACTGAAGGGCTAAGAGCTTAGCGTAAAGAAATTCAGCTAAGTGCTGAACTAAGAAATAAGAATCACTATTTAGATGCAGTTATCGATTTTGAATAATAATAAAAAATAAAACATTCATAGTCTGAATGACTCCAGAGAATTACTCTGTTATGATCATATACTCAAAAACATCTCCAGTAGGCCTTCTTGTCTTTAAAAAAAATAACTTCTCTGATTTTAGATCTTAATATCTTGAGTAAAATCGGAAATATACGTCAAGAATTTAGATGAAGACCAACTCAATCGTTGTGAGAAGAACATAGACCGATGCCTTGATAAAATTCAGATCAAGATTGCGATAGATATCGAGATAAAATTCTTTTTATTTCGTTTCTAATTCAATAATCGTTAAATATCCTTTTTTAAAAAACCTGACTCGTTTAATATAATTGATGCTCAAACTTTTCACCCAAACCATCCATAATTCTTTCAGCTTAGCCGTTCACAAAATTATAAATCTGTAGATCCTATTGAAGCAATTACTTCTGAAAAAGTCAGGCGGATCATATTGATTTAACTTTCAATTTGATTTTAATGAAATATGAAATACCAATGGTAACCAATGTTAAATTGAGATCTTTACTTTTTCTCTCCAAGTAAGCTCCCAATTATCCTTATTAACTATTTTTTCAAACAACATAAGGTAATTTACGCTACGTCTTCCCTATCCTAAGAAATCTATCCATTAGTAAAAAATAATTTTATAAGCACATCAATATAAAAAAAGATAGTTCAATTGGATGATTCTTGAGTACACTTTTGCTTTTTAAACAAAAAGTACACAATTTAGGTACTTATTACATCTTAACACTTTCCAGATGCAAAGATTATTGTAAAAAAAAATCATTTACATTGCGTAAAATAGACTAAGCAATAGAATAATTACAAGGCTTGAGTTGGAGGTGAAATTGCATTTAATTTTTAGAAAAGAATGTAAAATAAAGCCTTCGTAGTTTTTCTCCCACTTAGAACACTTACTATTTACATGCACTGTGACGCTACGTGTTCATAAGGTTTACACATTATAAAGCAAAAGGTTTTTGTTTAAACATAATTATTTAACTTGAACTTTCAGAGTCTGCGTTGCGAAACCAAAACCATTATGCATTTAGCTTGCTTGTGTAAATAGGCGAAATATTCAGCTGCGGGAGCGTGTCAATACCTCTCTAGTCTTTAGGTAATTTGACATCAGTATGCAAACTAACAGTAATAATAATCTATTATTGCAGCCTTTCTTGATTTTTTTTCAAGAAAGAAGGAATATCCCTTTTGTTATCATGACAAAGGGTACACCATCATACTAATTACCCCATCATAGATCGAACTTTTGCGTAGCATTATTTTTTTTTAATCCAGATATGACCTGATACTGAAGTCATTCTTCATAGATCGAGGGCATATGAAAGTGCCTCACTATAGGCCATGGTGCGGAGGGACATCTGGGATTAGATGTTTTTTTTTATTGGTAGATCCGATCCACGAATAATAAAGCAACAGAACTTGGATATCGCCTCTTTGTGTGAGCCGCTAAAGTTTGAAATCCGAAAGTCTGCCATTTCTTTTTGTCTGAAAATTTTGTCAGTATATCCATGAAGATCTCAAAGATCTCTGTGATCTATTTTATTTTGAGCGTGGTTTATCAGAACGACTGAAAGGAACAAAAGTAAATAAAAGAGAGAGAGAGAGAGAGAGAGAGAGAGAGAGAGAGAGAGAGAGAGAGAGAGAGTTTATTTGAGTAGCTTTTTGTTTATATATATATATATATATATATATATATATATATATATATATATATATATATATATATATATATATATATATGTGTGTGTGTGTCTGTGTATGTATTTATGGTCAACAAAAAATACCAATTTCTACTTTTCAAACCAGAACATATATTTCATAGAGAGATTATGGTATTGGAGCAAACTTGCAACAAAATAACAAAGAATATGCTCTATTGTTTTCTCCTGTATAATCGAATTATAGAAGTGTTGGATTAACTCAAACAACTCATATTGATGCAACAAAAGATGATAATGAAAATCATGGCATTGGATTATATCGAAATCAGCCGCTTTCTGTTATTTAAATAAAAACAAAGGATGATCGCCCGTTGAAATGAAGAGGTGCAAATTACAACGATATAGAAGAATTGCTAACTTCACAAAAAAAAAAAAAAAAGCAACAACCCCAAAACAATAAACAAACATACAAAACAAAACAAAATATCCTCCAGAGCCATACCACTGAACTCAAGAAAAGCAAACTTTACACCCATGAACAGGTAGGGAAGACTACTACAGTAAAGAAACAAAAAAAAAATTACCACGTTAACTGATATATTTCCTTCTGAGCGATACAACTACATTGCAGAAAAACAAACTTTACAACAATAACAGATTATATCTCCTCCAGAGCCGCTCATAGTACAGTTTAAAGTATAGAGAGTCTTGAGATATAGGAATTCTTCGCACTTTGTCATAAATACATTCTTTAAATGAAAGAGAGATCTCAAGCAATACAGCAATCTAATTTAGAAGCATTTTTTTTAACTGCTCTCTGTTCAGCCTGTCTCTCCACCGAGACCAGTAACATAATGTGGTGCTAATAACACATTAGGAATGTAATGTAGTGCTCGACCTTAAGTGGTGAAAAAGTGCTCTCCAAAAATAAAATTAAAACGCGCAGCTGCTCAAGTAATTATTACACAGAAAAAAGTTTTTAGGCTTCGCATTTTTTTAAAATTTATTGGGTACCCTGGATTGTTGAAGCTTGTTATTATTCTACATCTCGTTACAATCTGTATAACTCCCACAAGACAAATTAAGAGCGACATATTAATAAATTAGCTTAACTTGAATGTTTGTACTGTTATGGATATAGTCAATATCTTAGATTTAAAAAACAAAAACAGTTCAGAAGTACGAAACGCATGCAAAAGAAGTAGATGACTGTGATGTTTACATTCGCAACCGCAGCAGCTCCGACATGTTTTTCATAACTCTTTTGTCTTTAGCTGGAGTAGGTCAAATTTTATTTTATTTTTAGTTTGTTTAGTTTTTCTCTCTATTAAGATAGTTTATCATATTTTTCTTTTAAATATTTTTATTTACAAAATAAGATTTAATTATTCTAAAAGCTTAATCCGCTTTGGAAGAGTAAACCGCTGAGACCAGTCTCTGAAATGTTATTTGGTTTGTCATAACAAATTGGGCAAAAAATTTGGATGAAGTAATTACAATAAAAAAAAGAAAGAACTATAAAGAGCATTTTTTAGTTTACATCCATAACTTTTCTTTAATATTCTGTGTACCTCTTAGACGATCAAAATTCAGTAAGTTTCATCATTGTACATTGAGTCGTTTCGGATGAGATACCGGAGAAAGAAATCAAAGTTGCCTTTTATACTATAGATTCTATTCTTTAGGAAGAGAAAATGAAAGTTGAAGGAATCATTAGCATGTGTAATGCTTTGATCTTCTCAGTAGTTTTCCTGAACTGTTTTGAATAACTTGAATATTTAGAACATTTATTTCTATTCCTTTTATAAAAGAGGATTACAAATTCAGTAATAGTATGATTAAGAAGAGAAGATAATTAAAAATGGGGATCCCATTTGCAAAGTAGAAAGTGTGCATCTCGTACTCCTCATATCTTAGATATTCTTGGTCTATTCTCTTTTCATTTCTTCTTTGAGGTTAAAAAAAATCAAACTTTACTTTTAATTTTTGTAAGAAGAAACTACTCGCTTTTCCAAGTAAGTTTTGACTACACTAAAACTTGGTGTATGTTAACGCAAGGATAAAAGAAATCAAGAATTGATAAAAGTAGGATGTTAGCTTGTTAGGATGTTGACTAATTAAAAAATTGCTCTGTATGTATTGAAAGATGCTTGTACCTTGTTCTATATTAACGACGATTCCCTTGATTTAACTTCATCTCACTATGTCGCTCTCTCTCTCTCTCTCTCTCTCTCTCTCTCTCTCTCTCTCTCTCTCTCTCTCTCTCTTTCTATCTATCTACCTATCTATCTATCTATCTATCTATCTATCCATCTATCTATCTATCTATCTATCTATATACCCAGCGATCTCTCTTACTATTTCCTTTCTATCTTGCAGATCATAATGATGGAAACCGGCAGGGTATAGAGAGCTGTCGAAACTATAGAAAATGCCAAAGAATGATTCAAAATGAAGAAGTCAGCCGAACACAGACTAATAGGCAACTATTAGGGTTATTCGCCGCGAAATAGTAAACGGTAGAAGTCGGAGGGCAGGAGAGACTTGATGGTCGATATGATATGGCATAATTAAGATAATTCAGAGGGCAGTTATCAGTCTCAGCAAGCACAGTGAACTAATTAAGATACCGCGCTACAGAAACCATTAACTTGGAATGACAACCGGCAAGACACAACGTGAAAGATCAGCTGCTTCCTCATCAAACCAGTGCATGATCTCCTACCCTCCAATGCTAACCTTGCTAGTTGGGGAAAGAGGAAAGGCTCTTAATATCCAATGCGCCGAGGCAAACAGAGAACATGGCACGTCCTGCGTATTTATTTTTGAAAGAGCTCTTTTGCAAAGGAAGTAATAAATGGGGATACAACAGTGTATTTCAAGAACTCGCCTCGCTCAGAAACTCAACCTAACAAGATACCAATCTGGGTGCTGCAAATCCAATGATATTCAATATAGAAAGAGGCGCCAAAGTCATGACACGGAAATGTGTTTCATATCAGTTCGATACTATATGAAACTGACAAATCCACATGGAATAATACCTAGTCTTGATCAAAGGACTAGAAAAGTTTGTGTAACAAGCCAAGACATTTTCAATTGAAGTTGTCTTCAGCAATCAGTGAGCTAAATTCTTATATCGAGCTACAAACGAAAAACAGCGCTTAAATTACGATCTAAGACAGCCGAAAATAGTTCTAGGTGGATTTGGAGCAGCACAAATGAACATTTTTAACATTGGTCTTATTACCAGGGATTAAGGTAATTGAAGAGGATAGATAAGGATCCTAACTCTCTTGGTTCGAATCTCAAGCGATGCAAAAATAGTTCGCATGCAGAACATCTGAGAATCATAGGCCAAATATGTAAAGATAAAGATTTGTTATTTGGCACATAATAATATTTAAAGTTCTTTATATAATCACCTTGCAGAGTTACACATTGCTACCATCCCCCTTAAACCTTCACATGTTCTTCAGAATAAAAGAACTCAGAACTCAGAATAGGCCCCTAACCAGCCTTCAACGGCTGCAATGGCGTCCTCTTCGTCATGGAAACGACGTCCTTTAAGTGATTTTTTGAGATTAAAGAACAGGGGGCTATATCTGGTGAATAATCTGGATGTGGCAGGATGTCAAAGCCGCACTGTTCTGCTGCCTAAGCTGCTTATAGTGCCGTATGCTCAAGGGCGTTGTTATCCATGCCTTTTTTCTCACCATTTTGAACTTGAACAGTTTTATCAGCAAACCTGAGTGGTAGTCTCCTGTAATGGTTTGTCCACTTCCCGGTAATTCCAGAAACATGATAACATTACCTTTCCGCTTCATGATGTCATATTTGTCTTCTTTGTTGAAGGAGAAGAAGGAGTTTCCCATGCAGTACATTTTTTGTTCTGGATCAAAATGTTTCATACATAGCATCATGTTTTTAAAGAAATGTGTATCATTGGACTCCGTTCGGAGAAGGTTTATGTAGGACTCAACACTCTGCTTCTTTTGCTCTATTGTACCCCCCACGCAGAAACCTTATTCTCCTTGAGATGGTTGTGAGGAATCAGTTCTGTTGACCCTACACTGATTTCAGTTTAACTTTAAAGCTATTTGACAGCTGAGCGTTTCTTTCCTATGGTAACATTATCCACTACCCCTAAAGATGGGCGCCCTTCACGATTTTCAACCATCACCGACATGAAAGCAGATTCGAATTTTCTAACCCAATATTTTACATTATTATATCAAAGAGGTTTGTCACCATAAATTTGGATCTTAACCTGAAAATGTCCGAAGAGGATTTTTCTTGCAATTGTGCAAAAATGATAACCGAGAGATATTCAACCTGCTCCATGTCGCAACTTTAGCAAAGAAAAACGTAAGACTTGGTTCCATTAAACGCGATTACAAAAATTTTAATTACCATCAGATTTTCCCTAATATTTGCATCCAATGTTTGAAAGAAACAGTCTAAAAGCGGACAAAATCCTATTGGTCCACAACGATTCCTTCCTACTCAGACCAAAAAATTCTTGAATCCTTCTCGCACTTTTTATTTCATTTATATATTTTTTTCATTCTTCTTTTAATTTTTCTTCAATTTGATTTAGTATATTTCTGTTGAGAAAAGAATCGTCTTTATTGTCTACTGCACGTAGATAATAAAGAGAGAAAAGAAAGAAAAACAAATAAATGCAAATGTATATTTGCCGATTTGTCGCGTGTATACTGAGCTGATATTTGTTCATATTTAAATTTTGAAACGCATTTTGATTATTTAAATATCAAGATTTAACATTTTCGATACATTTTTGTTCAATCTAATTAGTGGATATTGTCATTTTATTTCAATGAAATTATTTCTGTAATTTTTTTTGTCATATTGATTTTCAAGTTGTTGAATCATAAAAAAAAATGTTTTTTTCTTTTCAATAAATATGTCATTGGTTGTCCTTTTACAATAATTAAAAAAAAGCATACCTTTTTTTTACGAACGTCTACTGAAATATTCTATTCTTTTCCATGCATTCTATGCATAACTTTTGTATTTTATCTATAAGTTTATGTTTGTATTTCCTATTCAAATGTTGATTACTTGTGAAACCGCTGTTTTCTGTTAGTAAACAAGCGAATTTATAACTGTCAGTCGGTGTTACTGCGAAACTTTGCCAATAACTTCACGGTTTCATGCCTGCAAGCCAGAAGCGGTTTAGGTGGAGCTGGTTTACATACTTCATTTTTTGCTACGGAATATTTTTTATAAAGATCTTAACTCAACTAGCCACTAAATACAACCTTGCTGAACAGTCAAACATTGAAAAAAACAGATTTCACAGAATCTCCATTTCCAAGTATAATGGCGTTTAGAGAATGATCATCAATGTGTATCAATATCCAGTTAAAAACCAGTGCATTCTAGTAATGTTTCAAGTATTCTTGTACCAAAAATATTTAAATGAAAACGCCGCTAAATTATAACCCCAGAGCAAATTCCGTGAATTTCTCATTCGAGTTTTACTATTTAACAGCAGCAATAAAAAGAGAATTCGTACAGGTAAAAAACTGACGAAACGATTTACAGTGTCAGACGGCCGAGATAAGAAGTGTGTAGACTATCAATAATTGTGCGGAATTATTCAACATTTATTTCGCTGTCAGTCTCATTATATGTTCAGCTCTGCACTGACCGACGGGGGATCAATGTTGCCATCTTGGAGGGGGCTAATCTAACCAGCTCTGCATTGCCCGACGGGGGATCAATGTTGCCATTTTGGAGGGGGCTAATCTAACCAGCTCTGCATTGCCCGACGGGGGATCAATGTTGCCATCTTGGAGGGGGCTAATCTGTTCAGCTCTGCACTGCCCGACGGGGGATCAATGTTACCATCTTGGAGGAGGCTAATCTGTTCAGCTCTGCACTGCCCGACGGGGGATCAATGTTGCCATCTAGGAGGAGGCTAATCTGTACAGCTCTACACTGCCCAACAGGGGATCAATGTTGCCATCTAGGCGGATGCTAATCTGTTCAGCTCTACACTGCCCAACAGTCGATCACTGTTGCCATCTAGGCGGATGCTAATCTGTTCAGCTCTGCACTGCCCGACGGGGGATCAATGTTGCCATCTTTAATGCGAAACAAACACAACGTTTGTTTCGATTTTAAATCCAAAAGAAATCACGCTCTATATCTAAATTTTGTGTTTAGAATTAGAATTATCGAGATATCTAGATTTAAGGTAGAGATGGATAGGTGGAAGCATATAATTTTATGTGGATCATGTAAGTAAAAGGAGAGATATCAAGACTATTTATAAGCATCTAAGATGCGCGCACGAAACCCAGCCTCGGCAAATTGACATCATGGTCCCATTTGTAGAACGGGGTTTTGAGCTAGTACCAATAATTATCATTCCTTAAATAGTATACGTTTTCTTTTCACACAGTGATTTTCTTTGTTAAGGGTCATGCCAAGCCCAAATAAGAGGGCAAAAGATTAAAGTGTATGTATTTGTGACTGTGCAGCTAAGTTTCCTGTCTAGTTCAGTGCCAAGCGAATGAAATTATTCTTCCCCTTACCCAAGATGTGTCATGATTTCAGCCCATTAGTTTTCCCTTCACAAGACTAGTGTAATTTACTGAACTAAGCAGACTCAGAGGCGTTCACACTATTGACATACAAAGGAGTCAACAACATTGACCACTTTTACCACCCACATCTGGGAATACATCGAGATTTTTATTTGATTATTAGTAAATATTGGATCTAGCCTCGCAATAGAACCTCCGATGCGCCAAATGAATAAAATAAGTGGTAAGATAAAAAGATTTTTTTTTCTAATCTCGGCTTGACCCCCTACTCCCCCTTACCCCAGCTTAGGCCAACTCAAGTTTCTCTATAGCCTCTAAGACACTGAGTGTGTCCTCTCGCATCCTAACACCTACATACTTCAGGTGAGGGGCGACTCAACTTGATTTAGCATGAAAAAGTGGAGTTGCAGATCGGCTACACGGGCTCACCTCCGTGTTCCGTCATTTCGCTCTATGGGGATCCATGCACTTCGACATGACACACAGCAGATATCAATTTCCTTGAGCAGCCATCTAAATTTTGTCATAGAATCATGGCATTGAATTGTTTTTTTTTATCCAAAGGTGTGGTCGGAATATAAATCTTTATAATTATTAACTTAAAGATCTACACATGTGAAGAAGGCCTAGATCGAGAACGTGCAATCGAATATCAGATATACTTTAATAACAATGAAATCCTGAAATTAGTTTAAGATCTAGATCGAGATTATATATGTATATTTGTAATCTCTTATCATGTCAAAATGCTGATCCAGATAGAAATAGGCATGTCTGGTTTTATTGAGGTCCAATTCTTGAAATTAAACAGTGGTATCCGATTATTTTTGTTCCATTCGGCCATGGAATCCAGTAGAGCATGTGCCTATTATTATTAAAAACAAATTGTACGACTTTCTATTTCTTTGTACGATATTCTCTAAAACAATAGAAAAGTTTGTAGGACTTGGGACCACTAGTATAAAATGTTCGATCACTCTCAAATGTGGACATCAAAAAGATGGAAATAAAGAAGATTAATTTTGGCAAAATGAGTGGCTTCTTCTTACAAAATCCTTATGGAAAAACTGAAGAAAGTCGACCAAATGCTTATAAAACGTAATCACTGCCACACTTTTCGCATCTAGTAAAGAACTCCTTTCCAATCATCTTCAACAATCGATGAATAGTACCAAGAGCCTCATCTTGTTAAAATTTAATGTCTTGATTATCGTTATTACCTTTAAATCAGTCAGTATGATTAGTGTTAGTTTAACATACAGTGTTGCGTTTTGGATTAAACAGATAAAGCAAAAAAATATGCGCTCTTAGTTAATTGTTTTATCTATTTACAGAGCTAAGCTTGACATTTTCTGCACCTGCCCCTTGAGAAGTTGTTAAATTGATTTACCTTCATCACCCTAATTACTGTCTCAAACAATAGTTGTTACCTCATGGCATTATCATGTGTTAGGTTGATTTATTAAACAAAAATAGAGAAAAGGGTCTTTGCAAAGTAAATGGAATTTTCTTCTAATGATCAGTTGGTAAAGATATTTTTGACTATTTCAAGCAATTATTAGACAAAACTCAAAAGGAACCATATTTATCTAAATTAAGTCCTTTCGTCAGAAAAAAATTCTTCAGCTTTTAATTAGTCGAAAACAGCCAGTGGTTCAAATTTACTGTAGCTTTCTCACCTTTATATACAAGACACACTAGTAATTACTTTGTCTTTTTCTTTAAACTGACTTTCCGATGTTCTTATTAATTAGAAGAATCTGTATGGCATAATTTTGCCAATAATCCGAGATTTATCCAGGTGTGAAAAATCCCAATTATCCTTTCAGTCCGTCCGCAAAAAAGATATTTTCTTTTAATGAAAGGATAATTCTATTAGGATGGTACACCCACTTGATAATTATATAGTGTTGTTAGAACGAAAAACAGAGAAAATACAACGGTAATCAATGAGGGGTTATATGAGAGACTTAAATAGGGCAACAATTACAACTAGTATCTCATATTTCATTGGAAGTTAGACTAGTAAGGCGTGACTTTTAAATATTTGAAATTTATTTGCTTCCAAAACAAAAGAGAGTTCATCAGACCAGGTAGGTCAGGTAGCAGTACAAAGGGCGAGGTCTCTGTTTTTAAGTTGGGGCACTTTTCTGAACTAATGTCAGGAGAGATCAAGTGTTCTGTTGCCATTCGTGTCTGTCTACTGAAGCGCTTCAGTTTTCATTTCATTTCAATAACTTTTTAACGTACATGTTATAAAAATACACAGCTTATAGAAAAAGATCAACATTGCAAAGAAACAATAAATTAACGGAAATCTATATAATGTAGCTTTATTTAATTCAAAAATTGTTTCCAAAGATTAAACAAGGTTAGATATGTACAAATGTAAAGCATATTTTGTTAACGGCTATGCCTCTAAACTTACGCAGGACCTGTATTGAAGATTTCAGAATAAACCACATTAAGCGAATCTGACGTGAGGTAAAATCAGATACTTACGATCACTGAAACAGAAATGAAAATTAGGAATTTAATCGCTATCTAGATCTTGATTTACTGCAAGTCTGGCTCTACATTCGGGACATAACGGTAATCTATCTATTAGATTCCAGAGAAGTTCATCATAACTTACTGAACTTTTTCAAGGTGTTAAGAAAGCCGCCAAGTAAGTCGATAAACCCGCACATCGGTGTCTCTGCGTCTCTTTGAGTTGCTTTGATTCGGTTTCGGTCTGGTAGGAGGCAGAAGAGAATGGATACCCAGAACCCGGACTGCATTAGAGTTGGTTAACTCGGTGATTCGAACTTACAAGGACGAGAGAAGAAAGAAAACAGGAGGGCCACAAGTACTTGAAGCGAGGTCTCTGTGTCAAAGTTCTTCATGTTAAAAAAAAGTCTTGAATTCATTTTCAGTGACACAATTTGGAATAAAAGTCAAATAAATCCATAGGGGCGAAAACTAAAGAGAAGAATAAAAAACTTACAATCCCCAGGTTAACAATTTTTTGATGAAGAAGAGATCGTTGCAGTATTGATAGTTTCAAAGGCAGAGATCGGCAGTCACGCAAATACCTAACACTTTAAGGTTCTACTTTGGAGTAGGCCTATTTATTTCCTATGGAATGGAACACCAAACAAGGATTATTTCTAGAGGGCAAGAAGACAGCAGTCACAAGAAACCCACAAAGAAACAAGAATATTTATCTGCTAAATTAAACCAAAAGGTGGTGATTGAATTATACAAATGAAAAAGAGGTAAACCCAGCTCTTTAGGGTTGTGATTTCACCGACATTTTAATAAATGAAAGTAGTTGAAAGTGTAATTAAGGGTTACTTAATGGTTAACGCAGTGCAGTACAAAGAAAAAAAGACATAAATAAAGTGGACTATCTAAAAAAAATAGAGTTACCTAGTAAAAAGTAAAAGAAAAAAGTCATAATATTTTGATTATAAAGAATAAAGAATAAGCCAAGCAAACAAACACCGCACTCCACCGTATCCGCAAAAAGGAAAAAAAAATGAAAAGTGAAAAACATTATGTGGCTAATGTCCATGAAGAGTAGATTTAAACAAACGTGCTATTGTGGTGAGACGAAACATTGTCCATTTCATAAAAACAATTCTAAAACCAATCCAAGGCAAGAAAAGCAAGATCACAGGATAAATAACAAAGTTCTTTAACATTTAAAACAAATGAAAAAATTCAGAACCAAAAGAGAAAAGTCCGTCTCCAACATAAGCTATAGTAATAAAAGCACAATTGCCACATAAAAACAATATCTATGGGTGCATCTGATTAAAAAAAACAGATTTAAATTGGAAAAGAAACATCACTCTAAACAGTAAATTGAAATTATGTCCCTATCTTACTGCCCGCCTAACCCCTACGAATATATACCTCGTCAAAATGATAAAAGTTACAATGTTGCATATAAAATTACTTGACATGATCAACACTTTACATTGAAATAAAGCTGAATCCAGACAAAGACTTTTGTCAGGTATACAGAAAAGGAGGATCATTTAAGTCACAAGATAATAATTAGTTAGAAGGCGTAGATAGTCAAAAAAGTATCACTTAAAAAAAAAAAATTAGGTGAAGAGAAAAATATTCTATGCTGTATTGTTAAAGATTGAGGTAAAAATTAATAGTCTGAATTAAATACAAATACTTGGTAGCAATGAACCAAATTTCCACCGTAGCAAGACATAATTATTTATAAAATTTCGTGATATAAATTGTCAGACATAATATAAATAGTTGGATCATTCAGTAAACATACTCATAAAGTGAGCGACCGAAAGGCGCGATAAAATATGGACATGTACCAAGAAAAAGACACAGAAACCGATACCTAAGAGCTAACGAAAGTGGTTTCCTTATACTTATAATACATCTAGCTCGGAAATGGGAGCTGTTTTGTATTTGACCATTTTTTCTTTGTTACTGTATTTTTCAGGCGTGCGTCAAAAAGTTTTATATATCAACAATGGCAGTTGTCATAATATATCCTAATTGGACGATACCAAATACAACTAGCGATGTCGCCAAAAGTTTCATCTTTGACTTTACTAAATTGCCATTCCACGCCCTCTACTTTAAAGCCACAGATATCTATATGGCCTTCTATATTCCACTTTTATTGTTTGGAATAACAGCCAACATTCTTAACATTGTTGTGTTCACCAAGACTGGTGCGAGGGACAACGTCACAGTGTCTTTCATGGCATTGTCCATAACAGATCTGTTCTATCTAGGGATTATATCTCCCTTTTTCACTGTTTTAACAATCGTACACTATGTGGAGATAAAGCTGGGCATCAAATTCAATTGGCTGGTTGACTCGAATGTTTTATCCTATCCTTCCTACTGGTACTCATTTGTTTTCTACGAGACTTCCATCCTCATCACTGTTTACATCTCTGTGGTAAGATGCGCCTGTGTGGCGCTGCCCTTTACAGTAAAGAACATTTTTACATCTCGTAGGGCAGTCGTTACTTTCATCACCTTCTTCATTTCCGTTCTTCTCCTTCGCCTTCCTTTGTTCATGACGAAGCGGATCATCCGTGAATTTGATCCAATATCAAACACAACTCAACTTGCATACAAGGAATTGGAAGATGGCGGGCTGGCTGATAGGCTTCATGATATTATGAATCGAAATATTCTCAACTGGGCTTCTATAACAATTGTGATAGCCAGTTTGGTTGTCATGGTAATCAAACTTCGAGCCTCTGCCCGGTTTCGGTCTTCTGCTGGAGCAACTCATTCTGCTGAAACCCATACTGGGACTCTTGGTGTCGATCTAAACAACGCCCAAGCAGTCTCTTCCGAGCAGGGCCCAGGAAAGCAGACCTCAGATTCGAAACTATCCACCCAAACAAGCCAGACTAAAACCTTTAAAGGAAAGAAACTGCCGTCACCGGAGGAAGAGAAAAAACAGATGCTATCAAGCAAAGAAGCCCAGGTGGTCCGGGCGGTTATTCTGGTGGCTGCAGTGTTTGTCACTTGCCAGACTCCTCTCATGGTATATACTCTGGTGAGAAGGTTCGAATCCGAATTTGACAATGTTGAAGCGGATGGAAGGTTCATAAAGTTTCCTAAGTATTTATTTCTCTTTACGTTGATCACAAATATAGCCTCTTTCTTTACCCTAATCAATGCATCAGTGAACATTGTAATTCATTATAACTTCAATTCTCGATACAGAAATACAATCAAGACTCTTTGGAAATGTCATTAATTGTTGTCAGATCGAAAATCACCACAAATACCGCTTTGTTGGTTTTCGTTTTTGACCTTTTCAGAGGCTCAACAATTCTCCATGATATAAAGGTCAAACACATCTTCTTAACTGGTTTGAATAACTCTTTTAGTCAGCTAAAGACTGTTGATTAAGAATTCTATGTTTTAAAAAGGTATTTGCAACTAAACGGAATAAAGTTCCAACTGCGATGATTCTTTTCGTTTCGTTTCGCCTATTTTTAGTATAAAAGGTGCCACCATGTTTTTTTCCCTGGGGTAATGGATTTCAAGACTAATAAATTAAATTGTGGTGAAATGCACAAATTTAATTGCACACCTCTCTCTATTTCTGCCTCTATATCTCTCATCCATTATTCTCTCATCGACTCTAATCTTTGTAAAACCATCATACCCCGTTCTATCGAAAGCCTAAAACGTTTCAGAATGAAACAATTCCTCTGGATTTAAATCCTTTAGCTTTAAGGAAAAATTAGGACTTTTCTTTATCATAACTGAGGCCCGACATCTTGTAAATGAAACTATACGACAATAAGTCGTCCATTTTATATAAAGAATGGACATTTTACATTTGGTTTGACGCAAACTCCAGGTTTAATTACTAAAGCTGAACTATGTCTCTCCAGCAGATGTGTCTAGCCATCTGATTTTGCACTCATCTCTCCGAAAAGATTCTTTTTCATCATGAGCCACATTTATGGGGGATAAGTTTATCATGAGCCATATTTATGGAAAGATAAAAGTTGAGTTTTCTTCGATCTCAAAAAAATTTAAAAAAAGAGTTACACTATATAATCGATAACTAAAAATTAAAAAAAAAAGGTTGTTAAATATAGAGAAAGCCTTTTCCCAGGCCCAAGACATAACTGACATTTTCAATTGAAAGTATGACAAAATATGAAAAATATTTCATCTTAGTACTTTTCATTTCAAATTTTCTTTAATATAATAATAATAATAATAATAATAATAATAATAATAATAATAATAATAATAATAATAATAATAATAATAATAATAATAATAATAATAATAATAATAATAATAATAATAATAATAATAATAATAATAATAATAATAATAATAATAATAATAATATTAAAAATAAAAACAAAGGGAGTGAACCAGGGTTTTGGAACAGAGCACAAAGGTATTTGACATAAAGTCATGATATTTATATACAGCCATTTTACAATGTAATTTCATGATATTTTTAGATTGATGTCTTCATGGGTGAAAAAAACAACTGCGAGACAGTCTAAAATCTAATAGATGGATCCAGGAGTTTACATCAGGTCTTCTGGTCTGATTGCAAGAGAGTATAGTTAACTGTCTTTTTGCAGTTTTTGAGAGTAAATTGCATGTGATAAAGGAAACTTTTACATGTTAACATTTTAAAATAGAGGAAAAAAAAGAAAGAAATCAAAATGAAGATTAAATATCTACAAATTTGCGTGGCCAAAAGAGTTGCATACATATCCGTTGTTAGATGATGTAAGTCAAAATAATATTCTGTCCTTATGAACGAACATAACATTACAAAAAGTTTCACCTAAAATCAAGCTAAATCATAGCATCAGAGTATGGTTTGTTTTCGATTTATTACGTTGAAAAATCTAAGTAAGATTTTTTTTTCGATCTAATTTTGAAACATTTCTAATTTTTCTTCTCGTTTCAATTATACATTGAGAATTGATAGTTTAGATGAATACGTTAAATTTAGGCTCTTAGCTTTCTCGATCCAAATCCTTACTTAAAATAGTCCATTTGAAATAGTTGATGAAATTACTAGATGTAAAGTTAGAATAAAAATGTACTATACACCTTTTCATAAAGTTTTAAGCCTGGAATCTAAATCATGTGTTGTGCGAAATATTTACAACATATATGCACTAAAAAAAACAATGTTTGAAAAACATGTAACTGTGTTAGACAGTAGAAAAACTTAATTTCTCTGCGCACTTCAAGTTAAAAAGCTTTCATGTTTCTAATGGCCAACTTTCATTTCTAGAAACAATCAAATCAAACTTGTTGTCTTAGAAGCAAATTGTCTTTCCTTTATAGGCTTCATGCTTTTTTAAAATTTTTCTTATTAACTGTTTCAATGTTTATTAACTTTCTAGGTGTTAAACACTCTTTTTTTCCTCCCTCCATTTTTTCGCTATGAACCATTTGACAGATTGTAAACTCACAGCATAAATTCACTCTCTGAAGTATTACAAGGTGGATTTCGCTAGAAATCACAATCATCAATCACACGCATCTTTATTTTTAATCCTATAGTAACAAAAAATAAAAAAATGAAAGTAAATGAAAAACTAGTTACAACAATCACGATAATAGCAGCATCAAAATAGTAGAAATAGCGACGAAAGAAAACTTCAAATTATAATCAAAAGTCGGCAAATACAATTTCAAACGTCAATTAGGCGTTTTCAGAACACTGTCTTTAAACTTTCAAATTTTCTTTTCTTTGGATATAGAGGTAAAAAAAGAAATTCAGATTGTACTTTTCACTTGCTCACGAATGCACACATTTTTTTACATCATCTTAAAAATGATAAAAAATGGTCACAAGTATAGGTTATAGGTCATCCTCTTTCATTTTACCCAATGGGCTTAATTTTGATCTATGCCTTGCTCTCTCTCTCTCTCTCTCTCTCTCTCTCTCTCTCTCTCTCTCTCTCTCTCTCTCTCTCTCTCTCTCTCAGTCTTTCTTTGCCTCTGTGTCTCACTGTCTGTCTGCCTGTCCATTTTCCTTTCTTTGTCACATTCTCAATAACTGTTAGTGATCAAATAAATTCAGTCTTTTTACAGCTTGTCAGCTCAGTGATTGGAAAGATCTTCTTTTATTTTTTTAAAATTTCTCATCTGTATTACAAAATTGATATTGTTTTGAGTGCGGTTAAAAAATGACAATAGCAACTGAAAAATTGAAAAAATCAAAGTGTCCTATTTTTCTTTAATTATGTTAAAAATCTAACTCAATGTCTTTAAAAGCTTATTATCCATGTCTGATTAACCAAATAAAAGAAACTTACTTTTTTATATTATTATATGAATATCGCGATAAGGTTTGGCTTTGCTTTATGTTACAATTTTAATTTTTTTTTAACTGTACGAAATATAGGTTTCCTTGATTTATTATAAACCACGCATAACATCAATTAGGGGTTGCTGGAGAACATTGACAACATGTGTAAATCTTCCTATTTCCCAGTTTTGCTTTTACAAGGTTCAGTACGGTGAGATGACGTAACAATTTTGGTGCTCATGTTTTATAGTGAGAAATCAGAGCACTATCATTTTCTGTTTAAGTTGAATATTTTCTTTTTCGATTCTTTTGGATTATTACGGTTACGTTGAATTTCATTTAATTTTTCTGCTATTGCTTTCCAGACCAGCCAGTTTCTAAAATAACCATTTTAAGTTTTTTTATGTTTTATGCCTTACGATCATTTAAGTCATCTATCCCGTTAATTTTCTTTTAAAACATATACATTGCTTGAAGTTTCAATAAAACATTTTTTGTGGCATTTGTTACCTTCACTAAATTTTTGTACTAAAAGAATGCAATATGGGTATACCCACAAGCCTGTTGCATTATTAAAAAAAAATAATATCCACAAATGTTGCTCTCATCAGTCAACCATAAACGGTTAAAATCTTTTCTATCTGAGACATGAGGGAGTAAAATACTACTGTATATCTCAAGGATCAAAATTCCCATATTTTTCGTAGAAATTAATGTTGCACATAGTTTGTCAGCAGGCTCAAGTCCTACAAACCAGTTGTGAATGCATAGTTTGCCAGCAGGCTCAAAACGTTCTACGTCAACATAAAGCGCGAGGCAGAGAATGTTCCTAGTCTTTTTGTAGTGACTGATCATTAGCAACATATCTAGCTTTTCTGTAACATTTTCAATTTCCTTTTATTTTGTTTGATTCATTGATGATGGCCCAATTCTACAAAGATAACCATACTAGGAATGAATGAAGGCAAATAATTTTGGGTTCATAAAATTATTAGTACTGCATATCCAGTAGGCTGTTGACATGAACGAATTCACATCATAAAAGGCTGGCCAAGCTGAGTTGATAGGAAAGTTTGGCCTAAAAGGAACACTTTCATTGTCGTATGTAAAATTTATCTTCTCCACTTGATCATCTCCATCTATATAGTTTTTCATCTTCCAAATTTTTTAATGATTTACTAGGAGAATATAGACTAAGAATGAAAAATACTTTTGTCTCAATAAAATCTCTCAATCTTTCATCTCTTATTTTTTAAGTATTATTTTGATTCGATCGGTTGTATTACTCAATTTTTGTTGTGTAGTAGAGTGCTTTTCACCGAAATGTTCTGTATCAGTTTAACTTTTTTTTAGCCTCACTGAAAACGTGAATCTATCTTTCTAAGTATTTAATCTGTTAACCTCATGAATGCCTATATAATTTTGCCCTAGAGAGTCTCATGCAAAGCAGGCTAGATAGGTAAAAGGTAGTACAAAACTCAAGATGGGGGAGGGGCTCAAGCACAAGACATAGGCTTAAGATTGTCTCGCGTAAAGTATTCAAACGGTTAAATTTTACATCTTTTTCTTGTTACAAATATAGCATGGTTTGTAAACCTTAATATAAATAGTTCATCTGTTTTTCTTTTCTTTTTTTATGGTGTTTAAATGAAATGAGCAGACCAAGGGGGGCGTGGGGGAGGAGGGGGGGGGGAAGGATTCTTCTCTGAAGACTCTATGTTATCTAGCTCCCCAATGAGTTTCTACCTACAAAAAACAATCTCTTTCTTGAAAGTGAAAATAAGCCCAGTTGGTTTGAGTAAGGTTATAACTTCTTCTACTTGATATGGTCAATTTTTTTACATGTGGACAGGGTAGACTAGCAAAACATTAAATTATCCAAAGGAAGGTCTGGCTCTTTTGTTTGTCTTTACCAGGTTATTCTTACTGAATGGGTTAGAGAAAGGAATCAAGTAGGTTTCTTCTAGACCTTTTTTTACTTTTATAATTTGAGAATGATTTTTAGGCTATGCGCTGAAATTAGAATTGAACCTTGGAGATTGAAATGAGCCTATATTACTCAGGCTGATATATCTTTGTATTTTGATGAACAACTGCAGATGTCTGTTTGTGGCTTTTTAAATCTTCATTATAGCCATTGGAGATTAATACGATTTCTAATCTTTTAATTTTCTTATAGGCAAATGGAATATTTGCTTTATGAGAAAGAAGTAACTTATCTTCCTGATTAAAAAGAAATTATTCAGCCTTAGACAACATGAGTGAACAGCAATGGTTTTCAGTGAATATCTGAAACTACAATAACTATCATGATTTAAATTTTCAGGAACTAGAAATGGATCCTTATTACTTCCTTAAATTGTTTTGTGTGCTACCCAGAATTTATTTTTCACTGTGCTTAAGAAGTAAAACAGTTCATTATACTTTTGCCAAATGTACTTTTTAAATGTATTACTTTGTTATTCTTTTCTCCCAGGCCATATAAAAATAATTTTACAAAAGAATCAGTGGCCATTTTTCCGTCCCAGGCTGTAATGACTTTTTTCTTAAATACTGTACACCTCCAACCTAATTTGATCGTTTTTGAAAGTTCGTCAGGTGCATTCTTGTTGGATTCAAAGTTATAAGCGCTAGAGGGTACAAGGGGAGTAACGAAACAAAGTCAAATTACTACCTACTAACTTCCCTTGTTATTATCAAATGTGTCTTTGGCTCTTTGATCCTATAATCATGTTCTGCCATGTGTGGATCGCGATCCACTGCACCCTTCCTCGTCTCTATTCATCATTTTGTCCCTATGTATCCATATTTTGCCCTACCCTACCCCTATCACATGGTATACTGAAGCATATCCACCGTGTTTTGTACATGAATATGTATTTCTTGTCAGCTGACATCTGACCTTTTCATTGAAATCAAATAGATTTCACAGAAGGAGAGCATTTTATAGAGGACTTGTATAGTGGTTGTTGGACCTGGTATGTGTCTAATATTAGTTCGTTTAATGCAAATAACTTTAAGTGTGTAACAGAAGGTAAACTATGTGGATTTATTCTGTTCCTTAAGAGCACGGTGTTGTTTGAGTCTGATTCCATTGGATTTAAGATGTAATGTATAAAATTAATTTCAATTTTTGATTTTTTTTTTCATATCTGATATTACATGTGCTAATATACCAATACATTTCAAAACTTGCATTTTAATGCTTTTAAAAGTTATTCAAGGTGAGACTGGTATAATATAACTCAAATCAAATCTGAAATGAGGTTCATGTATAGTGTTAATTTCATAGAAAGAAAATATTTACAACATAACATTTTTTTAGCTTCTGAGAGTGAAAAATTGAATTATTTTATTTCCATTCTCCCATGAGATAAAACATTGCAATGGCCATTGTGTTTAGATTCCTACATTTGACTCAGATCCAATTGTAAGAAAGTCATGAAATGGTTTGATGCAGAGTTGCTGATAAACTTTCAGTGTTTGTCTTCCATTGAGTATATTCAACTTATTGGTTTTCCCATTGAGAAGGGTTTCAATTCTTCAGGTTAACTTCATCATTACCTTCATCATCATCATCATCATCATCATCATCCTCATCATCATCATCATCATCCTCATCATCACCATCATCATCATCATAATCATCATCATTATCATCATCATTATCATCATCATCCTCATCATCATCATCATCTTCATCCTCATCATCACCATCATCATCATCATCATCATCATCATCATCATCATCATCATCATCATCATCATCATCATCATCATCATCATCATCATCATCATCATCATCATCATCATTATCCTTCTCGTCATTATAATCATGACCGACATCCTCATCCTCATCCTTGTCATCATCATGACTAAATCACCATAATTCTCCTTCATCTCAGCATCCCCTCATCAGAGCATCATCAGTTAAAGAAAAATAAAACAAAAGATTTCAATAAAAAAAAAAACCTCGTGTCTAACAACAGTAAAAAAAAAACAACTTGAAAAGAAAAATTACTTTAACAATAAATATATGAATTCGTTTTTTTTTTAAATCTTAAAACTTTATTCAATGTAAAATTTCATTTTTGTTGTTTGCGGTGCGATCAGTGGCAGTCGTTCGGTTTCGCAGCGCAGTACTGGGATATGGAATTAAAATGAGAAAATATTTAAATGAGAATACAGTGTAGTTGCATTATTTTGTGAATTTCAATCCCATTTATACATCTTTTTTATTGTCCAGTATCATGTAAGTTAAAATAAATGGACAGCTATAAAGTCGCCTAATTCAGCCCACCCTTAGACCCTCTTTGCAAGAATTTTAAAACTTCTGATAAGTTTTAAAGAGGAACTAGCTATTTTCTCAAATTGAATAAATGTTGTTATTAGAATCTTTAGATAAAGAGCCCATATTTTAATATTACATTAAATCTGTTAATCTAAGGGAAAAAAACAACAACTGTAGACCTAAAAAATGGCTATGCCAAAACGATTATTGGTGAACAAGTCGTTTCTTCCTTTAACAAAATCCTGGCTTTAAAATCAAAATGTGTTAAAACCCAAAAGATTTCTAAGATCGATAAAATTTCGATTGAGCAGTCGTCTTCAGTATAATATAGATTAAGGAGAGACAGGCCAATGGTATAACTAAAACTAAGGACCATTATGATAATCATAAGAAATTTTAGGTAGTGCTCAGCACTCGTTGAAAATAAACGCAATGAAATATTGAGGGTTCGAATCTCAAAATTGAGCGCTACTTAAAACTCTAGCTTAATTATTATCATTCCTCGAGTATGGGAAAGGAGACAAAAGAATTAATTCTCAATTTAGACGTAAACTGTTTCCCGCAATCCACAAAATGACGGCGACCATTGTGTTGATATCAAACAGATTTGAGAAGAAAACAAGGAGGCAGCTGGGAAATTTATACTGCGGATATTTATGATGACATTGAGCTGATGATTAAATTTAGATTCAAATGGAAATCAAGTCAGTATTAGCTAAAGACTTGTACTAAACTATATGATGTATAAAATCTATTAAGAACCATATTCACGTTAAAAGTGGGTACGAACAAAACACCTCTATTAATAGCATGTTCACAAAAATAATGCTGTAAATGATGATAGAAAGTATGCGATATCAAATGTTTGCCTGATATAGTGATAATAATATTTCGCACCTTTTATCTGGATAATCTTTTTGTGGCTAGACTAAAAGGACAAAAATTAAATTTTAAATAATCTGAGAACATAACCACACCTGGAAAGCAGAAAACAGGATATCAAGCACTGGCACTGAGATTTACCCACATCCTAAGCCGCTTACAAGTTGCTTTTTATAAAACCACTTGAAATAAACCCGCTATTAAGAGACGGTATAAGAAAAATGTCTAGAACCAGTGAATTAACGTTTTTTTTAAGAGGAAGACTTAGTGACATCACGGTTTTTCTCTACCACTTTCATCGGCTCTCGCGTAGTAAAGACTTACTTTTTTCATCATCTCAGGATCATAGATATTCCTAAATCCTCGTCTTTCACTTACCTTTGCGTCGGAATTTAAGTCTATAAGTTTTACAATTGATTTTTGGCTTTGACTCACCTCATCCATGGTGTAGCAACTACAAGAAACACTCGCAGATCCCATTCGGCCTGACAAGATAGGCCTCAATTCAGCATCAGCACAGCAGTAGAAAACACCTGTGTGGTAAGTGTAGTACAAGAGAAAGCAATCGACAAATTCGCCCGAAATGCACGCTGAGGAAGGAAAGGAAATGGATCGGCTATAAAAGATAAATTGTAGTTTTTTTTTAAGGTATGATTTTCTTCATTGTTATTTTTTTAAGGTTTGCATTCAGTATTATATAACTGCATATATTTTTGTAAATAGAAATTGATATATATATAGTAAAACTGTCGAAGCAGTCTGGATGTATTCTTGCAAAATAAAATGATATATATATATATATATATATATATATATATATATATAAATCGTTAAAAGGCAGCTCTAAGAAATACATAACAGTCCTTTGTTTTTCGATACTCTTATACAATGGCTTTGTATTTGTTAGACTGAATGCTGCCGCTTTTTTCAAAAAACGTACTTTTCTTTCATTATGTCTTGTAACATAAATTTTTTTGGCACTTCTACCACCTTTGCCTTTTATCACTTTTAAGCTAAAAAGCTTGTACCTTCTCCTCTTGTTCCAAAAATGATGTGTCAAGAAAATTCTTGTATTTTCTTTATTTTAAAGCCTAATTATAGTAAACCGAAGAATCTGATACCGAGACAGGGGTTTTCCATAAGTCTAAGAATAACGCTGCCGCAAAGATGGTACCGCGATAGGCCACCCCTGAGACTGAACCAAGCTGGAACAAAACACTGACTATCGGGAGTTAGCGTGGACGAGGCCCATACCGACCAAAAAAAAAAGGACCTTAGTGGAGGGAGGTCTGTGAGGAAGTTTCTAGCTTACAAACCCTATGATTATGAGCCACCGGCTTCTTTCAAGAGGGTTAAAAAATGACCCGGATGTAAATCAGAAAATTCACCCCCCCACACACCAAAATCTCCCAATGGGACGTGATTATTTTAATCGTGTCGATGGCAAGGCCCGGAATGACATCCTGATGACATCAAATCACCTGGATTGTTACTCTGGTCTCACCTGGTCTGTCAGCAGTAACTGAGGCCACAATAATCGCGCCGAGGCAAAACATCAACATAGTTTTCATGGTGACCGATGCTGACGAAACTGCAGAGATAAAGTTCAGCAAAATATGCAAAATTTGAACAGTATGGGAGAATCCGAAACATTATTTTTTTTGAAAATTGAAAGAGGAAGGGGAAGACATGTGACATGAACAATAATGTCTAAAAAATTGATGACGATAATTGTTGTGAAGATGATGCTGACGGCGATATAATGATGGACAAAGAATTACGACCAAAAAGGTTATAATCGTTTATAGTAAACTTTTTTATGCTAAAAGAAAAAATAACATTAATTTTTTACTTACATGAATTTAGTCAAAGTAATACGCTGTATATTGTTCACTTTTAAATATCGCCATGCATCGAACTCACCTCTGCACTCAGGATTTTTAATCAACTTGAAGCTTGGGAACGCCAATGAGCATTTGATCTATGATCCAGCGCATTGCCTTTTTTATATTAATTTTATTTATTGATTATCGTGCATCATGTTGAGGCTTCTTCACAATATTTTCTTTTTCATTTCTAACTATATTGACACATCAATATTGTTTATTCAGGTTTACGGGAAAGAAACCTTTATTGACAGAAAACGGAGATAAAAGGCTATACACAAACTAAAGTAAATTAAGTATTTTTGTTTAAAACATTATGATTCAATGTCGCATAAGAGAATGCCGTTAAAAGCTGGCTACTAGTGAAATTTTATATAAATTTGAAATTTTTATTGAATCGCCTAAGTCTTTACATAATCTTGAAGCATTTCGTGCTTCCAAAATAAATTTAAAGAATTATCTTTTATATATCTGCAAACAATGGAAGTGATTTTCTACGCTTTGGTATTTTTGTGTATTTTCATACTAATCTTGCTTGCTTGTCCTACTGTTTCAGTGTGTATGCGCTGCCATGCTCGCTTTGTGCTTACTTTATCAGACTTTTTCTCTCTTTCATGTCTCTCAGTTTGTATCAATTTTTTGTTCTTTGCTTCTCACTGTATGCCTTTTTGCCTGCGTCTATCTGAATTTCTCTCTCTCTCTCTCTCTCTCTCTCTCTCTCTCTCTCTCTCTCTCTCTCTCTCCCCTCCCCAACCCCCACTCTCACTCTTTATTTGTATCCTTATCTGCCACTACCTTTTTACTCTGTATAATACCACTCTCCCTCTCTCCTTATCTCTCACTTTATTATTTTGCCACAACTCTCTCTCTCTCCCTCTCTCTCTCTCTCTCTCTCTCTCTCTCTCTCTCTCTCTCTCTCTCTCTCTCTCTCTCTTTCTCTCTCTCTCTCTCACTCGCTCGCTCTCCCTCGACTCTCTCCCTCCTTCTTTCTCTCTAGCTCTATCATAGTTTCATTGTGAATGAAAAGGACATTTTAGTATTTTGGAAGTGCTATTATGTATCAAAATCAATGTGTAGATTTTTTTTCTGATTAAAAGAATCTCTTATGGACAGACCACAAGCTTCTGTAACAGCTGCTGTATATCTGGACAACATAAACCAGTAATATCTTTTTTCATTATCTATATACCTTTGTTCTTTTGCGCCGCACCACGAGTGTACTTAGAGGACAACACATTCTTTTAATTTTGTTTCTTTTCATTACAAATTTTCTATTTTCACACTTATCCATAGCGTATAAAATTATTGAAACTTTGTTTTATCGATTTCTTGCAAAGGTAAGTATCATTCTCTTCATCATGCTTTTGCAGGCAAAAGGGATTTAGACTTTTGTTTTCAATCGTTTCAATTCATTTCCTTTTTACAATGCGGCCGGAACGAAATCTTTACAAACACAAAGCACTTATAAGGGGTCCAGAGCATCCACATTTTCTGCAATTTATTTTATGATACACCACGATATGTAAAATGCTGCTTTAGGCCAACCATCAATTTAATGTCTACGCATAAAATAATATCTGATCAGTATTTTGCACCTGGATTTTACAATAAGAATGCTTTAATATTCCCTGGGCGAGATTCTTTACTAAACTCAGTCTTTAATTTCTTTTTTACTTATGAAATATTCGCGTCAATACCACGATTTAAAGAGGACATAGGATATCAGGGGATGGGGGTGGGGAATCCTCAGTGGTATAAAGCAGCATCATGGACCTTATATCTCTATCTAGAAAATCGATATATACGTGAAATAGATAAAAAAACCATTTATACACATCTGTAAATCTTCATCATTGGCACCTTTGTAGAAAAGTATAAAGGTGTTTCTTTTATGGCTTGTCGTAGGAACTTTGGTGTTTTTCTAAATGTATGGAAACGGAGTGTCTTTAAGTTGAAATTCTTTTAGATCTCCACAGCATTGGCTGATTAAATGTCTAACCTTATTTACTGGTCATCAATTTCAAACGAAGGTAAAAAAAAAAAAATCAAAATTCGATGATTCATTAATTTGTGAAAGCTCATCAAGACGGATATACCATTTTGCACTTTTCAGGTTTATTTTTATCGCTTTGTGTTTATTTGTGGATTACAGGAAATGTGATTTCACAAAGAGTTATGGTACTTAGAGTTTCATGCGCTCTACTTTAAGCTTTTGTTAGCGTATCAAGCGATAGCGACTGCAAGAAAGCACATCGGTGTGATATTTGAAATGAAAAAAAGAAAACGTATTTATATGTTTACATGAAAAAACGTTTACAATGAAATTATTTAGTTTCGCTTCGTTCTTCAAAATGATTTTGGTTGTTGAACAAAACTCATGACTTCCAACAAAGGGACATAACTTTTTGTGAAATCGCATTCCCTATTCTTTTCCTCATTGTTTTCTCCACCTACGTTTTTATCCTGCATAAATCTTTTAAACCTTTCACATAATTTCAATCCAGACAAACTTCTCAAAAAAAAATTTTATCAGCTAAGACCCAAGCTTTAGAAGTTTCTATAACTCTTTTTCGACTTCTATTTTTTCGAGCTAAAAAAAGATGAAGAAAAAAAGGGAAGGATAAAGCGATAAATAAATAAAAAAAATTCATAGAATTATGTGAAAATGTGCTACAATTATTTCACAAAAACATGAAGAAATAAAAGCTGGAAACCTAAAATTTTGCAGATTCAATGTGGACGTTCATTGATTAAACCTACACGGTATGCAGAATCGGGTAGATAGAGGGAGAGGGGAAATGGATCTGCTCGGTAGCTCAGTAGGTGGAATGTCGAGTAGGTCGAAGCTCGAATTATTGCTTAGTCAAATTGGGCTGGATCGGACCCCATTTTTCCCCCTATCCTTTTCTTGATGTAGATCTGTTACGCCCTTATATGATACGCCGTTAAAGATAGACTAACCACTTTTGTTTACACGCGTGACCCGTGTCCATTCACGCACGTGACGTGTTGAGTGAAGCTCTATGTGAGGCTGGCCTAAGCGGTCAAGGTCCTCATACTACGATAGCCCGCCTTGATATATGCTTTAGGTCTCTTGTGGCTCCTACTATAAAACACCGGGCATGCTCATGTGTGAATCACTTTGGTGCTTGGAAGTTTTGTCGTGGGTTGTGTGATAAGCACAGCCTCCTCAGAGGCATCGGATACTTCGGCACTTCGTCGATGTGGTGTCGGTGGGCCGGCTATCCCGAGAGTGTCTATATGGCGGAGGTTCAGAGCTGAAACCCTTCAGCGCCTGTAAGACCTTGACATATTTCTTATTATAGAGAGTTGAATATCTTTTTATAGAGAGATATTTTTTACCTTGAGGGGGGCATTATCCTTTTTTTTTCCCTTTGAAAGGGGGATTATCCTTGTAATATGCAACATCGTCCTTTTTTTTTTTGGACATCTTCCACGGGAGAGGGATTTCACATAATTTTCCGTTACTCTACTAACGTACTCTCCATTTGTGACTGGTACTTCATGATTATATGCTTATCAGTACTAAAATTGTGATGTCTCTGCCCAGATGAGACTGTAAGTCTTTGTACGGGTCTGTAAGAACTGATTTTTTAATGTCAAGGCTCGTGCAGTTTCTATTTTAAATTTGTTATTCTGTACAAACTAGCTAGACGGTTTTAATCAAAATTGAAGGCTTTTTATTTTATTTGGCAAATAATGAGCGATACCGAGAGATACTGTAAAATGAATTGAACATCAAAGAATACAAAGTAGCTTTAAAATAAAGGCGAGAAAAAGATAGAGGGAGTAAGAGATAGATATGGGGAGAGAGATACAGAGAGAGAGAGAGAGAGAGAAAGAGAGAGAGAGAGAGAGAGAGAGAGAGAGAGAGAGAGAGAGAGAGAGAGAGAGAGAGAGAGAGAGAGAGAGATAAATCAAAAAACAAGGCAAAAAACGCCACATTTGGATGAAAACATGGTAATTATAAAGGATCCCAAAAAACACGTGTGTGTGTTTGTAGATAATGTATTACAAAGGCTAAAAAAGGAAGCTGCCTAGACTTTACAAATACGGGTAAAGACCAAAACAAAGAAAGGGACACCAGAGAACCAGTTTAACTAATATTTTAAATATATATATTTCTCGAAACTGACCATTTTATTGGTCATTTTTAATGAATAATGGACAATAAGGTACAAAGAATATGTATGCACATTGATTAAAATACTTCATTTTTATAATGTGGGTGTCTTTATTTCTCATTTTCTCTGAAGATAAATATAGGGTCGAAATAGCTTGTTTCTTAGAGGTTTACCCGTTAGTTAATTAAAAAAGTTTAATTTTTCCTTAAGTTTCCCACGGTTTGTTAAAAGGAGAGTTGTGGATAGTTACAAAATATAGAGAAGAGTCAAGACACGAAAAGTTTTGCTTTCAACGTAGAATTAACTTTATTTAGTCAGAGGAAAGGTCTCAGTTATAATAAAAAATGTTCTAGTTTCCTGTAAAAGATAAAGGATTTAAAGCTAGAGAAATGGTTTTATTTTGAAACGGCTTAGCTTTTCGATGGACGAGGTGGGAGGGTTTTACAAAGATTAGCGCCCATGAAAGAGTAAAGATAGAGTGAGAAAGAGAAATAGAGAGAGACGTGTACTGTTTAATGTGTGCATGTGTACCACATTTTGAAATCGAAATCCAATATCCAAGAAAAACAAACCCATTAAGCTGACACATATTTTTTAATCTTCCAAAAGAAAAATTCATACACGAAACGAAAAGAAACAACACTGTTCGAATCTATTTAATATAAAGAATATGTATTTAATGGTCTTAAGCGGACCAAAAGTATTATTCACACCAGTTGAGAAAATGCATTTGACCTATATCTCCTGGAAAAAGTTTTTCAGCCACTCAAAATGCCAAAATAAAAAAAACCCCCACTAAAACAGCCTTTTTTCGTGATTTTTCAACCATGACAATAATTAACGACCTTTCCAAAGAGTCTTGATTGTTTCCCTGTATCGAGAATTGAAATTATAATGAACTATAATATTCACTGATGCGTTGATTAGGGTAAAGAAAGAGGCTATGTTTGCTATCAATGAAAAGAGAAATATATACTTAGACAACTTCATGAAATTTCCATCCGCTTTATCGTTGTCAAATTGGGATTCGAACCTTCTCACCAGAGTATACGCCATAAGTGGAGTCTGACAAGTGACAAACACTACAGCCACCAGAACAACTGTGCGTACCACCTGGGCTTCTTTGCTTGATAGCATCTGTTGCTTCTCTTTCTCCGATGAAGGCAGTTTCTTTACTTTAAAGGTTTTAGTTTGGCTTGTTTGTCTAGAATCTCTAGATGGTTTTGACTGTGATGTCTGCTTTTCTTGGTCCTGCTCGGAAGAGATTGCTTGGACGTTGTTTAGATCGACATCCCTGTTACCTGTATGGGTTTCAGCAGAATGAGTTGCTCCAGCAGAAGACCGGAACCGGGCAGAAGCTCGAAGTTTGGTTACCATGACAACCAAACAGGCTACAACTATTACAATAGAAGCCCAATTGAGAATATTTCGGTTCATAATATCATAAAGCTTTTCAGCCAGCCCTCCATCGTCGAGTTCCCTGTATACAAGTTGGGTTGTGTTCGATATTGGGTCAAATTCACGGACGATTCTCTTTGTCATGAACACTGGAATGCGAAGGAGGAGAAGGGAGATGAAAAAGGTGATGAAAGTTAAGATTGCCCTACGAGATGTAAAAATGTTCTTTACCGTAAAGGGCATCGCCACACAGGCGCATCTTACCACTGAGATGTAAACAGTGATCAGGATGGAAGTCTCGTAGAAAACAAATGAGTGCCAGTATGAAGGATGGGCTAAAACATCCTTGTCAATCAGCCAATTCAATTTAATGCCCAGCTTTTCCTCCACATAGTGTGCGATTGTTATAACAATGAAAAAAGGAGATATGACCACTAAATAGACTAGATCTGACGCGGACAATGCAATAAAAGACACTGTGACATTGTCACTCGCGCCAGTTTTGATGAACACAAGGATGTTGAGAATATTGGCTGTAATTCCAAACACCAAAAGTGGAATATAGAAGGCCATATAAATATCCGTGGCTCTATAGTAGAGGGCGTAGAATGGCAAATTGGTAAGGTCAAAACTGAAATCTTTGGCAACATTATTACTTGTATTTGGTATCGTCCAATTTGGATATAGTATCACAACTGCCATTCCTCATATATATATAAAACCTTTTGACGCACTCCTGAAAAGTAAATTAGCAAAAAATATTGGTCAAAACAAAACAGCTCAATTGTTTCACTTTGCATAAATTTATTTCCCATACGATGCTAGATATATTATAAGTTTAAGGAAACCACTTTCTTCAGCTTTTAAATATCGCTTTTTGTGTCTTTTCCTTGGCACTTCTCCATATTTTCATGACATCTATATGTCGCTAGCTTTATAAATCCGTTAACTACCACTGTTAAATTTTTTTAACAATACTAGATATTTATACGCTATGTTTTCAAATTTAAGAATGCCATCCTTAAGTTACAAAAAATATTATTTATTAGTCCATGAATATATAAAATGCTTCAGTTGGATGATTCCTGAGTACACTTTTGTTTTTGAAATACAAAGTACAAAATTTAGGTACTTATACCATATTTATACTTTCCAGATGCACAGATGATTGTAAAGAAAACACAATTCGCATTCTGTAAAATAGACTAAGTAATCGGTCATTTATAAAACTTATTTCGAAGGTTATATCAGATTTTGTTGTTAGAAAAGCACGTAAAATACAGTCATTTCTCGTTTTCTTTTTCTCCTAACAGTTACTATTTACATGCACTGATATACCACGCTTTGATAAGACATAGATATTACAAAGCAATAGACTTGTGCTTGACCATAATTAACTTTCAATTTCGGAGAATGTGTTGCACACCATAACCAATATGCAGTTAAGCTACCTGTGTAAATAGATGGAATTTTAATCTACGGAAGTGTGTCAATATCTCTCTGGTCTTGAGAGAAAGAAAAAAGCAATGTGGAAACAACAGTAATAATATCATTTTATTACAGCCTTTCTAGATTTTTTCAAGGAAATTAGGAATATACCGCTTAATTTCATGACATAGGCCGCGCCCTATCTATCATAGATCCTTTGCGAAAATGTATGGAGTGTCTTCTTCTCATAGACCATAGTGTGATTGAGAAGTCTAGAGTGAGATGCTTTTTTTGTTTGTTTGTTTTTTTTTAATTAAATTTACGTCAGAAATTGCAAACAAAGATAAATATGACTTTCATCATTATAAACGTGTTTAAACTTCGTTTCTTTTTTTGTTGTTGTAGACTGTATTGTTAATAGATTTCTGTCTAAGTTTCGGTCATAGTAAGGTAATGATTTCTTTGTTATTCATTCTGTGATCTTAATTCCCTTGAATTGGGTTTGTTTTAGAACAGTTTTTTTTGTTAAATGGACAATCTTTCGTCTCACCACAACAGCAGCTTTCTTTACATCAACCCTTAAGGACAATAGCTACAGCATGCTTTCTATTTTTTCCCCTGGAGAGGGGAGGGGGGCAGGTTCCTCTATGAGGGGGCAGGAGGTGCGGTATTTGCTTAGCTTTTTTCAATCCATTATTTATTCTAATAATCTGAATTAAACTGCCAAATCAACTTTTCACTGTAACTTTTTGCAAAGTTACCCTGTTTTTTTTTGGATAGTCCGCTTTGTGTAGGTCTTTTGTGCTGCGCTTCTCGAACAGTTAATGTACCCTTCCTTAATTACCCCTTCAATTTCCAACTTTTTTAATTTCGGTGAAATCACAACCCTAAAAAGCTGGGTTTACCTTCTTTTCTTTTGTAAAATTCATCCGCCACCTCTCGATTTAATTAAAAAAAATATTATTTTTCTGTTTTTATTTCTTGTGACTGCTGTCTTCTATTCTTTTGGAAGTAATTTTGGGGTTGGGTCTTCCAATCTCTAAAGCAGCAATAGGACTTTCCCCTAAGTAAAACCTTAAAATATTCGCCATTTGTATAACTGGAGATCTCTGCCTTTGAACAAATCAACTGTGCTACGATCTGTTCTTCATGAAAATATTGTTTACCTGGTGATTGTAATTTTTTTTTCTTTCCTTTTCTTTTAATTTTTTTATTCTTTTCTTTAGCTTTCATCATAATGGATTTATTTGACTTTTATTCGAAGTTGTGTCACTGAAATTCGGATTCTTTTTAAACGTGGAGAACTTTGACAGAGGCCTCACCTCTACTCCTTGTGTCTTTCCTGTTTTCTCTCTTCTGTCGTCCTTGTAAGTTCGAATCACCGAGTTAACCAACTCAGCCAACTGATGCAGTCCGGGTTCTGGGTATCGATTCTCTTTAGCCTCCTACCAGACCGAAACCGAACCATAAGCAACTCAAAGAGGAGCAGAGACACCAGTGTGTGGGTTTATCGACTTACTTGGCGGCTTTCTTGACACCTTAGAAAAGAATGAGTAAGGTATGATTAACTCCATTTGAATGGAATAGATGGATTACTGGTAAATTTCGAATCTAGAACAAGGATTGCAGTAAATGAAGATCTAGGTCGTGAATAAATTCCTAATTTTCATTTTTAATTTAGTGATCGTATATATCCGACATTTTGCCCGTCCGATATTTTGAGATCTTCATAAAAAGCCCTTTGTATTTTTATAGGCCTGACGGTTGAAAAAATGTGTTTTATATTCATCCATATCTAGCTATGACTGTTTCATCTTTACGAACAAAATTCTGTGCAGGAATAAATCTATAATAGGTTTCCATGACTTTTTTGGTTTCTGTTGTTATTTCTTCATTTTCTATTAGCAGTGGTATTTTTTTAACATGTATGATGAAATCTAATGAAATCGCAAGTAAACTTTAAAGTAAAGTTAAGTAAATCGAAACGAATGGCAACAGTGCGCTTGATCTCGCCTGAAATTATTTCAGAAAAGTGCCCCAAATATAAAACAGGGATCCCGCCTCATGTACTGCTACCTGATCTAGAGAACTCCATTTTGTTTTTGAGGCAAATAAAGTTCAAATAATTAGGAAGTTACTTGTGATTATAGAAGCGAGTCTTTCTGATCTAGCTTCCAAAGAAATATGAGATACGAGTTTTTACTGGTGTTCTATTTAAGTCTCTGTTTCAAATAAAGACTCAGTGACTCCCGTACTATTTTTTCTATTTCTCTGTTCAAACAAAATTATATAATTATCAAAAGCGATACCCATCCCAATAGCATCATCCTTTAATTAAAAGAAAATGTCTTATTCGCGAACAAGCTGAAACGATAGTTAGGTTGGCTGACACGATGGTAGATCTCGGCTTATTGGTTAATTATACCATATAGATCTTATTCTACCCTTTTTATACTTTTTTTTTAAAATCAGAGGTAAAAATATTCATTATAAGAATATCGTAAAAGTCAGTTAAACGAAAGACAAAGTAATTACCTGTTGGTCTTGTATCTAATGGTAAGAAAGCTACAATTAAATCGAATCAGTGGCTTTTTTCGACTGATTAATCAGTCGAAAAAAGCCACTGATTCGATTTAAAACATTTTTTTCTGATGAGACGACTTAATTTAGATAAATATGATTCCTTTTGAACTTTGTCTGATAATGGTTTGGAATAGTCAAGAAAAGTATTTACCTTCTGCTTATTACAAGACAATTCCATTTACTTCGCAAAGACCATTTTCTCTATTTCTGTTTAATAAGTCAAGCCAGCACAACCATGTTAATGCCATGAGTTTAAACAATTTTTTGGAGACAGTAATTATAATAATAAGTTTAATTACAATAAATCAATTTAACAACCTCTCAAAAGACTGAATGCACAATGATGCACAGTGAAGCTTAGTTGAGTAAATTGATAAAATAGTTAATTAAGAGCGCATATTTCTTTCCTTTTTCTGTTTTATCGAAAACCTAACACTGTAAGTTTAACTTGCACTAATCATACTGACTGATTCAAAGATGATAACGATAATCAAAACATTAAATTCTAACGAGGCGGTGTACTTGGTACTATTCATCTATAGTTTATTTGTTAAAGAGGTATGATTTCGTTGGGGTTGTTTTTTAGAGAAAGAAACAGTTGAAAAGAAGAAAAATATCTTTTCATTATATCTGTTGATTTCACAATAAGCTGGACCAAATTTTCTTTGAGTGACAGGAATTTTCTGTTTCCACGTTGGAGGTTTGGAACAGAAACAACTATGGTCGTCAAAACAGAAGATGATTAGAAAAGAGTTCTCGAATAGATGCAAAAATAGTGGCAATCATTACATTTTATAGGAAATTATTCGATTCTCTTTATATCTCTGTGAACACAGGCCAATTTTTTTCCATAACTATTTTGTGAGCAAAGCCATTTACTTTGCCAAAATTAATCTTCTTAATTTTCCATCTTGTTTTTGATGTTCACATTTGAGAGGTACTGGACATTTTATACTAGCAGTCCCAAGTGCTACAAACTTTGCTCTTGTTGAGTTAGCGGTTTTTGAGGATAACGTGAAAAGAAATCCAATGTCGCAACATTTATTTTTAACAATAGTAGACACTATATAAGCTGGATTCCATGAAGATTTATGGACGAATGGAACAAAAACAATGCCATTATTATATTTCAAGAATTGGACCTAAAACAAACAGATATGCCTATGTCTATCTGGATCAGGATCTTTGCCTCGAGGTTTCTTCTAAGCTCTGCAAGGACAAAAAAAAACTTATCAGCAGGTTGACCCTGACAGAGTAATAAAATCGGTCCGCCATGTCGATTGTTATAAAAATAAAATATGTGTTTAAATTTAAAAGTATTCTTTGAAGTTCAATAATTCGTAAAAGGAAAAAAAAAAGGAAAAAATGAGTGTTTGTTCTTATAGATCACTTATACAGCCCTCTGAATAAAGTAATTTAAAAGCCTTGAGGAAAATCTATGGTTATTTCGAGGAGATGCAAAATCGCGTGTCTGTAAGCTCAGTTAACTTACAAAAAAGAATTATAAACATAAATTTGTTTGCGATTTCTTTACGCATGAAAACAACATAGAGTCTTCTTCTTCTTCTTCTGCTTCTTCTTCTTCTTCTTCTTCTTCTTCTTCTTCTTCTTCTTCTTCTTCTTCTTCTTCTTCTTCTTCTTCTTCTTCTTCTTCTTCTTCTTCTTCTTCTTCTTCTTCTTCTTCTTCTTCTTCTTCTTCTTCTTCTTCTTCTTCTTCTTCTTCTTCTTCTTCTTCTTCTTCTTCTTCTTCTTCTTCTTCTTCTTCTTCTTCTTCTTCTTCTTCTTCTTCTTCTTCTTCTTCTTCTTCTTCTTCTTCTCCTTTTTTGCCTTTTTCTCTTGTCTTTTCTTCAAATCTTTGTATTATATAATCACGACAATTTTAATTATTATTTGATAATCATCATCATTATCATAATTACTATTATTATTATTATTATTATTATTATCATTCTTCTTCTTCTTCTTCTTCTTCTTCTTCTTCTTCTTCTTCTTCTTCTTCTTCTTCTTCTTCTTCTTCTTCTTCTTCTTCTTCTTCTTCTTCTTCTTCTTCTTATTATTATTATTATTATTATTATTATTATTATTATTATTATTATTATATTATCATTATCATCATCATCCTCATCATTATTATTATCATTGTTGTTGCTGATGTCGCTGTTGTTGTTCTTATTGTTGTTGCTGTTCTTGTTTTTGTTGTTGTTATTATTATTGTTACTATTAATATAATTATCATTATTTGATTAGCGATCACTGAATTTCTAGGTTTGTTCGAAGTTCTCAGCAGTAGTAAAGTTTCCGGAGGTACAGTTTATGGCCAACACTCTTAGATAACGTAACATTTTGCCGCGGCACGCAAACTTAATGCTTTCCAGAAATGGCAAACAATATTCATTTTGTTATTTGTGATATAGAGCATTTTGTGTAATGATTTCTTAGATATAATTATGTTCCTTCGTAAACAGATACCATAAGACCTTGTTAAGCATTTTCAATAGCGATGAATATCTTCAGACCTGGTGAGCCTATCAAGCTCATTCAAAAATAAATCCACCTTTCAACATAAGTGTATAAAATATATCGGTTCATATCATGTCCAAACATATCTCAATTATGCTATACTCCTAATTCTTTCAGATAACATAATTCTAATCCCAGAGGAATGAACGAGAGTGAAAATGTATTGAAACCTTATTATTTTCTTGCAAAGTCTTTACAGAGGAATGAACGAGAGTGAAAATGTATTGAGACCTTATTATTTTCTTGCAAAGTCTTTACAGAGGAATGAACGAGAGTGAAAATGTATTGAGACCTTATTATTTTCTTGCAAAGTCTTTACAGGGGAATGAACGAGAGTGAAAATGTATTGAGACCTTATTATTTTCTTGCAAAGTCTTTACAGAGGAATGAACGAGAGTGAAAATGTATTGAGACCTTATTATTTTCTTGCAAAGTCTTTACAGAGGAATGAACGAGAGTGAAAATGTATTGAGACCTTATTATTTTCTTGCAAAGTCTTTACAGAGGAATGAACGAGAGTGAAAATGTATTGAGACCTTATTATTTTCTTGCAAAGTCTTTACAGGGGAATGAACGAGAGTGAAAATGTATTGAGACCTGATTATTTTCTTGCAAAGTCTAAAAAACTCTGCTTATTCTACCAATACATGCCTGCATTTGTCACAAGCATGTCAAAAAGGTCATTTTTGCCTTTTCTACCTACAAAAAAATTGGTAAAACAAGATTTTTCCTCTAATTATCGTTACCCAGCAAACATAAAAAACGCATGGTAGCCGCTATGAAATTAAAAAAAAAAAAAAAACAGTTGATGCCTTCAATCTTATTTCGAAAGTATCTTTTATTCATGATGACAACCACCTGTTCAAGCTAAATTTCAAGATGTTCAGACGCGAAAGATTTTTTCTTTTATTTGAAAATCAACTTCTCGGTGATTGATACAAATAGTACAAATCACCAAATGGGCTTATCTCTGCTTTTTCTTCTGAAGTCTCTTCCAATTTTAGAGACAAGCCGTCTAAATCAATAAACCCTTTTTCAATAATTAATAAATAAAAACTGGGGATATTGTAATTATGATTTAGTTATCCTTATCTAGATTCTCTAAAACCCCAATGGTCTACTGGCCACTGCGTTACGTGCAAATGACAAAGCGGTCATGAAAAAAAAAACCCAAGCAACTGACTCCACTACCGCAATGATGAGTGAAAGCCTCATTTGTTCAGCTTTGTTCAGCCAAATGATGAAGGAGAGGAGAGATCACAATGCACTGACAGCACGAGTAATTTCATTGCTTTAAAGTCTCCTGAGTTTGTTGAAGAATCTAATACATCGATGTGGGCGCAAAAGGTTTTGACTTTAGAAATCATGAATTTTTGAATGATTTATGTCGTCTTGATCTCGTGATCTCAACTTCCGTGGTGCAGCAATGCACATTAGGCGCTGTAAACATAACTGTTGGTTTTCACATATTTATAGTGCTGAGGGTGTTCATAACTGTTGGTTTTCACATATTTATAGTGCTGAGGGTGTTCATAACTGTTGGTTTTCACATATTTATAGAGCTGAGGGTGTTCATAACTGTTTATAGTGCTGAGGGTGTTTATAACTGTTGGTTTTCACATATTTATAGTGCTGAGGGTGTTCATAACTGTTGGTTTTCAAAACATTTATAGTGCTTTTGAGGGTGTTCATAACTGTTGGTTTTCAAACATTTATAGTGCTGAGGGTGTTCATAACTGTTGGATTCCCAAACATTTATGATACTTTGAGTGTTCATAACTGTTGGTTTTCACATATTTATAGAGCTGAGGGTGTTCATAACTGTTGGTTTTCAAATATTTATAGAGCTGAGGGTGTTCATAACTGTTGGTTTTCAAATATTTATAGTGCTGAGGGTGTTCATAACTGTTGGTTTTCAAATATTTATAGAGCTGAGGGTGTTCATAACTGTTGGTTTTCAAATATTTATAGAGCTGAGGGTGTTCATAACTGTTGGATTTCAAACATTTATAGTGCTGAGGGTGTTCATAACTGTTGGATTCCAAACATTTATAGTGCTGGAGGTGTTCATATGTCCCGTAAAAGGATATAAAAATGAAGAATACGATAACTGTTTATTTGTTTTGACAAATAAAGTCCTCCATTTTTTTACACCATTAAGAAACAAAAAATAAACAGTCTGTGTTAAAAAATAACTGTGCCATTAAGAAACAGTCATTTAGAAAACTCGGCGCATTTTATAATTTTTTTTTTTTTTTGGGGGGGGGGGAGGGGGGTGGGGATGGAATACATATTTAACGCGTATAAAAAAACAAGTGAAAAATGTGTTTTTTATCAATCAATTTTCATTAATTTGTTTTGCTTGTTTGAGATGGAAAAAAATCCAAAATCATCAAAATTACTTAGTAATAGAATATAAGTTATGTCAGTTAGAAATAAGTTGGATTTTGTTGAAAGATATTAACATTAACTTTTTTTCTTTTTTTCTTTACAAGTAATAAGAAATTCGTAAGTGAGCTGAAGTTTTTAGAAATCAGAAGTATTATTTTCATTTAATCCGTAGAAGAAAAATATTTTTCCAACCTAGGCTAAAACGACCTGCAGTATGTACTAGAACAATAGTTATTTAAATACAAATGAGTTAAATCACAATACTACTGACGGGTGTAAAAAAGTTATAAGCTTAACCCTAGCACCTGTGATCCGGTGCACTTGTTTTATCAAATGAGAAGTTTTAATTACGACACAGAACGTCCAAAAAGACCATGGTTGTTCCATAATCACCTGAAATAATCTTGTTGCTAAGGAAAAATGCATAAGAAATTGTTAAGAACCGCTATTTGAGCTTTTAAAATGACAACATTGTAAAAGGACATCATGATGTTTCCCCCCTTTTCGACGAGGAAGAACTCTGGCAAATTTCTCCGAGTAGCTATTTTTTCTAGACAAATGCTTGTTTTTTCGAATTTGTAGTGTGTATCATATATTACAAAAGTATTCAGCTGACTGTCAAATTGGATCTTTTATCCAGTGTGAACCATTAAATTTTCAGATTATTTTGATGTAACAGCAATATTTATAATTCATTGCTCTTTGGCTCCTGTTGCTTTCATTTGTAGTGTAAAGATTATTGATGCTGACATTTGATGATATATAGAGTTGTATAAGTGTTGAATAAACTTTGGATGGAAATTAAGCCAACAAAATGATTTTCATACTTTTCCATACATTTTCATTTCGCAGGTTTGAAACGTCACCGGTATATGACCACTGTTTTCAAAGACGTGAAAGAAATTCAACTTAAACTGGAAAAGATAGAGTTCTGATTTCTCACCATTAAAAAATGAGCACCAAATAGTTTCGTCATCTCACCATACTGAACCTTGGAAAGCAAAGCTCTAATAGTGGTTAATAGGGAGATTTGCTCGTGTTCCCAATAAATGAAGGAAACCTATATTTTTTCCAGACAAAAAAACAAGAACAGTTGTAACATCAACCCTGTTTATCTTAATATTCATATTAATAATATTAAAGATCGTGATTTTTTTATTTGGTTGATCAGACATGCATATTAGGCTTTTAAAAACATTAAGCTGGATGTTAAAAATGATTTATAGATACAAAAATTGAAAGTAAAAAAAGTCAGGATTTAGGTAGGATAATTGAATTCTACCATTTTCAATGAGTTTTTTTTACCGTTTTTGTAACAATACTCAAAACAATATCAATTTCGTAAAAATGTCTCGAAATATCAATAACAAAATGCAAAAAAATAGTGAAAGAGAGGCCGACAAGCCGTGAAAAGACTGAATATCTTTGATTGCAAAGAGTTATAGAGAGGATGACAAAGAAAGAAAAAAGAGATTGAGAAACAGAGAGACTCATAGAGATAGATAAAGAGGGAGAGAGAGAGAGAGAGAGAGAGAGAGAGAGAGAGAGAGAGAGAGAGAGAGAGAGAGAGAGAGAGAGAGAGAGAGAGAGAGAATAGTGCCAATATCAAATGTAAGCCCAATTAGGTAAAATGAAAATGAATGACCTATACTTGTGGCTACTTTTTATCATTCTTTTGGTGGTTTAAAAAAATGTGTGGATTCGTGATTAAATGAAAAATGCAAACTAAATTTGTTTTCCTACGCATCAAAAGGAAAGAAAATTTGAAAGTTTAAAATGGTATTCCTAAAACGCCATTTTAAAGTTTAATAATATTTTATTTGCCTACTCCTGGTTATTACTTTGAAGATCTTTTCTGTTCTTATTATTTCTACTATTTTATTGCTGTTGTTATATCGTGATTAGTATAACTAGTTTTACATGTACTTTCATTTTTTAATTCATTGTTTCTGTAGGATTTAAAAAAAAAGATGCGAATGGTTGACCGTTTTGATATTTAGTGAAATCCACTTTGTAATAGTTCAAAGAAAGAATTGACGCCATAAGTTTAAAAGTGTGAAATTTGTAGTTTTAAGTAACCCCTCCCCCCCCAAAAAAAAAAAAAAAAAAAAGGAAGCGTTTAAACCTAAAAAGTTGATAAATGTTTAAATATTTCAAGACTGGACCTTAAATAGGGAAAATTGAAAGTTGGCCGTTAGAGACATGAAAACTTTTTAACTTGAAGTGCGCTAAGAAAATTTAACCTTATGGCTGTGTAACATATAATTTTTATTTTTAATTGTTGTATATATCTTTAAAATACTTTCCACAACATCTGATTTTGATTCCAGGTCTAAATTTTTCTAAATAGGTGTATAGCATAGATGTATTCTAGCTCTCAAGAATTCCAAATAGACTATTTTAAGTAAAAGTGGATCGAGAATTAGTTTTGCTTTTCTTGAGAAAACTAAAAGCCTAAATTGATCTAAACTGTCAATTATGAATGTATAATTCGAAGGAGAAGAAAAATTAGATAGTTTTCAAATTTAGCTCGGAATCAAATCTAACTGATTGATAACAAAACATTCTCTGATTAAATGATGTAGGTTGATTTTAGGTGAAATTTTTTGTAATGTTATGTTAATTCATCACATCAGAAAATTGTGTTGATGTACATCATTTAATAACAGATATTCATGTAACTCTTTTGGCCACGCTAATTTGTAGATCTTTAACTTTCATTTTGATTTCTTTTTTCTCTCTATTTTAAGTTGTTAACATGCAAAGTATAAGACTGTTCCTTGTGTCTCTTTTTATATTGCTTTGGTTACATGCAATATACTCTTGAAAATTGCAACAAGACTGAAGAAAACATGCAAGGAAGCTAATCATGCTCCCTTGTAATCAGACCAGAAGACCTGATGTAAACTCTTGGATCCAACTATTAGACTGTCTCGCAGTTGGGTTTTTTCCCCATGAAGACCTAAACCCAAAAATATCATGAAATGATTGTGTATAATTATCGCGAATTTATGTCAAGTATATTTTTTCTCTGCTCTAAATCTTAGTTTACTGCCTTTGTTTTGATTATTATTGAATTAACGAAAATGTGAAACAAAAAGTACCGGTATTGCGGTTAAATAAATTTTATGATACTTCTTCATATTTCTATTTCCAAATAACAATTGTGTCTCCGACCTGGAAAAAGCCTTTCTCTGTATTCAACAACGTATCTGATTAGCCGAAATACTCTTTATTAGCTTAGTTTATTTGTGTCGCAATTTGTTACATTTCTATGCTTGACTTAAAGACCAGGATAATCAAGAATTTGTCACAATATCAATAAAGTTTAACTTCTCGAGTGTTGTCCAAATATTGTTTGTACTCCTGTCTAGACCGGGACTCACGGTTTGTTTTGCTTAACTTTCCTGTAAAAAGTGAATAAGCGAGCGGGCCAAGCAAAATCTCAATAAGTCCCAGGCTCGCTTCCTACGTCAACCCTAAGATTACATGAGATAGGGTTCGAATCTCTCCCAAAATCATTCTTTACTCGCCTTTCACAATGTGGTGAAATGGGCTAATCAGTGATTCTATTCTGAGCTCGCCGTTCCGAAACTCGGGCCCCGGGATCACACGGGCGTAGAAATAAGAAATAGGCTGACATATTACATCTGATTGCTCCTTCATGTCTTATTTCAAAATGATAAAATCATCATGAATTCATGATTAAATCAGTTCAACCGTTAATTAAAAAAGCACAAAGGCACATCGCATTGTCTTGTAAAACACGTGAATTCATAAACCACCAAATTCGTTATCGTAACTTGAAGAGAGAAAAAAAAACAACAAGCGAGCAAGTATGTACTGTAGACAGGATAAAAAAGGCAATAAGAAAAAACAGTAAGATAAAAGGCAAAAAAAGCATAATAGAATAATAGAATCACACCGGAGTCAAGACCGTCACAAAGTTACATCCTTATTTGATGCCAGATTAATAAATCCCTGTTCCACTTCTCTGCCACACAGTTCGTAACAAAGAGTAGCAGAGTTAATCCATTGGCATGTGAAGCACCTCAGTCAACTAAGAGTCATAATATTACATAGTCAGATGGTTTTATCTCATAGTCCCCCAGTCTACATTCCACTAGGCAATATAGTACAGTACAGCCAAGTAAAGATCACTATGTGGATTCACTATGAAGATCAGATGACTTATTGTCTTATAGCATAATTTACAAGATGTGCTTGCAGAATGTGCTCAAGAATAACGCCCTACTTAAAAATCTGGATATGAAATTAATCTACTCTATTAAAAATAGAACCGATATGATTGCTGATCAAAATAGCGTATTAAACCTTTTATTTTTAATTATATTTCTAAATCCTGAGAAATTATATTACGTGGCATTTAATAACAAAAACCCATTTTAGCCGGCTCTTCGCTTTTCATTTTGATATAGGCAGTGCTTAGTCCTTTTTTTCAATTCCAACTCTTTTTTTAACTTTTTAATCCACACTTTCAAAATATGAATATCAAAATTTCGGTAAAATTTCATTGAATATTGTCAGGTAAATATATATATATATATAAAATATAAGGCCTTTGACTCTTCATTTTTTTTCTTCTTTCTCAAAATGCTCTCTTTTTTCAACTTCTGTTTTAGTTGTTAATCACTTTGTTATTTTTTTGATTTTCCACCTTTGGTTTGGAATCGTTTCTTGGGGTAGAATAAGTCTGGTAATTTAAACGATTTTTCAAAATCTGACATCTGAAAATCGTGAATATGTATACTCTTTTAGAATAACTAAATTAGTGTTCAGATATAGTAATAGCGATTTGAGAATTCTTCAATTTGCTTATTTTTTTTTCGTTTTATACTAAAACGAAATATCATTCCAAAATATTGACCTGCACAATGGAAAAAAATATTCTTATTGGTGCAAGTGTAAAGAATGAGTACATATTTTAGTTTGCACATAATACACCATTGAATTTAATCATCATGGACATCCGATATATAAAAAACAACATTCAAAGTGTACAATGTAGACACAATTATATATATATATATATATATATATATATATATATATGTGTGTGTGTGTATGAGACCGTCTGAAAAGGTGGCGCTTTATGAAGAGCCTTTATTAAACACTCAATAATCAAATTACTACAGACAAAATAATTCAAATTAATGGTGAAAACTTGTTCATTTGATAATAATTATATACATAAGATAAAATTGGGTCTGTCCTGTATATGTATATATAAATATGTATATATATAGACATATATATATATATATATATATATATATATATATATATATATATACATAAAGTTTGAAGATAAGGTGGAATAATTGATGAGAGTGCTCAAGAGTGGGAGCAATACATAAATATAGAAGATCTTACCTTAAATTTCCATGCATACTACACTTGTGTTTCAAGCGGAGGACAAAGCTTTGTCCTCCGCTTGAAACACAAGTGTAGTATGCATGGAAATTTAAGGTAAGATCTTCTATATTTATATATATACATATATATTTTTTTTCCTCGCTCCTAATTATTTTAATAAAAAATGAACATTGAGGTACAAAGAGTGTTTATTTGCAGAGCTTTGCACATTAATTTAATAATTTAATATAAAGTGTGTTTTTTTAATCCTTATATTCCTGAAGATAAAACAGGTTTGAAAGAATTTGTTTCTCAGAGGTTGACCACGGTAGTTATTTAAAAAGTTTAATGTCCCCTAAGTTTCCCGAGGATTGTCATGCGAAGGAAAAAAAATTGGATAGACACAAAATGTACAGAGAGTGAAGGCACGAAATGTTTTGTCTTGAAGCTAAAACTTAATTTCTTTACTAACAGGAAATGACTCAGTGATGATAAAAAAGGCCTATTTTCCCTAAGAGCTAAAGGATTTAAAGCTATAGGAATGGTTTCATTTTGAAACGAGTTAGGCTTTCGATGGAAATGGGTAGGAGGGTATTTCAAAGATAAACGCGATGGAAAAAAAGAAAAAAGAACAACTATAAATTTAAGATATCAACCTTTCGCCAGTGATGCGGTTTCATCAAATTGTGTACAGAAGAAAATGAGTTTTAGCAAGTTATACAAGACACAAGGAGAGCTTAGCTCAGACGGAATAAATGAATGGTTAGCCATTGCCCTGAAACTTGAAGCATTCTGCGCACTGCCACGTGTACCGCACACAAGTTATATCAAGGGGAAAAAGTTGAGCCACTGAAAAGGTTAAAAACAAAAACCAACAAATGAAGATTTTTTTCGTGATTTTTCGATACTCACATTAATGAATGACATTTCCAAAGAGTCTTAATTGTTTCTCTGTATCGAGAATTGAAGTTGTAATGAATTAGAATGTTCACTGATGCGTTGAGTAGGGTAAAAAAAGAGGCTATGTTTGTGATCAAGCCAAAGAGGAACACATACTTAGACCACTTCATGAACTTTCCATCCTCTTCTTCTTTGTTGTCAAATTGGGATTCGAACCTTCTCGCCAGAGTATACGCCATGAGTGGAGTCTGGCAAGTGACGAACACTGCAGCCACCAGAACAACCGCCCGTACCACCTGAGCTTCTTTGCTTGATATCATTCCTTGCTTCTCTTTCTCCGATGAAGGCAGTTTCTTCCCTTTAAAGGTTTTGGTCTTGCTTGTTTGTCCAGATGTTTCCGATTCTGATGTCTGTTTTTCTCGGTCCTGCTCGGAAGAGATTGCTTGGGCGTAGTTTAGATGGACATCACTGGTACCGGTATGGGTTTCAGCAGAATGAGTTGCTCCAGAAGAAGACCGGAACCTGACAGACGCTCTAAGCTTAGTTACCATGACAACCAAACAGGCTATCACTATTACAATAGAAGCCCAATTGAGAATATTTCGGTTCATGATATCATTAAGCTTTTCAGCCAGCCCTCCATCGTCAAGTTCCCTGTATACAACTTGGGTGGTGTTCAATATTGGGTCAAATTCACGGACTATCCTCTTTGTCATGAACACTGGAATGCGAAGGAGGAGAAGGGAGATGAAGAAGGTGATGAAAGTAACGATTGCCCTACGAGATGTAAAAATGTTCTTTACCGTAAAGGGCAGCGCCACACAGGCGCATCTTACCACAGAGATGTAAACAGTGATCAGGATGGATGTCTCGTAGAAAACAAATGAGTACCAGTAGAAAGGATGGGTAAAAACATCCTTATCAATCAGCCAATTCAATTTAATGCCCAGCCTTATCTCTACATAGTGTACGATTGTTATAACTGTAAAAAAGGGAGATATAACCACTAGATAAAACAAATCTGACACGGATAATGCCATGAAAGACACTGTGACATTGTCCCTCGCACCAGTTTTGGTGAACACAACAATGTTGAGAATATTGGCTGTTATTCCAAACAATAAAAGTGGAATGTAGAAGGCCATATAGATATCCGCAGCGTCATAATAGAGGGCTCGGAATGGATATTTGGTGAAGTGAAATGTAAAATCTTTAGCGACATCGCTACTTGTATTTGGTATCGTCCAATTAGAATATATTATTGCAACTGCCATGGTTCATTTCTAAAATTTTTGGCGCATACCTGAAAAGTAGAGTAACAAAAAATTATTGGTCAAATACAAAAAAGCTAAAATATTTCACGTTGTTTGAAAAAATTCCCGTACGTTGCTAGCCAAATTATAAATAAAAGTTGACCACTTTCTTAAGCTCTCATGTGACGATTTATCTTTCATTGTCTTGGTACTTATCTATATTTTCATCGCATCTATCAGTCGTTCACTTTATGAATACGTTAATCAACCAATACTTATCTTTTTATTTTGTCTAACTATTTTCATTAAAAAAAAACCTTTCTCCAAAATTCTGTCTTCCCGCGGTAAAAAATAGTTATTTAACCAAGTATTTGTAATTCATTCTATCGATGTTTATCTAAACCTTTAACAATAGACCTATGTATATTTTCACTTTACCCTAATTTTAAAAGGTATACTTTATTGACTATGTATGCCTCTGAAAAATCATTTTTTGCATGTGACTTAAATCATCTTCTCTTTTTTGTTTACCATAGCTTAATGAATGCCTTTGTCTAGATTCAGCTTCATTTCAATGTAAAGTGTTAATCATATTAAGTTATATTACATATGACAATGTGACTTTTACCCTTTTGACGAGGTTCAGTTGGTAGGTGAAGGGAGAGGGGCAGCAAGAGAAGGATATAGTTTCAATTCATTTTTTAGAGTTATGTTTCTCATCCAATGGTTAATTCACAATCTAGTTCCGCCAGCTAATCATAGCCATTTAAATGAAGAAAAGTATATTGTTACCTCAAAAAATCACCATTTTACTTTCTTGCTTGAATTTCTCAAAGGACAATCACGTTTTTTTTTCAAAGCAAGGCATTTCAGACGCATTACATTACGTCTATTTACCATGGAATCGTGTATGCGAGTAAATTTTATAAAACATCGCAAAAGATACGATAATGCAGAGATGAAACTTCATAAAAAATACTAGCTTTAACTGACGATTTTTTCTCGTTTAAGACAAAAAGCTAAAACGGAAAACTTCAAAATAGAAAACATGTCAATCTCAATTTGCACATTAAGATTGTTTGTGTTGAATTATCTTTATAAATGTGCATCTTTTAGAAAATATATGCTTATATTTGCTAAGAATTATGTTATAATACGAAGAAAAGTAATAAGAAGTGTATTTCATAAAGGACGCGTCCATCCATTAAAGCACAACTGGTCCTACACTTCGCTCTTAGTCTTATCTTGTGTCAGCTGTACTAAGTGTATCACAAAATGTATTGAAACATACATTGATCTGCATAGTGTGCACTAAAGGGTTAGGTACTTAGCCTAAAGAAAAAAAAATATAATCACTATGTAGATGCTGTTATCTATTTTGAATAAAAGACTTTAATAGTCTGAATGACTCCAAAGAATCATTTTGTTATGATCATACATTTATTTAAAAGCATCTTTAGTAGGCCTTCTTGTCTTGAAAAATAAAATGATCTTTTCTGATTTTAGGTCTAAATATATAGATCAAAATCTAATACCTATATCTAGATGAAGATCGAACCCAGGCCTTAATAAAAATCCAGATTAAAATTGTTAGAGATATCGAGATGAAATTCTTTTTATTTCGTTTCCATTCAATTATCGTTAAATATCCTTTTTTAAAAAAACACCTGATTCGTTTAATATATTTAATGCTGAAACTTTGCAAACAGACCATCCATTAATCTTTAAGATTAGTCGTTCACAAAATTATTGTGAAATAATTGCTCCTGAAAAAGTCAGGCGGATGACATTGATCTAGCTTTCTTTTTGATTTTAATGAAACATGAAACACCAGTGGTAGCTAGTGTTCCATTAAAATCTCTACTTATTTTTCCAAGTAAGTACACAATTATCCCTTCTTAACTTTTTTTTTTCAAATAGACCTAAAGTACTTCACGCATTGTCTTTGCCATCTAATAACGTCATCCGTAAGTAAAAAAATAATGTTCTTAGCACATGAATGTATAAAAAAAATGGTTCAGTTGGATGATTTTTGAGTACACTTCTCAATTCTGCTTTTTAAACAAAAACCGTACCTTTTTAGGTACTTATACCTTGCTAACTTCTTCCAGATGCAAAGGTTATCCTAATAAAAACGTCATTCGCATTCTATAGATTAGACTAAGTAATAGGCTAAAGTAATAGAGCAATTACAAAGCTTGAGTTGAATTTCAATCACATTTTATTGTTGGAAAGTACGTAAAATAGAGCTGTCGGTTTTTTTTTTTTTCTCAGAACATTCACTATTTACATGCACTGTGACGCCACGTGTTGATAAGGCTTGCAAATTATATTGAATTAGAATTTAATCTTTTTTTTAAAAACATAATTAACTGCAATGCAAACCCATAATCATTACGCATTAAAGCTTACCCGTGCAAATAGACGAAATATTTAACTACAGAAGCGTGTCAATACATGTTAGTCTTCAGAGAATTTAACTGCAGTGTGGAAACCAAAAGTAATAAAACTCTATTATTGCAGATTTTCTTGATTTTTCAAATAAAGTAGGAATTACCGATTTGTTATCATGAC
>JAWDGP010006298.1:872500-882500 GCA_033675545.1 Elysia crispata | reverse complement strand
AAGCACTAATGCATAATAATGTAGTTATAGAAAAGAATCTAGTATAAACCAGACATAGAAAGTTTAACGAGTAGAGATAAGGGATTATAAGAAAGGAAACAAAAGCGCCTGCACCGCTGGAATTAAGCTGTCTATCCTATTTTTATGCCTTCTCAAATATCACAATACCCTCTTCACAGTAAGATTGAATGTCAAGCTGAGCTAAGGCTGAACAGAACAACCTAGAGTCGAATACGCTAATTGTTGATCGACATGATTTATTCCATACATGTATATTATATGTCTTGTGAATTACCTGGATCGAAAAGCTAAGCTTACAAATTAGAGGTTTCGCGGAAAACACTAATGCGTATTCCGCTCAGCTTAAGGTTTAGTGCACATTGGCTAACTTTAAACTCGAGACCTGTTTTGTTCACGATGTCTCTTATACTGTTTGTCAAACTGCTTGGCACACATCTGAAAGTAGATACTTCTATCGCTACTGTCAAATTATATTATTTACGTTGCTAATATGTTGATATTAAGTTTTCTGTAGAACAAAAGAAGTTGTAGGGTGTACACCAGTAAATACGAAGAAAGAACAGCATTCAATTGGACTTCAAATAAAAACCAAGAGGGTGATTGAAAAAAAAGAGGTAAAATTAACGCTCAAAGGAGAGACAGTAACAAAATAAATTCACACCTCCCAACCAGATACACAAAAAGAATAATCATTAATAAAACAACAACAACAACAACAACAACAACAACAACAACAACAACAACAACAACAACAACAACAACAACAATAACAACAACAACAACTCCCTAAACAGATGATAATGAAAACATAAGAGAAATAGAGAATAACAATTTGTTAAAGATCCATATTTTTTCCTCTTTTGTTGTGGCTTTTGTGCATGTCGCTACTGCTTTAGCTGCGGCCATGGGACAGCCTCTACCAGTGGAGCTGATGGGTGGAGGATGTTCGGTCGCGGATAGTAGAAAAATACGATCTATGTCCAAGAGTCTTTTGTTTCATATTTTCAACAAAATCCTACCGAATATTTTAGCTGGCCTGACTGGACAACATATGGACGCAATCAGATTACGAAGGCATAAATTTTATGAAAAATAGCGTTCTATTTCTTTATTTTTCTCAATCACAGATTTTGTTTTTACTGCAAGTTTCTAGCTCTGCTTGGATTTATATGGAGTATACCAGCATGGAGCGAAGCCCTCAGTCAGCTCCAGCCAATAGCAAGAACAGCTTCTCATTAGCAACAAACAAAAGTTTGGAAAAAAGCCACTCTCCTCACTAACGAAAAAACACTTTAAATCACAAAGTATATAATTTTAAATACATAAATACATACATACACACACCACATATATATATATATATATATATATATATATATATATATTTATATACATATCTACATCTATATCTATATATATATATATATATATATATATATATATATATATATATTATTGTTATTGCCATGAAAAAACAACAACAACAACAACAACAACAACAACAACAACAACAACAACAACAACAACAACAACATAATTAAACTTTTGTCATTGAGATCAATGACTTCTGTACTTGCATCTAAGTTTACTGACAATACAATTGAACAAAATTAAAAAAAAAGCCGAGGCAGTTAAATTTCTCTACAATTTTAACTCATCTTTTTATTTATTATAATTATCATTGAAGGCCTTAACAGCAACCTCACCTACTGAGCCGGCAACATTCCGTGTGAAGATATAAAAGAAAGTTACACCCATATCTCTCATGTATGCAAATGTTCTTCAGCGAATGCTTTAATCAGAATCTTTTCAGAGTTTATAAAAAAAAAAAAAATGAAATGTAATACTAAGTAACAAAATCCAAAATATTAATGCATTTCTGTAAAGTGCATTTAAAATACTTGTTCAAACCTGGATATTTATGTCCTCTACATACACATCATCCAAGTGAAGTGTTTGGTGTCGTCTAAAGAGTAACCTTGTAAAACTGAACTTCCGTTATGCAATGAGGTGTCAAGCTCGTGTGAGAGGTCCATCAGAGTCAAGCTCTCCTGGACTGCCCAAAGCCTGGCTTGTCATGGCTTCCATCCTGGTGACCTTCACCTCTGGACACCAGTCGAAGTGTGTGTGTGTGCGTGTGGGGAGGGGGAAGAGATAGATAGATATATAGATAGAAGATAGATAAACAGATAGGTAGATAGATAGATAAACAGATAGAGAGAGAAAAAGAGAAAGACACACACACACAGAGTCAATATAATACGTAATAATACAATTTATCTCAGGGAATAAACTCATTCTTACCTTACTTTGCTCCCACAGAGATAATAAAAGCATAGTTATGTTCATAAGAACTGACATGAAGGAGTTTCAAAGGTACCCACACTAGCATTGCCACAACAACAAGTAACGTGTCCGCTGGGCAACTTTGTGACATGTGATATACTAACATCTCCAGTGGGTCGCACCAAGTTTTACGACAGTCTTAAAGTTGTGCGATGTCACCAAAACTATAATGTTCTTCATGGTCACGTGGTTTTTTCGTTTCCCGACAAGAAATGAGTTTGGAGATCGTTGGTACAAGCGTTAATCATCTAGAACATAAGAGACAACTTCGATTCTTTCTCCTCAAAATCATTCAATATACAGTGATGAAGTTTACTTTTTTGCCAAGATCAGTGTCCCTTGAGGTGCAAAAAAAAAAAAAAAGTAAAAGGATTTTTCCTGGATTTAGGCTAAAGACGCGCATGAGGGCTAAACTAGTGAATTTGTGTCTTATGTATATCCTTGATTAGCGTTTAGAAGGCCAAACTAGGGCATCTATATCTTATGTAAATTATCTTCGATCGATGGCTGAGGGCTAAACTAGTGCATCTATATCTTATCTAAATTATATCTTCGATTGGCTGAGGGCTAAACTAGTGCATCTATATCTTATCTAAATTATCTTCGATTGGCTGAGGGCTAAACTTGTGCATCTATATCTTATGTAAAATAATTATCTTCGATTGGCTGAGGGTTAAACTAGTGCATCTATATCTTATCTAAAATAATTATCTTCAATTGGTTGAGGGCTAAACTAGTGCATATATATCTTATCTAAAATAATTATCTTCGATTGGCTAAGGGCTAAACTAGTGCATCGTTGTCTTAGTACGCTCGTATATCCTCGATTAGCTTTTAGAGGGCCAAGCTAGTGCATCTTTGCCTTATATTTCGTAACTAATGCATTTTTGCCATAGAAATCATGTAGTGCCGTTTAGAAGACTAAAGTAGTGGCTTTTGTCTTAAATAACCTGTATTGACGTTTAGAGGGCTAAACTAGTGCATGTTTGCCATGTATATTTTATGTTGTCGTTTCCTAAACAAGGAAGGCACCCGATTAGCGAGGGGGATTTATCATCTCAATGAGTTTTAAACGTGGAGCCAACGCCTTTGAATCATTAGCTTGATTAGTAGGCCAGTTCTCGCACGGATACACCAGGTACAGGATGGACTGGCACGTGTTTACAAGTAAGTCGAACAGACCTCATCAGCAGGTAAGAATATATATATATATATATATATATATATATATATATATATATATATATATATTCACACATATAGATATGATTATATGATTATATAAATTATGTATAACTTTTATACTGGCGGGACAGAGACATAATGAAAGGAGAGAAAGAGAGAGAAAAAGAGGGAAGGCAGAGGCATAAGGAAAAAAAAGGAGAGTCTATAAAGAACAGACTAGTAGGCAGAGAAAAATAGAGATGGAAAGAGAGATAGAGGAAAGAAAAAGACAGAGAGGTGAGACATTAGTCAGTTATACGAAAAAGCAACTACCAAAGACGAGACAGAGAGACACATAAAGAGTCAGTGGGAGAAGGGTTGAAGAGGGAGTTAGAAGAAGAGAAAGAGAGCTTATGAACGCAAAAACGAGGTAAAGAGAAAGAGAAAGACTGCCCACACATACACAATTTGGTAGGATTGAGAGAAAGAGTTCGTACACGCCAGTTCATAAGTTTAACTGACCAATTTAATAGTTCTTTACAGAAAACAGAATTAATACGGATACATAACAGACAGACACGACACTTATAACCAGCGCCCAAGACATAACGATAGTTGACTTGATGAAGACGAAGCTCAAGGTGACGGTCGACAGGAGAGAAAAAAAGATAATAAAAAAGGAAAGGAAAGATTAAAAAACAAAAAAGGCGTAGAAGACTACGAATGAATATGATAACATAACCCACGTAAGAGCTCACTCTGTGACGTTGAAAAGATAGTAAAGTCTGAATTGCGAATGTTACTGTAAACATTTCCCTCTACTATACACAAACGTAAATCTCGAGATCAAATTTGGCACAAAACGCTTAATCGTTGGTGTTATGACCCAAATTATCTCTTTGGTTACAGAAATTAACCAACATGTCCATTTCTTTTTATTTCAATAGGTATACTAACAATACAACACAGAACTATATTCTCGTTTTGGTTGTTTTTATGGACTTACGCAGCCACTTTGATTCTCCACCTGTTGTTGGCTACAACAGCATCCATCCTCTGGGCCAGTTGTATCCATGGCGGGGGCATCGGAGTCATCAGATAATCCTCGATCTTTGCGCAACGTTGAACGTTTGTAATCCTGGAGAAAAGCTAACACTCATCATTCATTCTCAATCAAAAGGATGGAAAAAAACCAAGATAAACAGCAAACATAAAGTGTTTAAAATGATAGCAACATAATTGTTCAAACCGAAATTCCAACATTTATGTATGTGGGTCACTTATCAAGCAAAACAGTCCACTTTTATTATAAGCTATTGGTACAGTTATTTTGGATTCTAAACTCAAAATTGAAATTATTTGCGGTACCTTTTTTATCTACTAACATGTATCAAACTTGTAACCAGAGCATTAAAAAAATCCATAGTTGTGCCCACTAGATAATTAGGTATACAAATTCATGTCCAGAAAAATCTCAGACGTGGGTCTATTCGCAGAAACTTACCACTAAATGCTTTTGAAGCTAAAAAAAGTAAAAGCAATATGAAAAAAAAAAGTTCGGCCTTCCATACCATCGCATACAACTATAAATCTATTTAGAGATATGGACCTTCCAAACAAGCTGATACTATTCAGGAAATTTCGTCTTTAAACTAAGAATATATTTTATCTTATTAAAAAGAAGATTATTTATTTCTAGGCTCAAAGTAAATACCCAAGAAGGATACTTTGAAATAGACTTAGACTCTATAGGCTAACGCTAACTTATCGAATTGAATTCAACCTTTGCCATCGATTGTGGGCTAACTTTATTCGATAACTAAAGAAGCAACCATACGAAATATGTATACATATAGGTCCTATTCAGTACGTCATTTTATTCCTCAAAATCAATAACAGGATAGAAAATTTTTTGGCGCTTCAGTATATTCCACACTTTTAAAAAGGAAACCTTTTTTATTAAACTGTTGGGTCAGAGTGCTTTTCACGTCATATAACTTAATTTCACCTCTTTGATCCTCTTTCACATCTCGGGTCTTGAAAATATGAAAAAAAATTATAGAGATCAGCAATGCGATGCATTAAAGTATTCTCCATGGATTTGACGTGAAAATAATTTGTTAGAAAAACCTGCCCTTGTAGAGAGGAACGATCTGCAAAGATAATTCTGACAATCTCAACAAGTTCGCTATGACCGTGATAGCTTGTTTGATTGTTGTTTATGCTCTAATGCCGGAAATTTTAGCCTATGAATCTTTTTGTTTGATGAATCAACTGATAGTGAGATTGAACTGCAGTTTCCCCCGCGTTCAGCCTATAAATGAGCATCAATAATGCTGCCCGCCCGACTCTGGACAGCTCAAAGTGCTTTTCAAAGATGTCTTTCATAGCAATGTTGAGGAGTAAATATGAGATAGTTATCAGGATAGTTAAACCTTACTTTGTAAAACCCAGCTCCGCCTGATTCATCTTGAGCTCTGACTTGGTTGTCCACAGCCAGTCAATCGTGTCTATAAATTCACCCACAAGTTCGTACATGCGCGAGTACAGTCCAGGGTAGTAGAGATCTTCATATCTGCGAGAAATGTTGAGCTAATTCTTCATGCTTGTTGGAGGAGATCAACAGGTTTCCGCTTTATCATTTCATTTTCATTTCTCAGTTTGAATGTCAGTTTATCGGTCTAACCTAAATTTTTGATTTCAGTAAATGTATATATCTACCTATGTATGTATTCATAAGCTGTCTATTTGTGTTCGGATACTCGCATTTTCCTAGTAGTTTATTTATCTATTATCAGTTTGCAATATCATAGATCATATCACCTATTTATCTTTCTAATTATTTACCATTATCAAACTACCTACATAGATACCTATCTTTCTATGAAGTATCATCTCTATTGATCTGCCTATCTCACTGTAGTTAAATATTTCTCTCTAAACTTACATGTAAGCATCTCGTTCTGGACACTTCTCCCTCCCCTCCCCTCCCCCTCTCCCTCTCCCCACAGACACGGTCACCGCTCTTTGCGCCATAAAAAACACACACACACACAAAAAAAACCCAACAAAAAAACAAAAACCATCTTCATTGGAATTCACATTAACTTCATGTTAGTCCCCTCATTTTTGTTTACAAACAAACCGCATGAGCCGCCATGTTGGATGGAAAGAAAGCCGAAGGCGCTGAAAACTAATAAATTTCATACATTAGTGTCGACTAAAATGTCCTTCAGGCCAATCTTTGTGCGGATATGAGGCTTTATCTGCTTTTTCTTTCACTTGAAATTAACCAAAAAGAAAGACTTAAGAAAAGCTAAAAATTCAAAACCTTAGACATAGATCACAAAAAGAAAAAATATACTTAACCTAAGTATCATGATTTTTTTTTTTAATAAAGAAACTAATCTACATCAGTACATGCCTGTTATAGGTCCATGCAAAATATGAAACACTTCTAACTAACTCTATGCCCTTCTTACAATTGAGTTCGAGCTGATTGTCATGGTGAAAGTCAACATAAAGACAATTATCAATACCTCCGATATAATATGAGCTAGTCAGCTGAAGGCCATGGACTCCTACAGACAATAATGTATCTGCTTACAAGCCCCGCAAGCCACACAAAACATGGCCTAGAACAGTTACTAACCTCTCTTGGGTGAACACTTCTTTTGGGCTGCTTTTCCGGCAGTGGTCAATGAATGTTTCCACGGGACTGATAAAGAAAGCATAAAATAGTGATCAAACTTTGCTTACACTGTATATGTAGTGAATCTGCAACATGAAAAAGATAATACTGCCAAATATACAAGCAGTGCTAGATTTTTATCAATAAATTAAAATCTAGCGTTTCCTTCGTTCACTGACATTTAAAGAGATGAAAATGTACAGAACAGGAGGGCCGGTGTGTATTATTATTATTATAATAAGGGTGATAAAAAAACAATAAAATAATAAAGAAATAAATGAATAAATAAATCAATAATAATAATAATAATAATAGTAATAATAATAATAATAATAATAATAATAATAATAATAATAATAATAATAATAATAATAATAATGATTTCCAGAGCGCCCTCCCCAAAAAACTCACCCAAGGATGCTTTCACATGTTGAAATCTTCTTAAAAAAGAATACAACATTGAAAAATTATGTTGTTACATGACATACTAAAGCATTCATTTACATAAGAAAATGCCTTACAGTAGCTAAACTAGGTGGTGGAAAGAAAAGAGATTTTAAAAGCTTTTTAGTCTCTTCTGAATTTATATCTCCTAGCTGCTGTGATAGGCTATTACTGATTTTAGGTGCATCAGCACTTAAGCTCTTTCTCCATACTTTTTAATCCAGATCTTTTTACAAAATTATTTATTTCCACTAGGACGATGGGAAGGGATGAAGACAAGTTTTAATATTGGCAGAGTGCCGTAAACCTATAAATATAAAAGCGGACTTGGGAGGCTTTGTGTGCGAATTCCTCCAACCCACACCTTTGAAACTTTGTAGGCGTCTACAGCATTCATGTGATAGGTTCTAATTTATAAAAAAAAAAAAACAAAAAAAACAAAAAAAAAAAAAAAAACAAATGACGCAAACTGTTTTCCTCGGTTTCCCCAAAATGTTTTGTTTCGTCAATATGAGCTAACTTACGATCAACGATTTCGCGCGCCATTTTGTCATTCTTTAACAACGGAAGTCTTTATCAATCGACTTGAGGTGTAGATTTAGATTTAAATAACTTAGTGGCTAAGAATTCTAACAAGGCAGAGCACTTTAATGCACTTAAGGCGAAAATTCCTACCTTTCTAATTTAATAAGTACTTACAAAGATCTAAAAAAAAAAAAACAGATTGGGAAAGAACAGAATATCAAGTCAATTTCCTTTATTCTAAAAAGAATTAAGTTCTATATCTAAATTTTGTATTTATAATTAGAATTATCTAGGTTTCTAGATTCTAGGTAAAGATAAATAGGCGGAGGCATACAATTTTATCTGATTCACTTAAGTAAAAGGATAGATATCAAGACCATTTATACGCCTCTTTAAATACACACACGCATCCCAGTCTCGGCAAATTGACACCAGGGTCGCGTTTGTAGAACGAGGTTAACAGCTTGTGCATGTAAAAAAGAGAATCGGGGTCTTAAATCTAATGCGTGACTTTAATGGTAACCAGTGTAGATGTTTGTAAACTAACCAGGCTGTCGTTAGGTAAGTTAAAATGTTGGGAATAGCAATAGCCAAACTTTGAAAAAATAAAGACTGAGACAGGGGTTTATTTTTTTAATCTCTCCAATTCAAAATGCACCAGCTTAAAAAAAAGGTGAGTTCATCGATAACTGATGATCTACAAACACAGTACGTCATATTCCATATTTCTGTGTTTTATATCACTCTCTTGCAGTTTGTTGCTAACATCAAACAGTAGACATTCAGTTTTGTCATTATTCAGCAGAAGCTTGTATTCGACCACCCAGTTCTTTACTTCGTTAATACAGTTTTCAAATTTTGTTACAAGCCCGGAGATATCTTGAGAGATCGATAAAGCTAAGTATCATCAACGTAATAATTTGATGGCCTAAACCATAGGCGCCTTTTAATCAAAGAGGCTTTGTCTGTAATGTAAATAGTATGGACCAGATACAGAGCCCTAAGGAACACCAAATTTCAAACCAAAACAAGCAATTTACAACAGTCCACGAGCGATCCCAAAGGTATGAGCTAATCATTTCAAGAATGTTCCAAAGATACCATGAACAAATTATGATCGATAGAGTGAAGACTTTCTAGAAAAGAAACCGTACCTCTGTAATCTGGAGTGATTAAAAGATCACTAAATACTTTCAACAAAGCTGACTCAGTATTTCGATTTTTATTATAAGCAGATTGGTTAGTATAGTATCGAAAAGTCCATTATTGGGATATAAATGAAAGGTTAGATACAGGCCTACAGCTTTTAAAAATCCTCGGGACAAAGGGTTGGCTCTTTTAAAATAAGTTAAATGATGGCATATTTGACCGTTGTGATACAACGCCTGAGGTCACAGAGTTATTAACAGTTTGAGTGACAATATGACACAAGCTGTCCAAATATCTCACAAACAAGATATCAGATGAAGATCGCATGGTTTTGGAGAGGAGGATACTATCAACTCATGAAATTTTTCATCAGTCATCAATTGAAAGATGTCAAAGCATTCTGCAAGATAAGATTCGCTGCCCTGATGACAGATTTGTACTACAGCCATCAACTGATGATCTAATGTTATCTATTTTGTCTTGAAAGAGTGCCCTTTGTGAAAAGAGAACAATGTTGAAACGTTGTGCTTCGGCCTCTATTAAGCATGGCATTTGTGATATGGAACAACGCTTCAGTAAGACACACACACACACACAGTTATTTTGCTATTGGAGTACATTCGCTGTGCGTTTAATCTAGACTTTCATCTGTTACGAATT
>JAWDGP010006298.1:822500-867500 GCA_033675545.1 Elysia crispata | reverse complement strand
GAGGGAGAGGGAGGAAGAAAGAGATTTCGTACTCTTACTTTGAGCGTATATTCTTTTTAATTATTGACCTATGGTTGTATTTTACCAAAACACAAAAGAATGTAGTTCGAGCTCCAAAAGATATTTATTCTCACCCTCAGATTTTCTGCATACTGGGAAAAGGAATCCAAGACACGACACAAGCAAGTGAAGCCTACTGTTTGTTTCCAATTTTCCATCGGAACTTGCGGTCTAGTAGCAAAAGAAAAGAAGAAAACGACTGAAGGTATCACCAACACGTGCAATATCGTTAGATTTTCCATTCGATATTAATTTCAATTCTACTATTAACGGAAATTGAAAGTGTAATTATCTTTACCATATTTTTAAACATTCACACATGTCTTAATTCTAGCCGTAAATCTTGCTTGCCCATCTCTCTGGAACATCTCTCCTTTTCTACTGAGAGTGTCTGTTCTCGAAATCTTCGTTAGGTATTTTGGCTCGCACATGAGTGGGTATCTAGGTAGTTTTTATGTCAACATAATTATGGGTATGCGATACAGAGATACCGGATTTCCAATGAAACCCAGAATGTTTATCCCGCTTGTTTTGATGTCTTAAAAGTCTTAAGTTATCGAAATATCTTAATTGACAATATTTCTTAATGAACCCAAGCATCCCTCTCAAGCGTTTCACTGTGCAAGCCAAATATCCAGGGAAATTACCTAAACGACAGCTTGGTGACTTCTTCTTGCAGGATATGAAAAGCCGCCTCTTGTACGTCGAGTCGTCGAGTTTGGAGAATTTGTCGCCTCAGTGATTGCACGGATATGTTGGCATCGACTATGTTCACATAACCAAGCCTGGGCTTAAGATTCAAGTCGGACTTGGATTTTTTTTGGTTAGCCTCGATCTTCTCACTGAGTGCCTCAACGCTGCCCCTGGGAGATCTGCTGGTCACGCTTGAGTGACTTGGGCTCTGGCTTTGCTTTAATATTGGCAACGGAGCATGATCCAAGTCAGTCATCCTTTGAAACTTTTTGATAAGATACCAGCTTCTATCGTGGCTGATGTTTGGGTCGTCTCCAGAATGTAAGGAAATTAGGTCAAAATCCTGCATATCCTCCCCATATGTATCGCTGTACGTTACGGTGTATTGATCGAAATCCACGGTGAGACGCTTGCTCGCCTTGGCCATCAGTTCACCTTGCGAGCTCAGCCTTGCGATTGCACGATAGTCATCATCGCTGACATTTGTCACAGACCCGTCGGGTTCTGAAGCGGATACGCTCAGCGCCATGTTAGAGCTGAAAGACGAAGACACCTCGTTCCCCGATTCAAAACTCATTTGGTTGATAGAGTCAAAAATCTCCGCCATCTTCTTAAGTCGATACACTGAAGCACTGTTATAACTGCAAAAAGGAAGATAGGATAATATTTAAGAAAGATGAAAAAAAAAAACCCAAGGAAAATAAACAAAATAAAACAACCTCCCTCCCAAAAAAAAAAAAAAATAATAATAATAATACAGAAATCCACAGAACAGAACCTTACGAAATACTGATTTAGTAAACATTGCTGTGTGATTAAATGCTTCATACATTAAAATAGATAACTGTCTTGTGAAACAAAATGAGGTCAAAGCCATGATGTAAGGATTAAGATCTAACAAAGTACAATATTGATTGAGTACGCTGGATTAAAGATTCTTGGATTTGCACATATTTTGCGTCACCTGGATTTCTTGAAATTACAATGCTTAAACAAGCTTCAATGACTTAATTTTTCATTTTTGTATGGTGAACCTGTCTCCTATAACATTATCCGTAAAGGAAATAAAAATTTGATCTATCCAAGAGCGAAGTGTGCAATTCATAGACTTTTGTTTGTATCTAAATATAAAACTATGCTATATGAAATGTATTATGTATCATCTACATCATTAAACAAGTGTGTGAGGACTAGTGTGTGCCTACTGTAAACTCGGATTTTTAATGTGAAACAAGTCTGGGCCCAAGTGCGTCAAAGGAAACCGCGTGTCTTTATATGGATCCTCTTTCAAGGGCAGATGGTCAATAATCTTGTTCACTGTGTGCTCGACCAGAGATCTAGTGATAAGAGCCCGAAGCTGCTTCTCGATTTGATCGCAGTCCCGTCCGGAAGCCTTCCGTTGTCTGGTGACACCCCACAGGCGCAGGATTATTGGCTCGCCTCTCTCCAACACGGGCCGGCTCACAAGGCGCCAATCCTATCAACACACAAACATATCACATTCAAGTTTAGAAAACTGCTTCTTTCTCAGAAATAAAGTATTTAGACCTAAATTTTTAGGTAGCTCTAACCAGTGGTAAGGAATAGGCTTTGAGTGAACATGAATGGAAAATACTTTTCTTTTGTGGGGTTTTAACACATGACTTACAGATACGTCAGCATTCTTCTCCTTGCCATCCAGAGAGCATGGCTTAAAAAAAAAACATCAATACGCTCCTTAAAGAAGAAAGTCATTCTATTTTCGCCTTAAACGACACTCACCCTACAAAATTTCAAGTCAAAGATACATTGCATTTGAACTGAGATAAAATACAAAAAGTGTCAATGTAACCCTACCTAGCTGGGTGGATTCCCTGGACTTACTTAATCACTACTGTAATAGGACCCACTAGTCTAGTTACCTATAGATGCTCAGTGCTTCTTCCTACTCTAAGTAATTGCAGGCCCTAACTGGTTATGGTAGCGTGCCTAGCAGCCGTGCAATACTACAGAGTTCACACTCTTGGGTCCTTGAGTATCAGTGGAGTACTAAGGCCACTGTTCCCTAACTAATATGAGTGGGGTCGAGACTTGACAAGAACAGAATAGCTACACTCCAGACGAAGAAGAACACAAAAGAGAAGAAATTAAAGTTACCACCTATAATATGTTTATTCCACGAATACTCAATAATCAATGAATGGAAGCAATTCTCAAAGAATAAAATAAAAAAAATACAAAGATGATCGACAAGCAATCAGGCAATAAAGGTACTAACAAATGGTCAGAATGATAAGCGCCAAGCAAATACTCGAGATAAAGTACGGATATTATACTAATATCAGATACTAAACAAAATGGCCAGAATACTAAATAGAAGATACTAATAAAATGGTCAGAACAGAAGATACTAAGAACTAAACAAATGTCCAATAAAAATGCCTAATAGTCAGAATAGAAAATATCCAAACAAAATGCCTACGGTAATGAAAATGCCTAATAGTCAAAATAGAAAATATCCAAACAAAATGCCTACGGTAATGAAAATGCCTAATAGTCAAAATAGAAATGATCCAAACAAAATGCCTAGGGTAATGAAAATGCCTAATAGTCAGCCAACGCTGAGAAAGAAAAGAAATAAAACATATTATTAGACATACAGCGTAATCAATAAGATAACCATCAATCATTCTATTTAACCTTAAGTAAAAGTTCAACTTAGCAGAACAAGCATAATTAAATTTCATGTTCTAAATCTAACAGTCAAGGTCAATCCTACTGTATCGGTATGATCTTATAATTTACATAATTGCGACCGCCCATGGCTTGGCCTACCATACCACGTGGTACCTCGCCATTGGTCCAGTCTCAGGTAAACAATTACTGAATTAGAGACTAGAGAGGGGAAGATGAATCTAAGATCGCCCTGGCGCGAAACCGAGAGCGTGACCAACGCCTAGCACTGACGCAATCACCCGACCTCTCACATGAGAGCGTCAGTTCAAAGAGGCCGTGGCCAGTTACTCTCCATAACTGGGAGAAGGGGCGCGCCAAGTCCGTCTTGCATAGACGATAGACTTAAGATAGATACTCAAGTAACTCATGTAATATTACAAGACTAGATCTACATCTTATACAGAATAATGATAATCTGCCAGTTAGGCTTACAGTACTGGCAATGCAACAAAACTTAGTTTAGGGGATTAACTTCTCCAGATTAACGAGGTGATCATAACTGACAATCAATAATTAACAGGTAAAGACAAAGGTTAACACATTATTTCGAGAGGGAAATTCATAGCATCATAGGAATAATAAAATCAGTCGTCTGTCATTTGAGTCAATGAATGTCTGAAGGGAGGAAATTAATACTTACAGTAATAGTACTTAGAATCTGTTAAATTTACTAGGACATGGCCTCGCGCTAAATACACCTAACTTTAGCTTTGCAACAACTTACCCCGAGTCACGGTGATAATCACGTAGAATTAAAACAAATGATAATCCAACACGAGTTTCACAATAGTTCAATAATCTCCACAATAACTTCTCCCTAAATTTCTAACGATACTACTGGCACTTCCAACGTGGCCTCCAGATACTCCAAAAAGATACTGACTACGAGTCTTTCCGAGCTCTACAATTTATAGTCCAAGCTCAGTCGGCAAGGCCCCCGGTCAAAGACTTCCCTGGTTTCCCAGTTCGTCCCTAGAACAAGGGCCAATGCCGACCGAGGAAAATCTACTCCGTCGAACGGCACAACCCGTTTCCCCAACTAAAACATCATCCGACCGAGATCATAGAATCTACGGAAGCCATCGTTACATCTACGAACTACATTTAGCATCTCCCGATCAAAGTACGTCCAAAACCGACCGAAGAAAAGCTTCTCTGGCCAGCTGGACAGGAATGAAAGAACAAAAGTATCTTCCGAATTATTAAAGAAATAAAAATGAACCGCTAGAGGGGCGGAGACTAGTCTCCCGCCATTAACTAAGTATACTAACAAGCTAGAAGCGCACGTGGCTCCACCCACAAGCTGATATAATTAGCACAATAAAATCTGTTCTAAAGGCCTACTACTACTGCCACAAATAAATAATTATACCAGCCTCCTTACATCAAGTTACAAAGAGTTAGTGACGTTTAGCCTTGGTGTACATAGGCACTGTTGTAAGGAAATGACTGCTTCATGAAACATCTTTAAAATAAGTTAGAGGAAAAAATAACCACCACAACTGCAATAAAAATTAACGTCCACCTCTGAAAAATAACCGTGATCGTTTGCCTTAAACAGACACGGCAGGCGATGTGTCTCTCCGGGCAAAATGACTCCACCAGAGCTGTCGAAAGCGAATCGGAGTTTTGTGTGTCTCCCATGTTGGAGCGGATCATCCTTATCACATCTGACCCAGTTGTACCTGATGACCACAGTGCCAGCGTTCCTCATGGTGGTGAAACTCACAGCGCTGTGACCATACTCTGCGGTGCTGCCCACCTCAATGGTGCAGCTCCTCTTGTTCTCCGCTGTGTTAGCTGGACACCAAGAGAGGCGGTGATCCCCGAAATAAAGAACAACTCCTGTCTGTCTGTGACGCTTCACTTCTAACAAAGGACCGGTTGTATCTGCTTCTAGGGCTGCTTGATACTCTGCTTTGGCGTGGTGACGTTGTAAACTAGTATGATCTGCCGCTCTATACCCATGGGCCGCCCGCACAGCTGGCGTCGTTTTGTAATTGGACTTCTCTATGCTGTCCCTGCGAGCAAGCCCTATGACTGCAAGCGCAGGAAATAAAGGAACGAATTGCCCAGCCTCATTTTGGCTCTTATTAGGCTCATAAAGCAGTTGCTCCTCCTCACGCCGTTTTACTGATGGTTCATCAACGGGTGCCAGGCCTAGTTCTCTCATGATGACGTCGGTGACGTGAGGTGTGCCCAACCACTCAGTGATCACGTTGTGCCCTCTGTCACGTCGCGACATAGTCGCCACCAAGCCTCGACTATGATTCTCTTTACGACCGTGAGCGAATATGCTCAGGATCGGAGGTTTCTCTGGCGGCGGAGTGTCGCACCTCTCCGCCCAAGTGACTGACTTCTCGTGACTGCCTGGCTCTATGTTGGGCATCAGTTGGTCCCGCCGCAGCAACAGACTGCCTCGCTGTTTATTGACTTTCCTCATGAGATAATTCTCCATCTCCAGTTGCTGCTTTTTCAACTGCAACGCAATTTTAGAAATCATCTTCATGATCTTCGTTCTCCACATGTAAAATGGTCTATTATTGTTTGCTTCACAGCTCGCTTATTTCCCCAAGTTCATAACCCTTATACAGTTAGTTCATTATGAAAATATTAAATAAATACTTAAAACTATAACTCTAGCCTTGTGTATGTAAATCTTTAAGACAAGCCTATGCTTATCTAAACAAAAAAAAAAAAAATAAAAAAAAAAATAAAAAAAGACTTCTTTAAATGTAGACTAAGTTAACAAGTGGTTGCATTCATTTTTATATAATTAGTTCTATGAGTTTTTTCAAGGGATCCTGTGCATGTGATACAGAATGTACTTCTTATGATCTGAGATAACTGACACATTCTGAGAAGCTCTTTGGAAATCTTAGATTGTTTTTATTTACTTTCCACCTCACTATCTTTGCTTTTTTTTCCTTTCTTGTACTATCCTTGAATAGAACAAACAGCGCATCTCGAACACTAGCTAATAAGCTTCGCACATCTTCTCATCTAACACCTTGCAGTTAGCAAAGTGATAATTCTTCATTAAATGAAAGCTGGTAGTATTATTATAGGCCTTCTCAGAATGTTCTGAAAGGCCTAAAGATTTTAAAGTAAGTATTATCATTTAAATGTATAAACGCTTTTGACTTTGATCAGCATATTGTTTGATAAAAAACAAACAAACACTCAATGAAGTCTTTCCCCTACGAGCAAAATTACCCTTACATATTTCGCATCCCACGGTTCTTTATACAAACCTTGAATACAGCATCTCAACATTTCTTTGTTTATAAAAGTATTCAATTACGGGCTGAATGAGTTTTTTTCCTCTTGAGTTACAAAGTTTTTTTTCTTTTTTTTTCAGTATTATTTGAGACTGGTGAGTTTACTTTTTTCATGTATATTAAGCATTTTGTATTTGTATTAGTCAATGTAAAAAACATACGATGTAAGACTTTGAGATAAAATTTAATGTATCTATCTGTACTTATTTATCTTTCACGAAATAAGAGCCCTCTTTATTCATAATATTTTTAGTTTATTATCTCAAAACAATGGCACGACTTTTCTGAGCGAGCAACTATGAACCCTACCTGCTCGAAGCGAGCCAAGCTGTGGGACTCTTTACGCTGACTCTCCAGTCTAAGAAGACGAAGATTTCCTCCGGAAGGGGGGCGTGGCAACAAGGCAAGTTTGGGTCGCTGCCACAGGCCTGTTTCTCTGTCAGACACCCAAGTGGTCAGCTTCTGGTGGACACCAGCCATTGGATCCAGTTGGAAGTAGTTTTGAACTAGACCACCCATCAACATCAAAGAACAAGCGACTTATAGGAGGCAGATTTATGTACAATAACTCATCCATAGTTTTACAGGACACATTAGGTATGGCAGATGGAGAAAAATCAGAGAGAAATCCAATTAAGCTGTATCAAGTTTTCACAAATATTTGTCTTCGGCTTGGACCATGCTAGTTTTATATCTGCTTTATCCAGAATTGAGATTGTCGATTGTGACATTTGATATATACATACATAGGCTACACACACATCATTCAATATATAAAAAAGGATGCAAGGTAAGGTTATTTTTCACTCACATTCTTTAAATCTTTGGGAATGTTAGGTTCTGTCGATTAGCGCGATCTATGGATCAGAACCCGTTTAACAACAATACATTTTTAATTGGTGGATTGAAAACAATTAAATAAGAGAACTTTCGATAAGACTGTAAAAATTTATCTAGATAAAAAAATTTAACGTTAAATCCAGATAACATCTTGATGACATTCTTTTACAATAATCCCTCTAAAATCTAAGTTTTATTAAGAAAACCCCAATGATTTTAGAAAAAGATTTAGGCAGAATAGGCAAAAGAATAGACTTTCTTTTAGATTTGCAATCAAATCAACAATCTGTCTATAAGAATGAAGTTAGATCCCAAATCTAGATTTGGGTTATTGCTGTTAGGCGTGTTCTGATCCAGCGATCATGCAAATCGACTGAACGCGCCTAAAGCGGAGGTTAGACGTAAAGTCTACTAAACGACTTTATTTCGTTCTGCTGATTTGCAATAGATCGATACGTGTCACCGCAAAATTGGATCCAATTTATACCGATGAACGGTGAATCGAACGCTTGGCCAGGATATCAGGCACTGCCTGATAATTTTTTATTTATCTTACGATGATTTTGGGTGTGGCGGGCCGCAAACACGGTTGCTTTGAAATTCTCTACCGCGAGGGGATAAAAATGTACTTGGCAAAGTGCACCTGCGTCAGTTTCTTTAATTTGCTGGTTTCATTTTATCCTTGTTGCTTACATCTACCAGATATGGTTTATAATGCACTCGTTGCAAGTAAAGCAGGTAAGTTGATAAAAACTCAAAGCTGTTAAGGTCATGGCATAATGTAAGTTGATATGACATCCTGCATCCATGAAATATTTCTAATAGAGAAATCCTCAAGTCGAAAACAAAAACTTCAAGATTCAGATCTTTCATCGACCAACGCAGGAAAGAAAGTGTACATACTTTCATATTTAAAAAAAGGGAAAAATCTAGGTCAGGATTTGGGAAAAAATTATGCTGATGCAAAGAAATAGGCAACCTTTCTATATAAACCTGTTAAACGTTTTCTTGAGGCTAAACCACTTTCATTACTTGAAGGCTAGGTGAAGGCAACTGAGATGAAACGAAAATAACAAATTAATAATAATTGGTAAGGCAGAAGATATTTTACGTTTTTCATATTGATTTTAAAATTTTCGAAGAACCATAAATACATTTCACATTAACTTGTTTTACCGACAGTTGTGCCGACTTAATAAAGAAGCCCACAAAACGCATCAAGTCCATAAAAAAAAATTAGAAACTTAGTCAGATCTATTATAACTGGTGAAGCACAAATAGCCAAGAGAATGAGATGCGAAGAGGCGAAGAGAGAGAGAGAGAGAGAGAGAGAGAGAGAGAGAGAGAGAGAGAGAGAGAGAGAGAGAGAGAGAGAGAGAGTGGGAGAGAGAGAGAGAGAAAGAGAGCGAGAGAGCGAGAGAGATAGAGAGAGAAAACTATAGAGTCTACATCCATATGGCAAAGGGTTCTACCTCCTTTTTCTTTCAACGCCGTGAAAGGGCTGCCGAAGTTCAACTGAGAAAATCCAATGCTCAGTCGCTTGTGCGTTTTGCTCTGATCGGAATAACCGCTCACGGGCAGCGACTCCTTCATGGCAACTGACTGACTACGGGTCTCGGTGTAGCCCAGCTTTGGTTTGAGCACAGGGATTTTGGTTGTCTTCAGCTTTCTCCTGGACGGAGGCTTGTATGGAGATGGCACGAACCTTTCAAAGGACCAACAAGCTTTCATTATATGTCATTATATCATAAGGTAATCTAAGACTCTTTAGGGGTCTTTTAAAGGAAAGCTAAAAAGTCGCCCAATAACAGGGCAGCTTGGTGAAGACACTTCAAATCTATTTAAGTCCCATTGCAAAGTATTCAACTATAAATTGCTTGAAACTCACCCAAGCACTAGCTTAAGCACTTTTTTGTGGATTATCTATTAGAAATAGAGGCGCAAAAAAAAAAAAAAAAAAAATACAATGCAATTTTTAACTTCTTATTTTATGACCGAAAAGATTCTCACGCTCTTCCATGTTGTACAATGAGAGTTTTTCTTATCGGTACCTCAGTAACTTGTACGGATCGTCAGGACTCGGCTCCAGTTCTGGTTCCGGTTCCGGCTCAGGTTCCGTTTCCGGTTCATCTTTTTTCTTAGTTTTTTTCGGTGGCATGGATGCTGAAAAGGTGTATGACTTAAGCTAAATATCGTGCGAGACAATTTGCCAACCTTTTGAGTTGTGGAAACATATTTGTGCGGTGTAACCTTTGTAAACGATGCGGTTTGAATAAATTCATTTGTTTTGAGAAACAAAGAAAGAGGGCTTAAAGAGAAAAAAAAGATGATGAGGCAAATCGTAGATATGAAGTGTAAAATACAGCTACTAATGCTACTACTATTACTACCACTATCACTGCCACTCTCCTTACTTTCTTAAGGATTTCATCCACAAACAGTTAAAAAAAAATGAAAAATAATAAAACATTCAACTAAACAACTGTTTCTCTTGCCACTTGGTGTTTTTTTCCCAACAGATGCGAAGTACCAGATGCCCTGGCTTCCGTTATCACACACAGATTCTTTATATTGAAATGTTAAAAAAAGATATTTTAATTTGTTGGCTTATTTCTCCTTCATTCTTTGGAAAACTTGAAAGAAATAAGTTAATCACAACATTATGTAAATCTATAGTTCTTGATATCAGTGTCTTTGGATGAATCGATGTCCAAACCACACAGTAATTATTCTATAGATCTAGTTCAAACTAGACTAATGCGTGAAGGATACTAACCTTGATATAAAAAAAAAAAAATGATCGATCTAAAACTTCTGTTTTATTTTTCAAAATAAAAGACTCATGTAATACTCAAAGGCACAATCAAAATTATACCAAGACGTTGAAATTAAAGGTAAAACCGTATTTAGAAACGCAACTCATTTTTAGGTTATATCTTCTGTCCCCATCCACATCACGAATACAGTGCGGGAGGCTTTGTTGCAGGAAGTCAACTTCTTTAAGGAAAAGTAGAGTAATATATTGAAGCAATGTGATCAGAGATTTTCACTTCATCGTTTCACATACTGATTTTTTTTTTTTTTTTAAGTTTGTAACTTTTGATGTGCATAACATAAAAGAGTTTTTGTATTTTCTATCTCATCAAATAAGTGTGCAAAATTTCGCAGAGTAAGCGAAACGTAAACGTTAGAGTCATCTTGTCTTTTACCATTTTAATTATCCGATTCATGGAATATTAGCTTCAGTTTTGTAAGTCAATGTTCTTAGTAACTACGAAACCATTAAACTTTAATTTTTGCCGACCATTTTATTTATTTTGACTTGATACTGGGATAATAAGATGTTGAAGAATATGTTATGGTTTTCTTTACTTTTCTTCAAATGCTGGTTATTTTGACCTCTTGTTCGACTACACCTAATAGGGTGAAAGTGTGATGGGCCTGCTACTTGTAGACAATCGAAGAAGGATAGAAACCAAACTGCCAAGTGTAAGTATACGTTAAACGACTTTCCAACGACCATGAGCTAATAATAATGTATTTGATATGGAATGCGATTCATCGTAGAGTTCCTACACATTTATTAATACCGGCCTTTATCCCTATGACCTGCCATCCTAGTTGTCAGGTTTTTTGAAAACGTAGTGCGTGCAATATGAGCAAAATTTAAGTCATTTTTAGGACACATAGGTCAATCTTGTCTGCATTAGCCCTTAAACCATAAATCACAGTTTAGAATCACAAAATAAGCGTCTTCAAGGGGAAGAGACATCACGGCTATGTTTATGGTAAAAAAAAATCAAAAAATCAAGAAGGATGTGTTTCATCTAGAATTAAGTTTGAACTTACTTTAAGTTGTCTTCATTTTCATGTAATAAAAGAATGCGAAGTCACGCCGACCTCCTACTATAAGTTCTTGCTAATACACGAAGTTATGCTCACCTCCTGCTTTTCACCGAACCGATCTTTCAATTTCATATAATAAAGCTAGGCGAAAAATGAGGACCATCTAACCGAGCATTTCTAGACCACCTAAGTATGTCAAATTTGGCATAAAGTTGTAAATTGCCCATGAAGATTAGAGTTGTAATATTATTTTTCACCAAAATAGTGTTTTTGGGAAATTAAAGGCAAAAAAGTGAAAGTGCTAGCTACTTTCTATAAGCACAGCTTAAAAAGATAGGAATGAAACTAATAGTGCGCGTACAACGTGGGGGGCGGCAGATCTAAAACTAGTTGGAATAGATTATTATAGTGTAATATCTAAGTAAACAATCTAAAAAGTTGCTTAACAAAGACATAGGATCTAGATCTCGGGCCTAGATATTTACAGCAGCTTAACTACATAGATCTAGATTTAGTTTTAGGCTTAGAATTTCAAAAGAATTTAAGTTCTAGTTAAAGATTTTGTGTGTGAGAAAAAGAATTATCGAAATATCTAGATTCTAGGTAAAGATAGATAGGTAGAGGCATATACCTGGATTTTGTAAGTAAAAGGATAGATATAAAGACCACCGATAAGCCTATTTAATACACACACACACACACACGAATCCCAGTCCCGACAAATTAAAACCAGAGTCCCGTAGGTAGAATGGGATTTTCAGCTTTACACCTGCCGAAAACCAGATCTAGACGCTTCGCATTGATGAGGGTTAAGAGCCATTCTTAGTACTCAGAGTTAGATCTAGATCTAGATTCTGGATTTTGGAGAAAAACAGAAATAACCTTAGGAGTTGAACTTATCGATGTCGGTACTTGCCAAATGTATAAAAGAATCAGATTCTGGGGTCCGTTGATGAAATTTATTGCTAACACACGTAGCCCGGGAGCCTTAGTAACAATGGCAATAAAAAACAAGAACAAGAACAACGACCACAAAAACAGCCATAAAAAGAAGACGAACAACAACAACAACAACAACAATATAAACAACAGCAACAAAAATAACATAAATAACAAAAAAGCAGCATCACAACTACACAAGCAAAATCAACAAAAAATAACATTAACGACAATAATGAGAACAAAATGGTAAAAAAAATACTTTCAGTTCAGGGCATGTGAAGCATATTCCATTGATAAGGAACATACTGGTAAAAAAATGTATCGCATTCGTAATTCTACTTATTTTAACCCTTCCGAAGAGAGTTTTCAGATTATTAGAAGAAACCGGAAATACTATAATTTTACATCATAACATTTTGAATGTTATGATACACAGGTTTTAGTGAGCTTACTAACTTAGCAGCAAAGTGGTCTAAGTCCATAAAGATATGTCGTGACAAGGCTGATTGAGAAAATACATATACAGAGAAACGATTCAAATTCACAACGTATACAAATTTATTTCACTCTTTTTACAAGTTGATATTTTATCGACCAAATCTATTTTGTTAGCTTGGTCTGGAAGTAAAGCGTTGAGCGTGGATGAGTAGCTTTGAGTATCATATTGGGTGGCGGCGCTGCTACCATCAGTCACCATGTATGGGAATCAGTACCATCTATCGAAGCTCAATCAACCACGAACAGGATAATCGCGCATGTGAACTACTTAATTTGGAGTGCAGAAGTCACAACATTAGAGCATATAGTGATTCTCACATTGAGTCTTGCTGGGGCAGGCTTGCCTCTTATGACAAGTCTCATTTCGTTGATCCTAAGAGACTCTAGGTATTCTTTCGGTCGAGAGCAAAACAGATAGATAAAATTGTAAAAATAGAGGAATGAAGCGTCAGTGATACGAAAAATTCTCAAATCATTGCAGAAAACTTTTGCTTCACGTCACGTAGCGTCTATGGTGCTTAGAATTTCGTTCAGAATAAACAACACAATGAATGAACAAAGCCAAAATGAAATAATTAAGAAGACATAGCCAAATGTGCCATTGTTTCATTAGGATATAATATGATTGGATGTTGACAAGCTTTATATTATTCATGTTGTTGACGCTACCATTTGTAGTTTTCGCTGGTTTGTTGAGGCTTTCACAGAAATCCGCTTTGCACTGGAAAAGATGCAAACACTGAAGTGAAAACTTCAGACAGATGCTATGAAAATTTTATCACTGATCGCCAGTCTGGCAATGCAAAATTCTGAGTAGCCCGGAGCAACTGTTTATGCCGCATTTCACTTCCACACAAGTCTAAAATACATTGTAGTATTGATCCCACTGGAGTTGAAAGTGCGTCAAAGAATTAAAGCCTAAACTATAATATTTTATTGGGCCGGCCTCTCTACTAATCTCTGTTTTGATTCGATCGATAATTAGATACTTGTTAAACCGTCCAAGCTTTATATCTGAGACTGCGCAGTATTTTCCATGCTGTTTATCTTTAGTATTGTTTAACTTCCTGTTGAAGCTGGATAGTTTAAAAGCTATCTGACTCACTGTTCCGCCGTTTTATTCGTGAGGAGGAGGAAACTGAGGTAGGAGATTTGAACCAAGCAAGCAGGTTTATAGGTACTGTAACCTTACCAATCAGTGAAGGCAAGTGATTACAACCAAGCAACCTATAGCCTGCTGACGTTGAAACCTTGCCAATCAGTGAAGGCAAGGGATTAAAACCTAGGAAACCTATAGCCTGCTGACGTTGAAACTTTACCAATAAGTGACAGCAAGTGAAAAGGAACAGAGCTACACTGATTTATCATATTAAAACACGATTTGCAACTTCAAAGATAATAAATACCTTTCATTTTTTTCTGGTATAGAGTCATGAAAAAATTATCTACAAGGACAGATATAATTTGTAATACTAGATAAATTAGGACAAAATTATATAGTGCTCAATTAGGCGTAGAAATAGCATGTACCAATATGCCATTGGACACAAAACTTCCCATGGAAGATTCCTGAGAGTTATTCCGGTAGAACTGATGAGTATTATTACAACCTCCGATTTTGTAAGAGATCTATTTTTGTTGGCGTTTTCATATTGCGATTACTTGTGTATTATTGCAGAGAACAAATTTTTTTCCGGAATGAAAAATCTTAAAAAGAAATTTCTTTCTTTCATCCAAAATGTCATTTCAAAATGAATTGAAATTCTTTTCTTTCGAAAACATTGTATTGGGTTACAATATAATGCCATAAAGTTGACGTCTCTGTGGTAGCATGCATAACGGTAGGACACAGACCTCAGACGTAAACACACGCCACATTTCAGGAAAAATTGGCTCTGCTCTTGAAGGTCCTCCTCTGATGTCTATTGCAAAATTTTTTGTTAACTGCGCTAACCGTCTGTACTATATTTCAACAAAATCAAAGTAACTTTTCAACTAAAAGAAATAAAAGACACGGCATTTTTTGTTACAATGTCACAGAGTTTGTTCTTTCACAAAATTAGCGACGGTCCAAAGAGAGGAAGAAAAACAGAACCAGGAGAGAAAATGCTTACGGCACCCTCCCCACCATCAGCGGTAAGAGACCTGACCCGACAGTTTGGGGACCGCTGCTCGATGCACGGCGTTGGCAGAGCTCTGTCTCCAAACACACGTATAGGCGAGCGCTTGTTCTGGTCGCTCCTCGTGCTCGCCATGTCCATCTGGGCTCTTCACAGGTAATCTCAAAATTAGACTTACTCTCCTTTCTTCAGACTTTGTTAAGGATATCCAAGATGATAATCTGGGGCCTCAAATGGGATCGAGCGTGAGTGAATCATTTTCAAGCCAATTCACGATTTGACTTCCATGAAATACGATTGAATAATGAAGACATAACAAGAAAACTGAGAAATTTATTGAGCTTTCACCTTTTGGAGAAATTCTAAACATGTACTTGTATTTTAAAAAGCGGCCATTTATTTTGAATATAAGAGGACAGAAAATATTACCTAACATTAGTACTCCGTCTTTCATCCATATTTGAACTTTTCTCTCATTTCGAAAGTTTAAAGCATTTATTTTCTCAGAGTTTACTGCGCCGTTATTGCTCATCCATTCCCTTAGAACAATCATTATATTTATGTTGCTGAGATTTGTTGAGATTAAATGTTGAAAAATTTCCTGCTTCACGATAACGATTACGGTAACGATATGAAACAAAAGGAGGCACCAATGGGTTGTCTTTTTTTAATTCTTTTTCAATATTGAAGAATAACATGCCTCTCACTTCCACTCGTAAAAGTGTTAATATTTCACTGGTCTTGAAATACCAGTAAATAAACGAAGCTTGAACGATGTGTTCGGTAGAATAATATTATAAGCAAATCTAGGTCATCCACGTTGAATGCTTTAGAAATTTTACAAGCTTAGTCAACCTTAGATACCGAGTGTTTTCAAATCGATCTGTTTTGAATGAAACAAAGATTCATAATGCTTGGTAACCACGCATAGCACATCCAAGAAAACCATGTTTTGCGTCGGTGCCATTCTATATAAATAGGCTCAAAGTTTATACCATTGCACTAGGCTTAGTCAATATAAGCTTCATCTCTTAACAATTTCACGAAACCTCAGCAATAGCATCGGGCACTTTCTTTTAAAAGCATATAATGTCAATTATCAATAATAATTGGATGGTATTCTTAGTAAGTCAAATGAAAAGCTTAAAACATTCGAACTGTAAGTTACTTTGACAGTTTCGTCGCTTCACTTCCAAGATCACAACATAAGAATGCAGAAATGGAGAAAAATTTGATTTGTTTCAAACTTTGACGGCATAGAGCTAGACAAGAAAAGGAAAACGATCAAAATTGCTATGTCTTTTAGGACATTGATTCAGATTAATATCTAGTATGAAAAATAGAGGAAGTATAATTATCATTTAGGTGTGTCTTCAAAGACTCTCACATAATGAGGAAGTCTGAATATTTCAGCGTGTTGTCCAGTATACGGCTATATTACGAATATCCAGTATCGACTGTGATCACCCAAGATTTCAGCCCTCCTTTGAGATTTCCTGGCGTGACCTTTTGCAACATGAACCGGATGCGAAAGTCGAAGATGTCTAATAAAACCTATGACATCATAAACCAGGTGAGATTTATGCTCATGATTTATTCAGTATCTTTCTTTAACTATGTGCAATGTATGATAATACTCATATTTCACTTGTAATAAAAAGAATAAAAACTTACAATATTCCACTGGCACCAGTTGTAAATTTTTGCTGTAGAAGCTAGAGAGCAAAGAATTGCATGCTCTGCTAACTTCGATATGTTCTGATCTCTTAGGATTTCTGTCAGCCAACAAGCGATCAGGTTGTTAAAAGGGATTCAACAAAAAAATAAAATAAAATTTCTTTGAAGCCATGAGCTCGACTTTAAGTTTTTATTTGAGTAATAAGCAACAGCGTCTGCAGTGATAAGTACACAGGGATCGCAAAGTTAAGTCGAATAAAAGATAACATTAAACGCGTGAATCAGAAAATTTTTACTGCAAAATAGTAGTGCTGGGATCTTAGAAATGCTTCTGACTGTTGAATCAAACTCAAGACTTCAAAGTGGCAAACTATTTCAGAAATACATGGAATAAATTCAATTCGAGCCAGTTGAAATAAAAATGAGGAAATTTATCTGTGTTTATGTTGAGTCTCTGTGTGAGAACAGGAACAGTGGTGGTAAGAGAAGGCTGCTCTAGCAATGCTCAGTATAGCTCTAGGAAAGAACACAATCAAAAAACAAAACTTTAAAACCGCGATACTAAAATTATTTTCCTTTTAATTTTTGGGTAATTTTCGACTGTCTTCACAACAATACATTTATGTTGGTGTGGAAGTCAACGTGTTTATATTTTAGGAGGGTTCAGGTTTATAAATCTTGAACTTCCTAAACTATGGCACATTCATGGTGACTTCATTCATTTCAAGTGCTCATAAAAGCTTATTACAACCCAATTTTTTTTTTTATAATTATAAAAAGATTAATCCGTCGCCTTAAATCTCAGTGCTCGACACATCCAAATTTTTGTTTTGAAAGAGCTCATTAGCCATAAAACATTAAGTTTAAAGTTTTAGAAACTTACTTCTTATGCTCTATCAAATTAAGTGTTTCAAATTTCTTAAGTTTAAAATTCAGATAACGATCAACATCATGTAGAATAAAAAAAACTGTGAGTGAAGGCAAGTCTAAAAAATGGTTGCCTTTGGGTTATGGAAGACAAAGAGTGGCAAGACAGTGCAGTTCATGAAAAAACTGTCCTATCTTCGAGCGTGGACCCGTGAAATTTTCCATGAGCTTAAACTTACTACCTGCAATGTTAGTGACATGTGTTCTTTGAAAAGTTTATCATCCCCGAATACAGCTATGTGATCTGAACTTCTAGAAGCAGCATTTTTCTGGTTTAAAAAAAGCCAACAGAATACTAACACACGGTCATTAAATCATTGAAAAGTTCTTAAGTGGCATATCTTTTGTTTTGACTCTTCTCTCTTTTCAAACTATAACATCTTTTCGTTCTAATGTTTTCTCATTTTTTATTTCCTCTCATTTCCCATATGTCCTTCTTTTTACTCCTTCTTCTCTTCTCGCCCTCTTCTTCCCTGTATCCTTTTTCTCTGATGTAGTAATAGCTTTTGGGTGAAGCATAACTATTGTTTTGCATTTTGCATTTCTTGTAATTCGGGTGAATCTTGAGGTTGACCATTGATGTTACGGCAGTGTTAAGATAATTTATAGACTGATTCACGCTCAAATCTGTTAATCGAGAGGGAAGGTGAACGCCATAGATTTTTAAAATAAAATCTTTGAAAACGAGTTAAAGGAACTGATAGAACACTTGTAAACAAAGACACATCTTCCAGGCCCTGGGTTGGTCCACGAGTGACACTCGGGTAGAGCTGACCCGCCAGATCAAAGGTCTGCTGGACAGCCTGCCAAGTCACAGAGCCATCGCAGCCGGACACAGCCTGACCGACACCCTGGTCAGTTGTGTGTTTGACTCGGTGAGAATGCACGACTATCCATACTTTGTTTTCTTAGAGTAAAGAATGGAGGGGGAAAAGGAGTCTACTAGGTATGAGCTTATCGAAGAAGAGCATCGTGTAGTTCGAGAGGAAAATTTTGATTTTTTGACGATAACAATTATTGTCTCTCAAATACATTTTAGATGTTTCTCTATTCAGTTCTAAGTAAACATTTCAAGATTGGCAAAATAAAGATTCATTTCTTTTCTCTCGCATTTTTTCTCTTTTATTTAAAATGAGTATTAAGTTGGAAAAGATATTCAGATTATAAATTAAAGTTTAAACGGTAAAAATGCGTGCGGTTAGATAGCTTTTTGATTAACACTTATTTAAAAGCAGTTGGCATAACCACAATTCCTCTTTAGTAGACGAAGCATTTTATGTTGTTTCCTCTATCACTGAGAGTTTTAAAAACATAATTCATCTCAGAGATTCGCTGAAAGTTGATAAGGAATAGCGGTATGAAGAACACTTCATTCTTTTGATAAACAGAATTTGATAGTGCAACAAAATTGACCTTTTTTATATCTATCAAATATAAAGAGTTAAAGCCTCCGTATGTTTATGTCCATGTTTTAGAGGATATGTGGACCAGCGAACTTCACTGCGTTCTTCAACCCGGTGTACGGAAATTGTTTTGTCTTTGGCTCCAACTTGTTGTGAGTATCTCGTAGAACCTCCTATTTATCAGTTATTTCATATACCACATGGTTGATTATTAAAAGAGAAATTTCTTCAAGCACAGCAAAAACTTTTTGTTTTTTACACAAACAATCCTTTCACGCTATTAAATCGTTTCGAATAGTATAGGCTATTAAGGTTGCAAAGGTTTTCACATGTTTGAGTAACGATTTTTGGAAAGGTATAGTTTTCCTTTTAGATGTTTGATTGCATGACTCGTCGGACACCTTTTTTTCTTATTTTCATGGTATAAATAATTCATGATTCCTTGCACAATAGATGGCAATAAAAAAAGTTCTTAAATAATTTTGAATGAATATTAATACGAGCCTTAACCTTGCTTTCTACAGGTCTGTCTCAAATCCCGGGAAACTGTCGGGCCTCACTCTGGACCTGAATGCTGAGGTAGAGGAGTACACACCCCTGGCTTCATCCCTGGGCATCAAGGTGTTACTGCACGATCCCAGGACGATGCCGTTTCCACAAGATGCTGGCTTCACAGCTACTACCGGTCAGGTGACCAGCATCGGCTTCACCGAGGTGAGAAACTCTGTAGGTTTACTCCAGTTATAGGATGTAGATGTTGCGACCAGGTGAAAAACTCAGTAGGTTTACCCCAGTTATATAGGATGTAGATGTATAGACCAGGTGAAAACTCAGTAGCTTTACCCCAGTTATAGGATGTAGATGTATAGACCAGGTGAAAAACTCAGTAGGTTTACCCCAGTTATATAGGATGTAGATGTATAGACCAGGTGAAAACTCAGTAGGTTTACCCCAATTATATAGGATGTTGATGTTGAGACCAGGTGAAAACTCAGTAGGTTTACCCCAATTATATAGGATGTTGATGTTGAGACCAGGTGAGGACCTCAGTAGGTTTACCCCAGTTATAACGTATGTTGATGTTGAGACCAGGTGAGGACCTCAGTAGGTTTACCCCAGTTATATAGGATGTTGATGTTGAGACCAGGTGAGAAATTCAATAGGTTAACCCCAGTTAAAATAAAATGTAGATATTGAATCTAGATGATAAACTCAGGAGGTTTATCGCCCAGTCATAGTATTTAGATGTTGAAACTGTGTAAGAAACTCAATAGGTTTACTCCAGTTATATTATAAATGGAAATGTTGATACCACTTGCTTCAAAAAATTTGCATCGGTCGACTCTTTCATCTGCATAAACAGGCTACATTGAAGTGATCAGGAAAAAAAAAGGCTTTTACATCATCCGTCCCTACTGACATCAATATTCCAAATGTTTCCTGCTTTAAGATTTTTTTATTTTTATTTTGAGATAATGTAACTATGCGCGAGCTTTGTACGCCACGACTTAAGAATTCCGGCGGAGAAGATTTTTTTTTTTTTTAAAAGAACGGTATCCTCCCATGATCCTTTCGGGAGGACTTCCGACTGGGTATTTTGGTTTAGTATATTAAGATATGATATAGGATATAGGATACCGTGGGTTTTTTAAATTGGTAATTCGTTATTAGAAAATGATTTACACTTACTTGAGGTATTAATAAGTTCTATATATGGCCCGATCAACGGAGCCCCCTTTAGTATGATAGAGGAACCGGACCCATTCGGAAATCCATCCTAAGGTTCATATAAGAAGAGATTCGATCTTTCTATTTCTTCTGACCTTCGTGCTTCCCACTTATTTCTGGAAACAAACTCACCGATATCTGTAATAGACAATGACACATCTGAGAGGATGGTATTTCAATGAGATTGCTAGGCAGTAAAGCAATTCAACCTTGCTTTACCAGTGAAGCTTATTAATCAAGTTAGGATATTATGAAAAAAAATCTCATTTAGAGATTATGCGTGGTTTCGATCCGATAGTTACACTAGCTGACCTGTTGTTCGAGGCAATGTTCCTCCAATTGCCTGTGAGCTGGCAGAGTCAAATCAAAAGCTACAGTAGAGGCTTTTTTACACACCAAGAGCTCATACATACATAAACCTGTCCACCCCTCCTCCCTCCCTCCCTCTCTCTCTCTCTCTCTCTCTCTCTCACACACACACACACACACTCACATACACTCTTTCTCCAAAAGAGTTACTGTTAAACCATTAATCGTTCGATTAACACTGAGCAAGCATTTTATAATTTAAAAGCTGTCCCATAAAATCAGTTGACAAAAACACTCAGTTTAGAAAAATGTTCGTGCCATTTTTGGCACATTTGATTTTAAAGAATAATACGGCATATAGCCCAACTATCAAACATTGACTCGTTTCTCATCATTTTTTTATAAGATCAGCTGAGATAAATTTAGTTTTCATGACCATTTGAAGTAGATGTCATATCAGCATAGCCTGTCTGGTGCGAGACACTCTTTAAGATAGATCAGAAACGCACCTTAATTTTCTTCCTCCACCTTTCACCCGTTTCAGAAAAGAGTGGAGATGCTTTCTGAGCCGTATAGTGACTGTCTGACAGAAGGTTACCACCCTAGGCTCAACATCTTCAGTCAAAGCGGCTATCTGTACAACCGTGAATCATGCATGAGGTCAAACTTTCAGAAACAGGTTGGATGTACAATGTTTTCTTATTTTCTTTTTTTTTTTTTTTTGCTGATAGTTTTCGGCAAGTTGGAGATAAGTAAGGATTAACATATAAGTCCTTAGCATTGGTTTTATCTTTGGACGAAATAACATGACACAGCACGGATTACACAACACTTTTTTTTAATGCATATAGTAAGTATCTACAACCATTTTATTTTATGTCATCCAAGTTTAAAACGAGACAAGGAAATGATAACAAGTTAACTGTTTGCCATAATCATAAAAAATTATAATAAAAGTTTGATAGCCTAGTTACTTTGTCATGTCACCTGAAGTCAATTAACTAGTTGTTATGTGTGAATGATTATTAATTTTGCACCAAAAATTGACTTAATGCTTACGTTAAATGCCTGTTGATTGAGTATCATCGCTGGATTAATTTTGTGAATTAGTTCAATCAGACGCATTTTCCTCTCTCTGAAACTACCAATATAACATAATTATTTAAGTAATTAAATGCGGCTTTGCATAATGTATATATTGCTATTGCACTTGTAAATAATAGGTGGAAGTCCAGTGGAATTCACATGAGATTTGCGATAGTTTGAGTTTTAGGGAATACTCAGCAGATGTAAAAATATTCTTTGAATGAAAATGTCGAAAAAAATGTTTGCACTTTGTGGGATCCGAACCATCGCCTTTACACACCAAGTTGCATTGCAGACTGCATTCTTTAGAATGGTTACATTATGAATGTGTAGGTTTACGATCAAATTTTAAAGCTCAAGTTTGTTTTTGCTACTCTGGATTTACATTTTTTTAACTTTTGATCATCAATGAGACCAAGAAATGCAACGTAAATTTTTTTCACTCTAATTGTGTATTTTACATACCCGTTTTCTTATCTTGCTCCCAAAATTTGCACACACATCTCTTTTCGCACTTCATCTATCTCTCTTTCTTTCTCTCTCGTTATCTTTCTCGTTCTCTTTACATATTGCTTGTTTATCTCCCACTCTCTCTCTCTCTCTCTTTTCCACATACATCCATTATTCACTATTTTTCTTTCCGCATCCCTTATTATTTTTTGTATCTATTTATTGTTACTCTGAATTCTTTTCCTTTCAACATACAATCATTATGGTTTAAGATCATACATCAGAGAATTTAATTAATATAACTATTACAGTACCGACAGTATGATATAGATGGTAAGTAAAACATCTGCTTGTTTAACATTGGCCCTGTTGTCATAGCTAGCAACGTTAGGTCTTATTGGCGTGCGAAGATACTCCATTAACGCAGTGACCTATTGGCGTGCGAAGATACTCCATTAACGCAGTGCACTATTGGCGCGCAAAGATGCTCCATTAACGCAGTGCACTATTGGCGCGCAAAGATGCTCCATTAACGCAGTGCACTATTGGCGCGCAAAGATGCTCCATTAACGCAGTGCACTATTGGCGCGCAAAGATGCTCCATTAACGCAGTGCACTATTGGCGCACGAAGATGCTCCATTAACGCAGGGCACTATTGGCGCACGAAGATGCTCCATTAACGCAGGGCACTATTGGCGCGCAAAGATGCTCCATTTAACGCAGGGCACTATTGGCGCGCAAAGATGCTCCATTAATGCACTGACACTATTGGCGCAGCTGCTCGATTAACGTAGGACACTATTGGCGCAGCTGCTCCATTACCGTAGGACACTACTGGCGCAGCTGCTCCATTACCGTAGGACACTACTGGCGCAGCTGCTCCATTACCGTAGGACACTACTGGCGCAGCTGCTCCATTAACGCAGGACACTACTGGCGCAGCTGCTCCATTAACGCAGGACACTACTGGCGCAAGCAATTAATACTGATCATTAATGGTGGTGAAAAGCGGTTAACTGCCTTCTGAGAAAGCATGGCCAATACGACATCACGATCGATTGGCGTTAACTTCGAGAAATTAATGTTGTATCTGCAGCTATCGAGCTGGTAAATTTGCAGCTTCTAGCGCAGTAACTGTGTGCTCGGATCGCAGAAACTTTATAAAAAAAGATAATAATTTGAAAGCCTCCACTTTAGAAGAAAACAAAATATATTCGATAGAGCATGCAAGTAACTAAGATTTTGAAAAAAAAATGTTCTCATTTATAGTAAAAGAAAGATTTTTAGTTCTTTTGATGTACAAAAACCATCATCTCGTATATAACATGAGTGAGGCGTAAGGTGAAAACTCAAATTATTAAAATCCTGCCATTCTACTTCAGTAACCCAAAGACCAAAGAAGGATAAATCCTTATCCTAGTGTATCTTGTCACGAATTCTAGAAGGCTGCGAGCATTTTTGAGAATGACAAAAAAAGCTATGTAAGAAAATTTAGAAAGGATTTGTGTCTCGTTTTCAATGTACTTGGCTGTCAGTAACGTATAAAAAAATTCAAAATAAAGCTAATTAGTTTAAGTAACACCCTTCAATTAAGTCTATGTTGCAAGCCATTCGTTGAAGAAGCACGTTTGCGGATTCAGAATAACCCAACTAGAGAGATTGCATTTTGGAATTGCCCATAATATATAACACCCAACGACGCCAAGCCTTACAATAGTTACATACACATAAAAAAAACTCACTGCGGAATCACTATTTTCCATAAATATACTCTCATCATGTCAATATCTAAGATTACCGACTATTAAAGACAACAACCAAACTTATTTCTTATGGTAACAGCATTGGAACAATGACAGCGTTATATCTATGGAAAGAAATGACAAGACCCAAAACTCTTTTAGAGTCGCAGAGATTTTCGAAAATTCGACGCCAGATCTCGGCACAAATTAACCAGGGTCTGGCACAAAGGGCTCACCACCATCAATAAGTAAAGACAGATCTCTTTCTCTGTAAAACAAAACTACATTTATTAAAATATTTCTACATCCCGCAGTTGATGAAAGTTTGCGGCTGCTGCTCCAAATGGTATCCCTGTGATAGAAAGCTGCTACGGGAACTAAGCAGCAAGAAAATCTCCGGCCAGACCTGGAATGAGTCCACGATGTACTGCGTGGTTCCCAGCCTGGCCAAGGACGTGACATACCGCTCGTCTCAGGCGTGCTATTTGACACAGCTACAGCAGATAGGACAGATAGATTTGATGTCTGGCTGTCCTCAGCCTTGCTCGAATGTCCTCTACCAGACCACAGTTTCGGCCAGCCACCTTCCTATTCGCGACTTACTCTTCTTCGAAAGGCAGTTCCATCCTAATCTCGCTACACTAGAACGCTTGCAGAGACAACCCAGTATTGTAAGAGTGGAGGTCTACTTCAAGGTAAGGAAATAATTCACAAAGCAATTGTGTAGCTCCCTAATGGAATAAGCATGAGATGAACCCTTTTATCATCTCAAGGGACGAACCGGTTATAAAAATATTACAAAAATGGAGGCAACAAATACAAATTTATCCTGACTTTTTCCGGGAATATGTCCGCATATATGTTAATATTAACGACGTTTTGTGTGGATTTATAGTTTATTATTTTATATTATATTAACCCTCGATATTTCAACCAAAAACACATCTTCTTTTATTTAGTCGTAATACAACCGGTCCCTCTGGGCTTTCTTTGTGGTGCTTGTTTCCAGGACATGTTAACAGAACGCATGGTGGCTGTACCAGTCTTGGACGGAAACAAGTTACTCGGCAATATTGGCGGACAGCTGGGGCTGCTGCTGGGGTTTTCGCTTGTCACAGCTGTCGAGATCCTGGAACTGCTGATAAATCTGGCTACAGCTGCTGTCCTAAAGCTACGGGTGGCGCAGCTGTCCACAGTTAAGGTGGGCCGTGATAACCAGGACAGCAAAGAAGGTGGAAATGCTGACAATGAGAAGGAGAGAGGAGTCGATGCAGACATGTGACCAGGATCATCAGGAGCAAAGGGGGTGGAATGTTAACAAAGAGCAGGAGAGGAAAGTTGATACAGATGTGTGACCATCGACCAGGATTATCAGGAACAAAGAAGGTGGAAATGTTAACATTGAGCAGGTGACAGGAATAAATGCTCACAAGGGACCAGGATCACTAAGAGGATAGATGGTGGAAATATAAACAATGAGCAGGAGAGAGGATTTGATCCAGACATGTGATAAGGGTCATCAAGAAATGAAGGATGGTGGATTAGTTGACAAAGAGCAGGAGTTTGGAGTCGATACAGAAATGTGATGATCCTTAACAGTATTTGACTTATACACAGTCTCTCTGGTGTGATATCTGGATGGAAGGATTGAACCCGTTGCTGATTCACCAATGACTTTGGTAGATTAACCTTAGAATTGAAGATGCTATAGAGAAAAAAAGTAAAATACCAATAAAAGTTTATTCTTTCGTCATAAAGGTGCATAGATCTCACTCGTAGATACCACTAAACTGTTTTTTTTTCTTTTTTGAATGAAATTCCAACTAAAATAAACCAACAAGCTGCTATGCTCATGGACGGGTTTAAGTATGGCTACCTTAAACCATGTTATAATGTAAATATATTAAGATAATGGTAAAATTTTAAAAAAGTGGTAGTAGTAGTAGCAGTAGTAGTAGTAATAGTAGTAGTAGTAGTAGTAGTAGTAGTAGTAGCAGCAGCAGCAGCAGCAGCAGCAGCAGTAGTAGTAGTAGTAGTAGTAGTAGTAGTAGTAGTAGTAGTAGTAGTAGTAGTAGTAGTAGTAGTAGTAGTAGTAGTAGTAGTAGTAGTAGTTGTAGTGTATTTCTTTTAAATATTTATGAAATCCAAGGTTTGACATTAAAAGCTAATTGTGAATCACTCACATGAAAATGATCATTGAACACATATTGATAAATTTGATTTTATATCCATTTTATTTTAAAAATTTCTACACATCCTGTGCTTGCTAAACATTTGGAAATTTTGATTGATTTTTTAAAATGAACTTACACTTTTACTATTATAAACTGTGTAAATAACTGAACTTTTGAAATTCTTTTATCGCTATGTTGAGAAAAAATATTTTTTGGAAAAACTTCATAACATGGAAAATTTGGTTCCAAATCAATGACATCTATTTTTTCACCTGGAATCTTATTTATACAGTATCCAAACTGTTACAGAATTTCTGCAAAATCCAAGAATAGAAATATTTAATATGAGCTGGAACAGGTAGATTAAGATTGTGTCATAAGTAAAAGATTTCAAGGACTAATCAAATAAAAATAACAATTTTCAGCTTATTATAAAAGAACATAATTTTATATGGTTAGTTTTTTTTCTCACTCTTTATTATGTGCATCACATTGAGGGTTCTCACTGGAATGTAAAAGTTCCACAACACACAAAAGAAAGACAACAATCTCATGACAGGAAAGCATAAGATGAAATTTGTCTGCTCATATCACGAGCCATGAAAATGTCATACCATTGCATTGAAACAATGCCTTATCTTTCTTAATCAATAATTACATTATTGGAAAGATAAAGGATTAAATTTTTACTAACACGGCTGAAGTATGTTTACCGCAAAGCAATGCTGTGGTAAAACACTGCTAAGCCAATAACATTTAAACCAGATACATGGCTTAATCATAATGGTAATTTTGTAAGTTTTAAGGTTATTTTTTTTTCTTTCAAATAACATAAGCAAACGATGTTAATACTTAAATGAATTCTGCAGTCCCCGAAATTTCGTTTTCAACAGTGCTACACTATGAAGAGCATGTTTAACTTGTTAATGAGTCCGTCTTATTTTATATGTTCTTTTGAAGTAAAATCCTGGTAGTGAAAGAGATAGTAAATTACTATGTACAATTTCATTGAGGGAAATAAGAAATCAATAAAAAAAAAAACAACGTTATATATACGGAAGATAGCAAAGTATGATTATGGTTATCAATATTACAGTCACTTAAGACATATCTTGGTCGCTGTTCTTGCACTCTATTACTTTTTTGAAAAGCTATTGCTATGTTTTATAGCACTCAGCGTACCATTCTCAATTCTCCAATCAAAACAGTCTTATATGTTTCCAATTCTCGTATAAATGCGCATCTTTAGTTTTTAAATTGAGAGTGGTAAAAAAGATAAAACAGCAATATTTTTCGATTTGGGCCTTGTACGATTTTAGAAACTGGAAAAAAATATAGTGAGAATATCTTCCAAAACCGTGAGACTAATTGATAGACCGGCATCACTTGCGACTCGCCGAGCTAGGTTAATCCATGCTTGGATCTCCCAGGACATGCCGTCAGTTAGAACCTGTCGGTAAACTCGAACCCTGTGGTAGAGAAGCCTGCGTCAAGCCCCAGGAACCCGCTGGGGACAGAGGACGGGATGACAGAGAACTCTTTCTTGTCGTCTGTTGTCCCGTTGTTGCCGTTCACGCCGTCCCCCCAGATGTCGCTGTTCATCGAGCCAGTCAGCTGGTTGTGGCTGTTCGCAGACGACATCGGCTTCTTGGTCAGCCCAGTTTGTTTGGGGCGGATTCTGGGCGTAGAACAGACAAATCATTTAACTCAGTGCCTTTAGTTTTCTGGATTATGATACAGCGAAACGTTAGACGCCGTTCTGCCAAACAAATTTAGGACTGTTAACATCATTCATATTATATCTTACTTTTTCTTATCTGACAACATAAAAAATTGGAAATCTGAGCGTTAGCGATTTAGATATAATACTTTATCAATGGAAGGCCTACCTTACCAATTTGTCATAATATTAAAATTTAAAGATGAGTGTTAACCTAACTCTAAGCATTTCTTCTTCATCCTTTTATCCTCTTGTGTGGCGCGCGCTCGTTTTAAATCTTTTTCTTCTGTTCCTCTCCTCCTCTTGCTTCCCTGCCCCTCTAGTTTTCTTCTTCAACAAACACACACACCCTGCTCCTCATCTTCCCCTTCTCCTTCTTACCTGTACCAGTAAAACTCAAACGCCAGAGTGAGGAGCGATAAGCCTGCTCCTATGACGATCACCAGGAAAACGCCGCCAATGTTCCTGATACTAATACCGTCACTTTCGTCCTCGATCTTCGGGCACTCTTTCTCGTCTTTAGTCCACCAGTAGGTCTTGAGCTCCTCCAAAACTCGCCGGTTGATGAGTTTCAGGATGCTGGCCACGGGCAGCGGTGGTGGTAGTGGTGGGGGGGGGGGGGGGGGGGGAAACACAACGTTGCGGGTCGAATTTTAATGAATGAGGGGATGAGAATATTTGAAAATGGAGGAATTGAATTTAGAATAATTTACTTTAAAGTAAAAGTAGAGTACTTTAAAGCACCGCATGCGACAAGGCTTTTCCGTTGAAGCAAAACTACAAATTTTAAAACAAGATGTTAGAAGAGGTATTAATAAATGTTACTGAAAATTGAAAACGAAACAAACCAGCTAAATCTAAAAAGGCACAACAATTTTATACTCCAGATATCATTATTCTAAAAGCAATAAACTCATAAATAAAATGAGCACCCAGGAATTCCAAACATGCTTAATAAAAGATTGTGGAATAGTGTGACATGGTGTCACGTGATAGACCAGTAGCCATGTTGCCAAAGAGCATGGCGTTGTTTTGGAACTCCTTTATCGAACCAGAAACAGCACAAGACTTACTTTTTGAAATTTTCTATTCAACTTAAAATTGTGTTTATCTTTATCTGTTTATTTGAATGTTCAAAATGAAAGATATTTTATATAAAAAAGAAGTTAGAAACAACAAAATTACTGTTATGATAATCGAACATAAAGAGAAATAAAGCTGCGTTACAGTAAGCGACTGAGTACGAAGTTGTTACACTGCGCAAATGCTAATTGGGATAACATGTAGATCTACAATGTTTCGTATCAAAGGAAACCCGCGCGAGTTATCTGAAGGCAACTTTATCGCTGCAAAAGAAGACAGGGAGTGTCAATAGATTTATGCATTGTTAGGATGAGATAAGAGGTGAGTGTTTTTATGACCGAAATAGAGAGAACGAGAGAGACATGGATAAAGAGTGAAAGAAAAAGAAAGAGAAAGATAGAGAGAGACATAGATACAGAAAGAAAGAAAGAGAAAGAGAGATAGAGAGAGACATGGATACAGCGAGAGAAAAAAGAGAAAGAGAGAGAGGAATAAAGAGAAAAAGAGAGAGGGAGAGAGAGAAAGAGAGAGAGAATAATTTATTTCGTTAGTAAATTGATACTTAAAAATAAATGTGATTGTTCACGAGGGTTGCGGTAAACAGTTACCATGTAAACAATGATTGTGTAAAAACTAATTGAGTAAAAAGTGATTGTGTACACAATCCTGAGGGAACACTTACTGCGTAAACAGTAATTGTGTAAGTAGTGATTGTGCTAACATTTATAATCTATACAGTGATCGAGCAAACAGTGATTTTGTAAGTATATCTAGTTTAAACATTTATTGTACTTGTTGGAGAGCTCTCCTCGGAGTGAAGATCCTTCCTGTACGGCGAGGGCGTACGGCTTCCTGGAAAACTCCTCGCCCACTTCCCAGAGGTCACAGTTGATCAAAGTCTGGTACTTGTTGGAGGTCGCATCCGCTGTGGACCAGAGAACACAAATATTTTTTTAGTTAAAATAAATCAATCAATTTAATAATATCATGACGGTCGCGACAAAAATCCAATGAATCTTGCTCGAACTGAGTTTTACTAATTAAGTATATTTTTAATAATCATTTTAATTAGACAAGTTACTTCCCTTTTTAGAAGGATTGAACAAAGATATTGGGATCGAGAAATTACAGAAAAAACATAAAGACCAATGTGAAGCTCAAGGGCTCTTCCAATAGTTTTTTCACTATAGTCAATCAATAGCTCATCAACAGACTTGAAAAAAAAAGTGATTTGAGAGTTAAACAGTTTCCAGCAATGGGTCTGATAAAAACAGCCTTAGACCAAAACAAACAAACAAAAAAAACAAAAAAAAAAAAAACAACAAAAAGCAAAAAACTCATAACAAACAGTTGTCAAAATCGCTTGTTTGCCCTTAATGGTCTAAATAAAATTATTACCTCAGCCCTCCGAATCAGTCAAATCAGAAGGAATCTTGTTAAGATTTTTTTAAAACTTGTCCCAAGACGCAACAAGTAGTCAGATAATGAGACTCAGAGGGGAGCTATTGTACGTATTTTTTAAAATTTCTATGTTGTGTTAAGAATAACGCTTTTAATATAGCGGCGTAGATTAAAGTACTTATTAAGGCTCCCACACATAAAAGCACTCATATAAGAAGCCCCGCTGATGACTATACTCATTGAGGAACCCCGAAGATAAATTTCTGTAAAAGATTCTTTGGAAAACTCGAGAGACATTAAACCTGACAAAGAACCCAAAGATAAAAGCAAATTTTCAGGAACCCCAAATAAAACACATATTCAGGCACTCCGCGAATATTCATCGTGTATTCAGACAAATCAAGACACAAAAAGAATTCTTAAAGAACACAAACAGAATCTTGTCTTACAAATAAAGGCGAAGTTTCCTTCGAGGACTCTTTCCACAGCAGAGGAAGCGTTGTCGGGAAAGCCAGAGTTCTTCATGGTGTTCCAGAGCTTGGTGTACTTGTCGCTCACCGGGTAGTCCCAAACGGCCAGCTTGGCTCTCTCGACCGCAGCGAGGTTCTCGTCCAGGCTCATGTTCTTCCAGATTCTGGGAACAACGGACAACAAGAAGAAATAGGTCGCTGGAGGTCAACAGATATTGGCGGCAGCTGAATAGTTGAAAGAGGCAGAGATAGGAACACGCACACACACAGGGTGATGTCCAGGAACAGACTAGCTATAAAAAATATAAACTTAAGAGACAGAGAGACAGGCAAAGAGACAGAGCGAAGAAAATGGAGAGGAAGAATACAGCATGGACAATAGAATCGATTAGTCCTAAAGAAAGGCAGATTAACCAATTATGAATGAATCTGAAATGTGAGGAAAACAGAAACGTAAATACGCAGCTATTAAAAAGCGAAAAGAAAAGGTAAAACCAAATGGTTTGCATAGTCTTTGTTATCCGGGACAAGCCATGCAGACGACGTCACAACTGCAAGAGAAGCCTCGATCTGAAAGAAATTTTTTAATTAAACCATTGTTCAAAGAGATTTCGGTGCAACAACATGGCGAGAAAAGATTTGAAAAATCCTCCATGATTGCACTCGCTTGCTTTGATTAAAGTGTTGCAGGGGTCAAAACAATCGGTGCTAATTTTTCCCTCATCAATAATTACGCGTATATCAGTCTCGATAAATTAAACACTCCCCGAAAATCAGGAAAGACAATCGAATCGTTCTGTCTGCTTGCAGCACTCACTCATAAAACCGGTACTCGATCTCCGCCATCCTCTGGAAGTAGGTCATGGCCACACTGCCGTTCTCTGGGGCGTACTGGACCTTGAACTGCTTGGACAGATCGTCCAGTGACTCTATGGGGGTCTCCAGGCGCGACACGGTGAGGAAGGCAGCCAGGTTAGCCGTGTAGGTGGCGATGATAATAAAACCAAACAGCCACCAGGTGGCAGCAATGAGTCGTCCAGAGAGGGCCCTAGGGGTCTCTCCACCGCCTGAAAAATAGAGAGTGCGGAATCTCATACTTATTTAAACAACCATAAGTTTAAAGGATGGTAAAAATTATAACTGTACCGTTTTTCGTTCTCAAGAGATAAAAAAGTACCTCTCTGTCTATCTGTCTGTCTCTCTCTGTATATAATATATATTTGCATTCTAAATTTGTACATGTCTTGCGGTGACCTTTCTTACTATTGGCCTATTAAACTGAATACAATCAAGAAGGACGACAATATGGGAGATGATGATGGTAGCGGTTATGATGATGATGATTATAGTGATAGCAATATTCAATAGCAGAGATTATGCATCGAGTATAATAAAATGAAAATTCTATTCTTAAGAATAGTTATAATAATAATAATAATAATAATAACAACAACAACAACAACAACAACAACAACAACAACAACAACAACAACAACAACAACAACAACAACAACAACAACAACAACAACAACAACAACAACAATAATAATAACGATAATTCAACAGTACAAGAGCAACATTATCTCTACCATAGCCACCAAGAACACAAATGTGTTTAAGAAGAACGAGAGCAATGAGGGATGGGCCGACCTTGAGGAGTGAGTGACATCATGCAGAACCAGATCCCCTCCTTGAGGGTGAACACCCTGGGTTCAGTGCCGGTCACGCCTTGCCAAGACTCCGTCTTGCGGTTTTGGTAGCTGATTTATCAGAGAGGAGGGCGCGGGGTTTGGGGATAGGGCGATATGTAATTCACATAACTGTCAAATGTTACCTGAATATTAATATTATCTTCAGGTTTGGAAACAAAGTAATATTAACGGGCGGGGTAGTTGGAAGCAAGAGGCTAAAAATTTTGGACTGTGGATGAAATTCAGCCAGTTTTGATCGGTGCGATCTCATCACACGATTTATTTCTGAACTTTTAAGCATTTTAAGAACTCAGAGCTATTGTTTTGTCAAAGACCGGCCTTCCTTGTCAGCATCGAACATAAAAGCCGAACATTCTAAATTTCTAATACAATGTTTTTACACTTTGAAAATTTATGCTCTTGAGGGCTGAGAAGTGCTCAAATTAATTGAGTGGCCTGAGCAACGACCGCCTAGGTTTTGATTCAATGAGGAGAAAAATGTTAATGAATGATTTCACCGTGATAGGTTTACAGGAAAGAAATCAACTATGAGAACGTTTACTTCTTATGTATTGAAAACATTATTTTGATTCGTAACTTTAGAGAACATTTTTTAACAAATACAAACTGCAAGCACCTGAAAGGGCTGAGTTTGTCAAAGATAGAAATGAGCCCACTGAACAGGACGAAGGCGCCGATGATGCAACCCCAGACCTCCTCGTCCAGCACGCTGAGGAACTTGACGAGGGAGTAGTCGAACTCTGGCTTCTTCATCAGGATGGTCAGCCCCACCAGGTCATAGTAGGGCACCGTGAAGTCAATCACATTCTCCCTCTCAGCCATCACCGAGATGGGACCCACTGCGATGTCCGCGTTCTGAAGTGGAGTTTTTAAACACACAAAGTAAGTTACATGTTGGTTGTTTTGTTTTTTTTGTTTTTTTTGGGGGGTGGGGGGGTGGGGGTAAAAGAAAAATTAGTCACAGATTCTGATAAAATGTTAGCATAGAAGCTTAATATGTAACTTGACATATTGTTTTCTCTCTCTCTCTCTCTCTCTCTCTCTCTCTCTCTCTCTCTCTCTCTCTCTCTCTCTCTCTCTCTCTCTCTCTCTCTCTCTCTCTACTTCCCTTCTTTCCTTCAATTTCCTATAAGCTTATTTTGGAAACAAATCTTTAGTAAAAAAGTATTTTCTGCGTACGCTTTTTATTTGTGTGAATGTATAAATATATTTATCGAATATTTTTGTTTTGTTTCATCGAAAAAAAGTCCTGTTTGATAATAAATTTTCACGTTTTCAAAATTACAAAAAGCAGCTCTTCAGTAATCCCTTAGCAATGAAATGCGATAAAAAACCGTATAAATTTTGCGGCGCCTAGGTTAAAATAATAAAAAAAAGAAACAACCAGTCAGTTGAGTTTCATTCAGGGACACTTTCTTCACCAAACTATATAGTTTAGTTTTTGCATGGAAAGTCAGTTTCCTCTGAATTGTTAAAAACTTTGGCCCTCCGCTAAATCCGGCTAGACTTCTCCCAGAAAAGCTCACCTTTCCTCGACAACTTCATTCTGCTTAGCTAGGTGCCAAACCCAACTTCTCTCTATCAAATCTCTGTATGAATTGAACCAACGAACCGACCTCCTCCAAGAAATTTTTGTACTATGCCGTAAAACTCACCTAAGCAACGAAATATCTTAATGTTCCGAGAGATAAAAAATCACCAATCAACTGAAAAAAAAAATCCCAAAAAACAACAAATATGTATATGCTTTTAGACACCAAATCCACTTCCTCCACCAATTTTTTCGTAAGTCTGCACTCATCTGCTCATTTACTGTATCCACCTTCTAAACCATTCTTTTTCTTTGCAATGGATCTCCAATTGTTCCCTCCACAAGGTGTTATATTTCTTCGGAAACGAAATTTAACCTTCCGTCAACTCAATGAATACTATAAGCCACCAATCTCACCCTATCCATCAGCTCTCTAGTTTTTAAGTACACGAATTCACCCTCCCATCAACTCAATTAATACCATAAGTCACCACTCTCACCCAGTCTATCAGCTCTCAATTTTCTTCACGTATATGAAATTCACCCTCCGTGCAACTCAATGAGTGATATAAACCACAAATCTCACCCCATCTATCAGCTCTCTGATCGCCCCATCCCAGTTTCCATCCTCATCCATGGAGCCGACAGTCTCTACATCATAGATGGTGTAGTCGAAGCCCATCTCCTCGGCGAGTTTCTGCAGCATCTGGATACAATACCCGCTGTAGGTTACCTCTCCTGTGACGTTTGTGTTGCCGTGTTTGTATACAAATGGTGGAATCTGAGAGAATACGAGCGTCCATTGCGATAATATATATTTTAAGTTGCAGAAAACTGTGAAGTAAGAAAGGCCACTCCAGATTTAAATAGAATTTGTTGACTATTTGACAGTTTATGAGTGAGAAAATTATATTCACAAAGAATATTCGAGCAGGATGGATTGATACCCTAAAATCTAAAATTTCTTAAAAAGCCATGCATGAAGTATCACTAACTGTAGTCTAAGAAATTAAGTTCTAAATTTTGAAAAAGATAGAACATGCAGTGATACATACAAGATGGTTCAAGCAGAGGTTGCTTAGACTGAATTTAAGCTTGAGAAAAATATTGTTAAAGATTATGACTCATTGAAAGCCGAAGCTTCTGTTTTACTTGTCTTCAGAAGTAAACGTGTATTAGATAAAATAGCAACTCCCTGAGTTTTACCGACCCCAGCCACTGTGACGACTCGGTAATTCCTGCGACCAGTGTTAATCACCAGAGCTTCCTTCGTCTGCAGCCCGTCCGCCTCGCTCCATCTGGCCACCGATGTCCGGCTGGGCAGCGTCCCCGGAGAGAAATGCAGCCGACTCACAGATAATGACATCTGGTACAGCATGGCGCCATCTGCTTCATCCCAGGACAATGTCCCCAGCACTCCATTCAGATTTTCCTGAGAACAGTACAAGACACACAGTTAGAGAGGGCACTGTGAAATCTTTTTTTTTTGCTGGAGGTTTAGAGAGATCAATAACAAATAATTCTTAAATTGAAGCCGAGGCCAAATAGATATCTGTTTTTTTTTTAAACTTAATTTTTTCCAAAAAATCCTTTAGGGAGACGAAGAGATTTTGTCACACCAATGATATACTGTAGGTGATTTGGGTGAATCCGACCCCAGCTGAGATCGAACCCTAATGCCCTTATTGTCAGTCCAAAGCTCAATCCACTGAGCTGTCTAATAAACAAGGAAGCCTTGTAATAGATGAATGTATTCACGTTTGTTATGGTAACGAGGTAAACGTTCATGTTCTTGGAACTCTGATGTTTTTGTTGTAAAAAAAAAAGTTAAATTTGATAACTAGAACAGTGTCCTTAAAATGTGACAAGGTATAATGTGAGGAAAAATCATAAATGCAAAAAAAAACCTCTTAAAGCAAAAAAGCTTAAAGAATGAAAAAAACCTTAGACGTGTTGCTTGTTGCAAAAACAGTGGAAAAATTATTGATTTCTATGAAGAGCGATATTTTGCATATAGAGTTAAAGATCTATGCAATGGGGTCCATTTTGCGAGCAATATTTACAGATAAAACATCGAGGACATGAAGAAATAATGTTCCAGTATCGCGGACACCCATACCCTTACATTCACTTATAAACGCACAAGGAGAATACAAAAATAAAATAATATGTATCAGAAGATAAGGATTGAACAAACAAATTAAGAGTCATTTTCGTTCAGAAAGAGAAAGTGAGACACACAGAGAGAAAGGCTGAGAGAGAGAGAGAGAGAGAGAGAGAGAGAGAGAGAGAGAGAGAGAGAGAGAGAGAGAGAGAGAGAGAGAGAGAGAGAGAGAGAGAGAGAGAGAGAGAGAGAGAGAGACAGACAGACAGACAGACACACAGGCAGAGAGACAGAGACAGATTATTTTTTTGTGTGCTGATATTAAACATTTCTTAGAAGGGCTTACCTTCTTCATATGTTCGACAAGATCAACGGCTTGGGAATCGTTGAGCATGCTAGCGTCGGGCGGTGTTTGACAGTCGACCTGCTCTATGTTACTGAACACACCCCTGGTGGCCGTCACATTCGCTACAGACCTGGAGAGAAGACGAGCTATGTCGAAGGCCATTGCCTCGTCCGCCTGAAAAGAATGAATATAATTCTAGATGCCACCATACATTTATCTAGAACTCACAGTCTTGTAACATTTAAACATCATCAGGTTGTTAATAAGAATCTTTCGAAAGAATATTATGAAAAAGAATAATGGCTTATGCTTTTTTTTTTTTTATTTCAGTTTGTGTAATACGAAATTCGTAAAAACATTAGTAAGGTCTCAACTTGCAATAAAATATACATGGCATAATAAGGAACCTGAAACAAATTTTAATTTAATAGTTGTAAGTAATGATTATATTGGTTACAGTGGCTGAATAGAAACAAATCGAATAACTTACCTCTAAATTTTGTTTTTCACGTTTAATCTATAAGTCTGGAAATTTTTACGGTTTTTTTCCTTAATAGCTCTAGAGTACACTATGTTATTTGTTCAAACATTAGTAATTAATGTGTGCTGTTTAAAAATAAACAATAAAAATACTTGAATTGTGCTATTAAAGTTTTCTCAAACATTCCCACTCGTCTACCTGGTTCAAAGTTATGTAATTTCTCAAAAGATGGCAGAGTAGAGCAATGGATAAAACTCTTTCCCCAGTCCTATACAAAGGCTTGTTGCAATAATTGTTATTGGGTTCTTGTATTGATGATGGTGATTTCCATATCGCTTCCCTCGAAAAAAATATAATTCTATTCACAGCTTACTGAACAATCCATGTTTGTAGTATATCAAAGTTGAAACGTTTGTAGGTTGAGTCTGGTATATTTTTCTATGTTTTCTTACCCTAACTAGGATGATATTAGATAAAAGGTTATTTTCTTCTTATTTATACTTTGCAATCTTCCTTAAATTTAAGTTCAGTTTATTTGAAGCCAGGGCTTCAATATATTCGAAGGTTTTGAGACATGAAGCAGGAAAACAAATTCTATTGGAAAGATTATTACATTAAGTTTTGGTCGCATATTGTGTTCTCTCAAAGCGTGCCATTGAGTGTCCATAATTATATTTTGATTTCGTAATAAATCCACCCTTTCTACTTTTTAACCTGTCAAACTTACAATACAAACGTGATAGCCTGAACAGAAGCTGAAGAAGGAGCGGGAGTTATCTCACCTTGATATTCTCGATGGCCGCGTCAGAATCGATACCGTTTTTCATGTAGTCGATAAACTCCTTCCTGGCCGTCTCCTGGGTTATCACTGTTATGAGCAGTACATTGTTCAGCGGGCGGCACTCGCCGCAGATCAAATTCGAATCCTGGAGAATGAAATTGCTCTTTTTACCATTTGAAAACCTTAAATCGATATTATTCCAAGTGGGTAGAAATATTAAATAATAGTGCATCCATGGTATAGGGAATTGTAACAAAATTACAGGTAGTACTACACAGACCATATTACTTGCTTTCCTCATAACTATGTAGGCTATATGTCTTTAATCATGACTATTACATGTTAAATTAACTTACCTTGGTCAAAACAAATATATTTGGCGAGAAATTCTGGATACTGATCGTAGAGAACTGAAATTGAACAAAAAGAATTAAAGATATTTTTTGTCAGAAAGCAAAATATTAGCTACCGGATATTGACTGGCATAAGAAAGATCCATTGTGCAAGATGAGATATAGAAAGGACGACTAAAACACGTCTGAAAGATACAAAGATTCTGAAAAAATATAACTATTCTCGTATTTCATTTCATTTATCCAGATTCTATTTGCAGCCTAAAATGTATGCCAGATACTAGATACTATAACTATAATTATATTGGTTCCAACAGTTGCTGGTACTCCATAACATAAACACAGTGGATCATGAAACGGACTCAAATTTCTTCTTCAACTAACTGGTCTTTGATTTCACATCTGATTTGCTTGCTTTCTATGTCCTGAATATATACAGACTGTCGGCCTATCCATGAACCTGTGTGTCCGCCCTACCTTATGTTTGTCAAGCTTTTTTTTTCTCGGACAGGCTCTCTCTCTGTGTCTCTGTCTCTCTCTCTCTATCTATGTATCTATCTCCCTCCCTGTCTTTTAAAGGATCTCCTTAATCTCTTCATAGGCCTGCATCTTTTGTTAGTTACCTTATTGTCTTGAAATCGCCTGAGTAAGTAATAAGAAAGCGATTGGTTCCTTCTAGGTTACCAGGCCAAAACAACTTGTAGCGATTTCTTAGATTATTAGCATTAAGCTTATCCATGACGTTTTAGAGATCTAATTAAAATGGTGCAAGACACTGATTGGTATTAATCAAGCAAAGATCCTTCCGGAATCACTTAGAAAGCAGAGAATAACTGGTTTCAACAACATTCAGCGGAAAACATCATGTTGATCATGCATAATTATTCAACAAATGGTTTTTCCCCTAGGTTAAACTTTTACCCATTAGCGCCTGGTTGGTTCAGAAATTATGTGAAACGCGTTTTACAAGGACATAAAGTCGGGTCTAACTTAAAAAATCGAACCCTGTCTCATTCAAAACGTAATTTTCTAGGATAATAAAAGTTTAAAATGTTTCTAATAGTTCTGTAAATTTGAGATTACCGCACTAAGGAAGGCCTCAGCGTTCGACCTGCTGGCGATTACGAAGAAGGACTTGACACTGATGGACGCCAGCGTCTCCACTGTCTCCTTCACCATCGAGGGCTCCCTTTCCAACATCACATACACATGTTGGGCTGCCACGTTGGTCAGGACACGTCGAGGGGTGTTCTGGATGTCTGGAGCCGTGCATAGAGTGAGAGTGAGAGCATACTATCACATAAACCGCTGCAGTGTGCATAGAGTGGGAGCATGCTATCACATAAACCGCTGCAGTGTGCATAGAATGGGAGTATGCTATCACATAAACCGCTGCAGTGTGCATAGAATGGGAGCATGCTATCACATAAATCGTTAGCGGCGTGAATGGAATGGGAGTATGATATCACATAAACCGCTGCAGTGTGCATAGAGTGGGAGCATGCTATCACATAAACCGCTGCAGTGTGCATAGAATGGGAGCATGCTATCACATAAATCGTTAGCGGCGTGAATGGAATGGGAGTATGATATCACATAAACCGCTGCAGTGTGCATAGAGTGGGAGCATGCTATCACATAAACCGCTGCAGTGTGCATAGAGTGGGAGCATGCTATCACATAAACCGCTGCAGTGTGCATAGAGTGGGAGCATGCTATCACATAAACCGCTGCAGTGTGCATAGAATGGGAGCATGCTATCACATAAACCGTTAGCGGCGTGAATAGAATGGGAGCATGCTAGCACATAAACCGCTGCAGTGTGCATAGAGTGGGAGCATGCTATCACATAAACCGCTGCAGTGTGCATAGAGTGGGAGCATGCTATCACATAAACCGCTGCAGTTTGCATAGAGTGGGAGCATGCTATCACATAAACCGCTGCAGTGTGCATAGAATGGGAGCATGCTATCACATAAACCGTTAGCGGCGTGAATAGAATGGGAGCATGCTAGCACATAAACCGCTGCAGTGTGCATAGAGTGGGAGCATGCTATCACATAAACCGTTGCAGCGTGCATAGAGTGGGAGCATGCTATCACATAAACCGCTGCAGTGTGCATAGAATGGGAGCATGCTATCACATAAACCGCTGCAAGTGCATAGAGTGGGAGCATGCTATCACATAAACCGCTGCAGTGTGCATAAAGTGGGAGCATGCTAGCATATAAACCGCTGCAGTGTGCATAGAGTGGGAGCATGCTAGCACATAAACCGTTAGCGGCGTGAATAGAATGGGAGCATGCTATCACATAAACCGCTGCAGTGTGCATAGAGTGGGAGCATGCTATCACATAAACCGCTGCAAGTGCATAGAGTGGGAGCATGCTATCACATAAACCGCTGTGGTGTGCATAGAATGGGAGCATGCTATCACATAAACCGCTGCAAGTGCATAGAGTGGGAGCATGCTAGCACATAAACCGTTAGCGGCGTGAATAGAAATGGAGCATGCTAGCACATAAACCGCTGCAGTGTGCATAGAGTGGGAGCATGCTAGCACATAAACCGTTAGCGGCGTGAACAGAATGGGAGCATTCTATAAACCGCTGGCGGTTTGAATAGGGTGGGAGCATGCTATAACATAAACCGCTGGCGGCTTGAATAAAGTGAGAGCATTCTATAAACCACTGGCAGCTTGAATAGAGTGGGAGTATGCTATAACATAAACCGATGGGGGCTTAAATAGAGTGGGAACATTCTATAAACCACTGGCGGCTCGAATAGAGTGGGAGTATGCTATAACATAAAGCGCTGGCGGCTTGAATAAAGTGGGAGCATTCTATAAACCACTGGCAGCTTGAATAGAGTGGGAGCATTCTATAAACTACTGGCGGCTTGAATAAAGTGGGAGCATTCTATAAACCGCTGACGGCTTGAATAGAGTGGGAGCATTCTATAAACCACTGGCGGCTTGAATAGAGTGGGAGCATTCTATAAACCGCTGACGGCTTGAATGGAGTGGGAGCATTCTATAAACCACTGGCGGCTTGAATAGAGTGGGAGCATTCTATTAACCGCTGACGGCTTGAATAGAGTGGGAGCATTCTATAAACCACTGACGGCTTGAATAAAGTGGGAGCATTTTATAAATCACTGGCAGCTTGAATAGACTGGGATTATGCTATAACATAAACCGATGACAGCTTGAAAAAAGTGGGAGCATTCTATAAACCACTGGCGGCTTGAATAGAGTGGGAGCATTCTATAAACCACTGGCAGCTTGAATAGAGTGGGAGCATTCTATAAACCACTGGCAGCTTTAATAGAGTGGGAGCATTCTATAAACCACTGGCAGCTTTAATAGAGTGGGAGCATGCTATCACATAAACCACTCCTATTGCAGAGAATCTTCTCATTTGAAAGGCCTTTCCCACAAGAGTTTTCACCCTAAGAATTTTGAGAACGCTTTTTGAAACTTTTACAATGGTTTGACATTTTGCTCCAGTTGCAAGATGGGTATTTTTGCCAATAACTACCGGCTTGTTTTCTCTTTGATTGGCTCTGTACAATACGTTGCCAATTTGGAATATGTTACTGTTTTGTCATTACCATAATCTTATGGAATTGTTTTGTTTTCTTCCATTAAAAAAAAATCATTCTACGCTTATTCAAAATTTTATAAAGATTCAGCACGTTAACAAGTTTATTTATGTTTGATATGCAAGCTTAGGAGAAAAGCGTCTTAAACGCATTGTTGGTAGAATAGAGAATTTAATGAGATTAAACGATTCTCCTCTGAACTCACCAAATGTGTCATCGTAAATGATGGCGATGTCATTGAGCTGTTCTGAACGAGCTATATCTGCTACAATGTCCAACATCTGCATGCTCACTGGTACCAGTGATATGTCTGTCTCAGTCTCCATACTAGAAATAAGATAATGGAGGAGCATAATAAAAATTGAGAATCGGTGAGTAATATTTTTTTAAGTTCTTTTATGTATCTTTTCTTTTCAAATATCTTTTGTCTTTATTATCACTGTTTTATCAATAATTATGAGCAACACCACCATCATATCATCATTATCATTTTCATCATAATCATCGTTCTTCTTCTTCTTCTTCTTCTTCTTCTTCTTCTTCTTCTTCTTCTCCTTCTTCTTCTTCTTCTTCTTCTTCTTCTTCTTCTTCTTCTTCTTCTTCTTCTTCTTCTTCTTCTTCTTCTTCTTCTTCTTCTTCTTCTTCTTCTTCTTCTTCTTCTTCTTCTTCTTCTTCTGCTTCTGCTTCTGCTTCTTCTTCTTCTTCTTCTTCTTCTTCTTCTTCTTCTTCTTCTTCTTCTTCTTCTTCTTCTTCTTCTTCTTCTTCTTCTTCTTCTTCTTCTTCTTCTTCTTCTTCTTCTTCTTCTTCTTCTGCTTCTGCTTCTGCTTCTGCTTCTGCTTCTGCTTCTGCTTCTGCTTCTGCTTCTGCTTCTTCTTCTTCTTCTTCTTCTTCTTCTTCTTCTTCTTCTTCTTCTTCTTCTTCTTCTTCTTCTTCTTCTTCTTCTTCTTCTTCTTCTTCTTCCTCTTCCTCTTCCTCTTCCTCTTCTTCTTCTTCTTCTTCTTCTTCTTCTTCTTCTTCTTCTTCTTCTTCTTCTTCTTCTTCTTCTTCTTCTTCTTCTTCTTCTTCTTCTTCTTCTTCTTCTTCTTCTTCTTCTTCTTCTTCTTCTTCTTCTTCTTCTTCTTCTTCTTCTTCTTCTTCTTCTTCTTCTTCTTCTTCTTCTTCTTCTTCTTCTTCTTCTTCTTCTTCTTCTTCTTCTTCTTCTTCTTCTTCTTCTTCTTCTTCTTCTTCTTCTTCTTCTTCTTCTTCTTCTTCTTCTTCTTCTTCTTCTTCTTCTTCTTCTTCTTCTTCTTCTTCTTCTTCTTCTTCTTCTTCTTCTTCTTCTTCTTCTTCTTCTTCTTCTTCTTCTTCTTCTTCTTCTTCTTCTTCTTCTTCTTCTTCTTCTTCTTCTTCTTCTTCTTCTTCTTCTTCTTCTTCTTCTTCCTACTTGTTATTATTATCATCATAATTACTGACATTATTATTAAAATTGTTGTTTTATTGCAATTACTACCATTATCACCACTGAAAGCTATAAGACAGTCAAGACACTGAGATGTCGCACAGACTTACCTCTCTTCCCAAAACCCGTAGTAAGACCTATCCAGGACCGACACATAAGCCACTCCAAATTTCATACACATGGACTTGAGCACGTTGGACAGCTGCGGCGTGGACATGTCCACTAGGATGGACACCCCGGACTCCAGAGTGGCGCAGACTAGTTGTGGAGGTTAGAGGAGGAGGTACATGTGGTCATCAAGAAAATTAAAGTTGTAAATCAATTGGATGGTAAGCAATAGTACAATGCGGAGTTCATCATTAAGGAAAATTCAGTTTTTTACATTAAGACTTTCTTTAAAAAAATCAGAATTAAAAAAAAATTCCTATGAGGCTAACAGTAAATACTTTCAAAGTCTTATCCAAGGGAAGGAGAGGGTGTTCTCTAGATACTTGTCGATGAATTTTAAATTTCGCAATTCAATTGTGAAGATTTTACGAGAAAATGTGTTATTAAGGTGTTATGTATTATAGCTTGATTATGAAACGTCCACTGGTGAGCGCTAGATGATGCTTGGGCAAGTTCTGTACCTAACAAGTGAGAGCGTACCGAGCAGACCCTTTAGCAGTAGACCTGCGCACCTCCAGCTCTTATAATTATGTCGATAGAAAATCAGGTGGTTATTATTTCTCTGAAATCGTAAATGCCTATGACCAAGTGTCATGAATATCTTTTTGACACGCGTGCAAAAACAGTTAATAAAAGAATAGCTGATTACACTCACCACTGTCCAATGTGTTTGATGTACTTGTTGTGATTATAGCTTTGAACTCAATTTGTGAGCCATCTGCTTCCCTCAGATTTCGATGCGCTTCATCAAAGATGGCGACCAAGTTAGAGTTATAATCTGCTGAGGTCTTGCTAATGACAACAACTGCAGAATGATAAAAAAATAAACTCATGAAAATCGATAATTCACCATGCACCACATAATTATTACCTAAGGAAAAGCTAGCTTGAAAAACATAATGTACTTTTGCCAAAGTCTGATAAATTGCAGCTTTAGTTACATTTCAAAGCATTTGCCATATAACATAGATCTTACAATTGCGATCAGTTACATGCTTTATTCAATTTTTAGAAGGGAAATAAAAATGCTCAGTCAAATTACATCTATAAACTTAAGGATAGTTTATTAAGATATTACAAAATAGATGGACCATCTGTAAATGTGCTTGTGACACCAGATTTCTGATTTCGCTATTTCTTTGATAACATACATTTTTTTAGGTAACAGTTCCATACAGAAACATATTAAACATTAAACATCCGCGTAATATTTCCTTGGTAAATTTTGTTCTCTCAGAGTTCTTTCATACAGTGAAGGGGAGAGAATCGCCGCAGCAGCTCGCTTCACGTCAGTAGTCAATAGACTTATAGAAGTGT
>JAWDGP010006298.1:812500-817500 GCA_033675545.1 Elysia crispata | reverse complement strand
GAAAAATTACGATTTCTCTGAATAAAAAAAAAAGTATTTTTCTCCATTACGATTAGCGCAAAATAGACAGTTAGTCGCTTTAGAGTAATATAAGGTTTTAGTCAAGGTGAATTAATTGAACTTCCCATTTATAAATTGCAAACATGGGTACATTGTAATAATACGCTTAAAAGATACGTACAAACGCCGATATAATTCGTTATTTTAAGATACGTACAAACGCCGATATAATTCGTTCAGATTTTTTAAATTTACATTTTTTCAATCGCTTTTCTGTGCTACGTCTAAATAAGAGTAAAACGACCTTCTTCTGATTTTTTAAAATCCTTCAACCATCGTGTCCTGATGAAAAAATGCAAATGATGTTAAATTTTGGGTACAAAATACATTTCGTCAATCATTTTGTTAAAATGTCCTTACATATATTCCTGAAAAATGAAGCACTGCTGGTTTTTTTTCTCCTTTATATGTATATATATATATATATATATATATATATATATATATCTCAGACTTGACCGATTTAAAATGAATAAACCACGTTTCATATTTAGGGTTAACGACTTCTCGACGGAATCCTAACACAGGCCAAACACTACAAAGTGTAATAAAAACCTTTTGTATCAGCGTCGCAATCATATAATTATGTAAACGAGCCGTAACTTTTAAACGCAGTAAGTATCGAACAAAAAGCAAGATATGGTGGAAGTACCGCCCATCATTAAGACCAAAACTCTTCTTAGTTCCATACACCGGTTCTTTTACACTTAGGCCACGCGTACTGAAGAAGGGGAGAACAGTTCAAATACTGTAGCATCTCGGGCTCCGCGGCGACCACACAGCTACCACGTCAAAACATCGGTCTTGTTCATAGAGACAAAGACCGGATAAAATGAGGGAAGAAAACCAATGATAATCAAAATGGTCTTTTTTTTTTTTTTTTTTTTTTGATTCCGTATCCGCTCTAAAAAACAAACATCTCAATTGAACAGAATGAAATTGCGTGTGATGTTTCTCGTGTTCTTGTTATTGCTGAAAAATCGATTCTTGTGATTCAAACAGGCTAAGGACATGCAAAATTTACAATCTGAGAAAGCTGTCAATAATGTGAGTAACACGCTTCGCCCAAATCGATAAAAGCCTATGTCTGATATTATTCATTCGGTGCGCAGAGCCTGCTTCGCTGCTAGATGGGACAAGTTAATGGTCAATCCTTAGACTGTTTTGATTATCGATAAATCGTCTTTTAGTTGTTGATAAATCATCTTTTGATTGTTGATAAATCATGTACTGGGACATCACGATCTAATTGAGAATGTTGAACAGATGAGAGGTCTCCGTGTGTGTACTTAATACTTGGAGCCTCTCAAAAAAGGAAATACGTGTTCTTTCATTAGGAACTTCTACGCTTGTGCTTGCTCGAAGACCTAGAAGGTTGTTTAATGATGCATGAAAAATTTATAGCCCACACTTCATGGTGTGCAAGGAATGAATTAGTGCGAAAGATCATCTATACTTTTTACTTCATTTTCAATTCTTTTTTTTCTGCTTTTCTTTCTCTTCCATCTCCACACCTCCTTTCTTTAAAAATTTGTATTTTCCAATCCCTGTAATTTCACTCTTTTTTATTTCTTTCCTTCATATTCTCTTTTCAATTCGTATCTGTTCATATGCGCCCCCTTTACTCTTTCCATCTTACCCACAACTTTTTCAATTTCTATTTTTACGAGGACTAATTCTTTCATAGCTGATTGAGGTCAGCCATGCTAAGTCTGAATGTGATTTTGAGAGGAAGAGTCTTAAGAAAAATCTAAAATAATCGACTTCCTGCAGCCATACTATTTTCTATACTCCTGGTTATTCATACCATGTGGTAGTAGGGCGCATTTCAGATAAAATGCTCTCACACAGTCGAACTCAAACATGGTACAAAATAAAAATTACGTAAAAAAAAATTGGAATGGATTTTCGAACTTTTTGGGGTAGTAAGTCTGCACAAACATAGAATTACATGGACTGTTTAATTCCTTTTTTTTAAGAACCCATTTCTGCGTCAAGGAAAGCATTGAAATTTTTTTATTGTGACAAAATGAGGCAATCTGCCTAAAGTTTAAATCTAATAGTACTACATTTTTAAACCAATACTCTAAGAATTGCAAAAGATATTTTTGTTCAGCTGAGTTATATTTCGAAAGGAAAATAAACTTGCTGGTTCTTTGTTATTATGTTCTCGACAAATAATGAAAGTTAAATACAGTAAACAAGCCTTACATAGTAGCTTAAACTGTATATGAAATAACAGATTGTTAAATAGTTCTGACCGAAAGCCTTAATACTGTAGAGGAATCAAAGTCCAAAGAATCTTCTCCAATCATCGGAAAGATAAACCCAGAATGAGCTACTTTGGACAGAACACCCATTTTTCCAGTCTGTTGAATGCTAATTTTGTCAACTCTGAGTAATCGAAAAATTGCACAGAACATTATGCTTCAGCGTTTTATATCATGGTCTATCAGCAATCAGAGGGACTATTTTAATTATAGAATGTTTTGTTTCATTTTTATTAAGAGTTAAATTTGAGCATCGCTGAGCATTGCTATAAGCTGAAAAGCCAAGTCATTTTCTGGTCTGAGGAATTTTGAATACTTTAGAGAATGAGCAATATTCTTGGTTTTTCTGATAATTGTTGCATCCATTTTTTGTGCAGAAGCTTAAGATCTTACTGGAGAGTGTGATTGTTTGTTTTAACATCTCATTATAAGAGAAAGCGCCGATTATTAACCAATAATGCCAGGTCAATTTTATATGATGAGTTTATTTCGGTTTCACGTAAATAAAGAGAGTAAGAGAGACAGAGAGAGAGAGAGCGAGAGAGAGAAAGAAAAAGAGAGAGAGAGGGAGGGAGAGACAAAGAGCGGGAGTCAGAGAAAAGGGGAAGGGGAGAATCCAGATTGGACTGAATTGATCGCAAATATAGCCGATCTGCTTCCGGGCATGGTATTTTACGTTAAATTATTAATAATCTTTTCACAAAATTAACCAAACATCGGATAAGCTCTGTAGTCGCCCCAATAAATTTGTGGATTTTAAAAAACACCGTTTTTCAATGATATAGGGACGCCATTAGAAAGTCGCAAAAAGAGACTTCATTGACTCTTTCTGTTTAAATAATATCCGTTGAACTGATCACCAATACAAGATCAAATCTCAAAGTATTGTCCTTTGTCATTTTTTATTACCTTAAACCAGTTTGTTGAGCCTACAAGGTATTCAGGGTCGCCTTCTTGCATTATTTCTAAACGGATACAAAAACATTACGCTCAACTCCGTGAGATTTGACGGTATGAATACATTTGAGAGCATAAGAACTCTTGGTTGCTTTAATCTAGCAAGTTTAATTATTAATTGGGGCAGGTGGGGGAAAAAAAAGGGGGGGGGGGTGGGTGGGATATAAAGAACTAAGCTTAAACAAAATACTTTCTAAATTTGTTTGTCAAATTTTTTCTTATCTCCTGAAATCAAATCACATTCTTGGCAATTATTTACGTAAAAAGACAAAACAAAATGAATATCAAAATCTAAAAAATTGATTTAAAATTCAATATATTTTAGGGCGTGTGGTTATTTTGTGCTCGTATACAAAGGGGTGTTTGCAATAATGACGATGCTGCTGATGATTATGATGATGATGATGATGATGATGATGATGATGATGATGATGATGATGATGATGATGATGATGATGATGATGATGATGATGATGATGATGATGATGATGATGATGATGATGATGATGATGATGATGATGATGACGATGATGATGATGATGATGATCATGATCAAGATTTAATGGGTGACGAGAACGATGATGATAAAAATAATAATTATTATAATAATAATAATGGTGTACATATTAAGTATTACTATGATCCTGATCATGATATTATAATACAGGTGTTAAGAATGATAATCATTGCGATGGAAAATATAGCGATCATGTGATGAAGAGGAGGATGGAGAGGGGAGGGATAATGATGATGGCATTGATCGTTGTAGTTGATCATTAGGATAATGAGGCGGAAAAGACAATAGTGGTGCCGGTAATAAAGATCAGGCTAATAATGATAAAGATGATCGCAAGAAAAACAGTGAAATGAAGGGTGTGGTGAAGTTAGTCTCTTCGAGGGGCAACAAAATGAACAGGATACTACGAGCATATTAAATTGTATTTCTGTGAGAAATTTATTAAAAACAGAGACAAAGGGATTAGGAGAGAGAGAGAGAGAGAGAGAGAGAGAGAGAGAGAGAGAGAGAGAGAGAGAGAGAGAGAGAGAGAGAGATAGAGAGAGAGAATAGGATAAGGATGGAGAAACGTTAATTAATTTTAGAAATAGTATTTCATCAAAATAATATTAACAAATTGTATAAGGCATAAGTTAAGGAAAACAGGCACATTTACTACTCAATGATTAAGTAGGGAGATAAATAAACATAGAAAGAAATTGAAAAATTTAGGCAGCAACGTAAAGTTACCTCTTCATCTGTTTCAACTTGGGAGTTCCCTGAATGATCTCCAAGGTCTGTCGTCTAATTAAAAAAATGCTCTTTAAAATCTCCTGAATACGATCTTTTTGTTCAATTGTGAATTCATTAATTTACAATTTTGGCCTCTCCACTTGAACGAGAGCTCAGTGTTCGGTGAGCAGATCTGTCTCCAGTTTGAGCACCTCCTGGCCCAGGCAGACTCACTAAGCTGCGCCACGCTCTCACCGCATCCAACTGGCCACGGCCAGGGAGGTGATGCATTGATATGGTTGGGCCTGGCACTGTGAGATCTGGAGGAGGGAAAGGGGGATAAGTCGTGCTTTACATGTTATTCGTCGAGAAAAGAAGTATTCTAGTGAGGACAGAAAAGGAAAAGATTATGGGAGCTCGTATTTGAGGATCGGGAAGAAGAGGGAGTTTGGGGAACGGTTCTTTCCTCTCAATAATGTTTTAGC
>JAWDGP010006298.1:587500-805000 GCA_033675545.1 Elysia crispata | reverse complement strand
TGGGTGAAGCTTCAATTGGAAAAGGGAGAGTTGCTGATAGGATGCATCGCCAAGTAACAAAGAGGATATGAATGATCAGCTGTATAAGTTGGTAAAGAATGCAATACAAGGGAGAACTCATATACTACTTACAGGAGACTTTAATCACCCTGAAATTGACTGGGAGAATGAAACATCACTTCAAAATGATAATCATAAAGCAACAATTTTTCTTGAGTCTGTAGTTCGAGATAATTTTCTCTATCAACATGTTAAAAGTCCCACTCATTACAGAGCAGAGCAGACACCAACCCTTATAGACCTGATTTTGATAAATGAAGAAGGTATGGTCAAGAATGTTGTACACAGTGCACCTCTGGGAAAGAGTCATCACCAAGTTTTAAGTTTGACTTCAGAGCTTCTGCAGAGATTGAGGAAGGTAATGGTGAAGCCAGATTCAATTATTCAAAAGGAGACTATAATAAGCTGAAGGAGGTCATCAAGGGAAACAATTTGTGTGAGATAATAAAAGACATGAATTTGACTGATGGATGGAACAAGTTTTTAGAGACATATAATGCTGCTGCAAATGAATGTATCCCCAAGAATAAAAGGAAAGGAAAACAAACAAAGCGACCCCCATCGTGGATGAACGAGGAAGTACGTCAAGCGCTCAAGGAAAAGAAAGTGACATTTGCAAAGTATTCAAAGACAAAGGATGGGAGAGATTACAGAGAATACGCTAAGGCACGAAATAGAACAAGGGCTGTTTGCAGAAAAGCAGTGAAAAACTATGAGAAAGCAATAGCAAGAGAAGCGCAGCACAATCCAAAGGCCTTTTATGCATATGCCAACAGTAAAATGAAAACGAAAGAAGGAGTAGCTGATCTATTGGACGAGGAAGGGAAAACAATCACAAACAATAAAGAAAAAGCTAACATTCTGAACAATTTTTTTTTGTAGTGTATTTACCGAGGAAAATATCAAAGATATGCCTGAGTGCGAAGACAGACACGTGAAAACTGAGCTTGGTGACATTGTCTTCATAAAGGATATAGTAATAAAAAATTGAAACAGTTAGATCCCTCAAAGTCTCCTGGACCAGACGGAATGCACTCACGTGTTCTAAAAGAGCTTGCAGAAGAATTAGCAGAACCTCTGGCAATGATTTTCACAAAGTCTATAGAGGAAAGCAAACTTTCGGATACTTGGAAAGAGGCTAATGTCACCCCACTTTTCAAAAAAAGGCAATAGATCAAAACCAAGTAATTATCGGCCAGTCAGCTTAACAAGTGTACTGTGCAAGGTGATGGAATCAATTATAAGGGATAAAATCATGGAACATACAGAACAAAACAAGCTTCTCTCATCCTGCCAACATGGATTTGTCCCAAAAAGATCGTGTGCGACAAATTTGCTGCATACTCTGGAAAAATGGACTACAGCACTGGATACGGGAAGACCTGTAGATGCAGTATACCTAGATTTTGCAAAAGCCTTTGACTCTGTCCCACACCAGAGACTGATAGCCAAAATTGAGTCATATGGTATTAAAAGCTAGGTCCTGAACTGGATTAGAGATTTCCTCATTGGAAGACAGCAAAGGGTATCGGTGAAGGGAATGTATTCAGATTGGTCGAATGTTACAAGTGGGGTCCCACAAGGAAGTGTACTTGGACCAGTACTGTTTGTGATTTTTATCAACGACCTGCCGAAAATCCTAGAATCATGGTGCACAATGTATGCTGATGACACCAAAGTCTCATCCACAGTCCAGACAGAATCGGAAAGACAGACTATGCAGGCAGACATAGATAAACTGGTCGACTGGGCAGACAAGTGGCAGCTTCGCTTTAATGCAGATAAGTGCAAGGTCATACACATTGGCAGGAATAACCCAAAGCAAGACTATACTATGAGAGTTCACTATTCACAGGATAGAGCAAAGCTGGAAACTTCACAATGTGAAAAGGATCTGGGGGTAATGGTGGATAATGAACTCAAATTCAGCGGGCATGTTGAGGCACAAGTGGCTAAGGCAAACAAAATATTGGGGCTGATTAGAAGATCATACCAATTTTTAGATAAGGAGAGCCTAAGATTGTTATTCACTGCACTGGTTAGACCTCATCTGGAGTTTAATAATGTAGCATGGTCGCCAAGATTCCAGAAAGACAAAAATCTTATAGAAAGTGTGTTGTGGAGAGCTTCCAAGTTGGTTCCAGGCTTGGCTGAATTGGCATACGAAAAGAGATTAGAAAGTCTACGTCTTCCTAGCATGCAGTACAGGAGAAAAAGAGGAGATATGATAGAAGTATACAAGTTTACCCATGAAATGTATGATGTCAGTTTGCCTCTTATCAAGGAAGATGATACAAGAAATAGAGGACATATATACAAATTGAGAAAATGTAGAGTAAACACTGGACTAAGACAGCATTTTTTCTCAAATAGAGTTACAGACATCTGGAATGGGCTGCCAATTCATGTTGTGAATGCTCCATCATTGAACAGTTTTAAAAATAGACTAGATTGTCACTGGAAAGAACACACGTATCACTGTATTTAGATTAATTTAGACAGAGGAGATCACCAACACTCAAAATAGTTCTACAAAAGACTGTGAATAAAAAGATCAGCAAAAGGCCTAAAGGCCTAATAATGCTGAAAAAATATCATATCATATCATATCAATAGTAATAAAAATAATAATGATAAAGAAAATAAACCCGATCTACGCATGATACAGATCTAGATCTAGATCTTTATCTAATCTAGAAATGTTCCAAATTTACTTAGGGATTGACAGAAATGATCAATTTATAGATCTCAAACTAGAGCTCGATCCATGATGGCTGCAATGTAAACAAACAAATGGATCCACAGCCTTTAACGAGTGCCCAAAAATCTAAGTTATTAGTCAATCCTAGAAAATAAGGACTTTAGTCGTTAACCCAATTTTAATCAAAATGACCCATTTCGCATTAGGCTTAGCCTTCTAGATATAAATAAATATTCAAAACTTATCAAACCTTGGACGATATAATTTTTAAGCCAATTAATTTGCAACAGAAGTGAGTTTTAGATTTGTTTGTTTCATATCAAAATTCACTAGAAATACATAAATTGAAAAACTGAGATGTCCATCATAATTTGGATCTTCTTAAACCGTATAGCCTAAGAATGATGCATAATATAGATTTCTTGTTTATATAGCCAACATTTACATTATTAAATTATTAATGTGATCATTCATTAAGGTAATCAAAGTTGATATTTTGGTTAATGTGTAATAAAGCTTTTGATTGGTAGCCTATTTCATGTGCAAGAAAAAACTCTTGAAGAAGTGCAAGTTAAAGCTGTCATCAGTTGACGGTTCAAGTGATAGTAATGTGTAAGCTTTAGATATTTTACTCCATTGTTTTCATAAAGAGATGTGATACCTAAATCTGTAGATCATTTTGCTAAACCTATGGGTGTAAAGTGAAAAAAGTAATTGTGTTTCTTTTCTTTTTTTTTTTGGACATAGTCATATATGAGCTGTGCAGCACTTGCTGTGGTGCTGGAAAAATTCAGTGAAGCATGAACGGCAATCCTTTAGGTCAATGAGTTTCAAATCCATATTTTTTTCCACTTTTATGTACTGATGCTACAAATTATCATTTATGTTTAGGTGAATTTTCTTTACAGTGTGACTGTAACTGATATGCTTCGCAAAATGTCTACTGAAGCATCCAGTATTGCACAGAAATTGAAGACTGTTTTAGACAAAATCCAAGTTGCATCTGATAAACGTCCTCAGGTTTGTTTTCATTATATTGGGCTTTAGATAGAGCATGTTATCCCACAGAATAGTATAGATAATATTAATAATGTTAGGAGTATGAAAAAACATAGATTATGATAAAATAAATTCATGGCATTATTAAATGCACGATTGTTGAGAGTTCAGAGATATGTGAAGAACATAACATGTAGTGTCAGTTTGTATAAAGTTACTAAGCAAGACAAACTCATTACAAGCAAATATTGCAAGTTCTAGCAAAGTGTGAAATATCAAGCTCATTCCAACAGAAAAAAAAAAGAATTCTGAACTCACTGAACTACCTGCCAGTTTTTTTTTTTTTACAATCTAGAAGAGATAAGATAAAAGCTCTGTCTTTCAAATTGGCTTTGCTGCATATGAGAAGAAAGTTTTAAATTTCGAGGCAAATGGGAATGTACGTGGCCTGTTTATGTCAAGAGGAGACCAATGAATGAAAAAGAAAATTAAAGAAATGTATAATATTATGAAACAAGAAGACATCACCTGCCTTAGTTCAAAAGGGTTGTGTTTCTCTATTGTAATGCTCTGATGCTTAGAATTATTATACTTATGGGAGAGATGGATCAAATGAAATTGCTCCATTTCTGGAATGAAAGAAATTGTAGAATTTTATCTATCTGGGAACAAGATAACTGGAAGTCCTCAGAAATAAAAAAAAACTTTTAAGCCCCTGAGGGGGCTGGGTTTGTCATCTAAGATAAGAATGCAGATTGATTCTAATCAGCACACTTACCACTTCAGGCAATGGTCATACATTGTTATGAAATAAAAGCTCAAAATCCATGGCAAAATGTTCCCAGATATCTGGACCATTAAGCTTTAAAGCCTTTATTCTTTTCATGCCAGATATATGAATAAAAAGTTGGTCCAGAGTTTCATAAGCTGACAATTCCACAAATTGTCCTCCATCCATCTTGACTGGCATTATCTTGGCTTTTTGCCTCCTTCAGAAATATCTTCAGAAGGACCTTTGAAAAAAAATTCACTTTAGAAAATATAATATAAATAAAAGTGGTCTCGAGTATATTGCACTATAGGTTTCTTTGTTGACTCTCCTTCACAGATATGTTTAATAACAGCATCTGCAAATTAACCTCTGAATAGCCAAATAACAAAAAAAAAAACAACAAAAAACAAAAAAAAACCACAACAAACTATCCAAAAATATTTTGCCCTTAAACATTGAGGTGCTTTGAACTTTTTGTCTTTCTATCTTCACTATGTGTTTAATCAAAACTCTAAAATGTACTGTTAAAGATCTTTCTCTCTCCCCAGGCACTTCAATATGCCTCTCCATTGCTGGTAGCTGTCAGTAAAACCAAAAGTTTGGACATGGTGATAGAAGCCTATGATGCTGGTCAGAGGCATTTTGGAGAGAATTATGTAAGTTAGTCAGTTTATTGTTTTTTTTAAAGTTTGCCCTTTCAATGTGCTAGGAAATGTATGATTAAGAGAAAGGATAGGTTTAAAAAACTTTTGGCTTTGATGTTTTTTAATTCTATATATATATACACGTTCACTTTCCTATGCCTATTATAAATTCCAATACTTTGTAAAAAGAAGATTCTAGTGACAGAAGACTTCCTAGGTCAGCAATTTTTTGATGCATAAAAAAGTAACAATTGCAAGTCAGTTTTTTTTTTAGAGAACTGAATCATGGAATGAAAAGGGTGGAAAAGAGGAAAATGAAATTTGGAAGAGCAAGTTACATATAGATTTGTTTGCCATCCTCAACAGTTTCAGTTAAATACACTGTAGTTTGAACCTGTTAATTCAGATTCTTACCAATTAAAAAGAAAAAAAGTGAGCCCAAGTTTAGATCACCTGAAATAGGAAGCTAGAAGTTGCAGTACTGCATCAAAAGATAGACTAAAGACCCAAATAAAAGCATTATTGAGCCTTCTTTGTCTTATATATCTTGTTCCAGGAAAACTATGTACTATAACTGAGTTACGCAAATTTTGCTCTCAGCAGGCAATGTTAATTTAAAGGCTGGCTTTGAACATAATTTGGTTCCTTACTTCAAAATCTATTCTTAGTTAATTCTAATCTATTAGTTTAATAAATAAACCACTTTAGTGCTTTTGCAAAAAATTTCTTTAATTTTTTGGGGAATGGACTTTTTATGGTAATATAAGATAACTTCTTACTGCATACAACTTAAACTTTGATTTGTGATTTTCAGGTTCAGGAGGTGGAGGAGAAAGGACATGATATAGAGGTTTGTGTTTTCTTATTCCAATTTATTTCTAAAGGAAATGATTTTGTGCAATGGTTTTGTTAAAGTAAGTGAAAAGATATTATTGAATGTTTTTATTGGGTTTACTATTTTATGGGAAAGTAAGTTTAAAGAAAAATTTTGCTTGGACTTTAAAATTAAATTTTTAATGAACTTTTCATCTGTAGCTTCTGGATCACTGTGAAGACATCAAGTGGCACTTCATTGGGCGTTTGCAAAGAAACAAAGTAGCTAAACTATTAGGTATGATGGTGTTTTAATTCATAATTTCTATTGTCAGAAATGAGATATTTCATTTCGTTCATCCTTTTTTAAATGCTAATAATCTTTAGTAACAAATAGATCAATAATCCTGAACAGCATTTCAAGAAAAGTTCAAGAAAAGCATTTCTGATCCCAAAATTACAATTCTACGCTGTCCTTTTGAAAGGCATCATATCTTTTTGTATACTTATTTGTATGAACATACTGAAGAAATAAAAAGGATAAAGAAGGTTATGTATTCGGTTGTTGAGAGAGCTGTGGACTGAAAGCATGTACATAGATCAATAGTTATCCTTTTTTTGCATGTATATGCTAAATTGACCCATTAGCAAATGTTCAACAAATAAATAAAATGTCAGTAAGTTTCTTCCTAAAATTTTTTAAGGTGTTCCAAATCTATATATGATTGAGACTGTGGACAACGAACGCCTGGCTAAAGCTATCAACGACACTTGGGGAAGATTAAACAAGCCAGCCCCTATAAAATGTTTGGCTCAAGTAAACACGAGCGGTGAAGAAAGTATGTTATGTTTATATGGACTCGTTTTAATCAGCAAGTTTTTTTTTGTTTTTTGTTTTTTTTTATGGTACTGTAGTAGGGTGATAAAAAGGGTAGACATAATTTTTCTTTTTTTTTTTGTAATGGTTTTGACTTCACCTTTGTGATCCATTATCTTTTGAAATTTTCAAACATATGCTGAAACAACATGTGTTCAGCAATTTTGTTGATTTAAGTAAATTTTAATATAGTGTGCCAAATTTTCTTATTATTTACATTTTACATTTTTTTTATATGGGTTTAACTATAGTGAATAAAGCCCATTTTTAATTGAAGAGCGCCATAAAAAGATAATTTATTTTTATGATTTTTTTCAACTCAATTTCTGGAAACAGGTTTTCATACCTGAGTTCTTTTGAGATGGAGGCCTCTGCTATTTATTGTATTCTATCATTAAATCTGTTTGGCAATATCTCTCAGTCTGCCTCTGTTTCACTTGTTCTTCCTAGGAGAAAATCTGCCATCCATCATATCTTGTTTCTTCATGCCTTCCAACTAGTCATGATGAGCTAAATATGAAAATTTTAGATCAGAAAATACATAGATTTTCTTAGGCTTTTTATTTGAAAAAAATTCTCTTAACAGAATTCTGATAATGCAGGCTTCACCATTTAGAGGCTCAGAAAATTGCGTAAATTCAAACATTAATACAGTAAACCTTGCATTTAACGAGGTTCTTGGGTCTCACAGTATTTCCTCGTTGAACTCGAGGTCTTCTTGGATAAAAGATAACGTTTAAAAAAATATATACAGTTGAGTCCAAATAATTCGAATCCGGATAGTTTTAATTCTTGGATATTTCGAAGATGTTTAATTTTACTGAATATTTTTTTATTTAAGCTTTATTTTAAAAAATCGGTTAGTTCGAATTTTGAAATAAGGATCCGGTTAATTCGAAGCGATTTTGGTGTGATTTTTTTTCTGACACAGTGAAAGCACTTTTCCAGGCTTGTAAATAAAAGTACATGTAGTGCTATGCTCTGCACGGCAAGTGATTCTGGTGTGTGTGTTTGTGTGTGTGCCTACCTATGTTACAGGCAAGAGTCTGCAATAAGGCTACAAGAGAGAAAAGGGTTAGGCCCACCGTCACCTCCCTGCACACTTGTATGACATTCCTGATCTGTCATCCACATTTTTTTAACTCTCTTTCTCTATGTATTCTGATATTCGAATTTCGGATAATTCAGTCCTTTTTTTTGTCCGAATGACTTCGAAATAAGCGGACTCGACCGTATCTTCAAGAGAAAGAGCCTACCTCACATGAAACTTTTAATCAGTTACATCCCTTTATTCCTTAACCAAATGAATGGACCTTGCTAAGTGTCAAGGAATTGAAGTTTTGTTTCGCATTTTTTTTTCAATTAATGTATTTCTTCTTTAAAAAAATTTCTTTTTTTAAACAACTCAGACTCTTCTCACCCACTTTTTTCTCCCTTTCCAACCACCACCACCTCCCCTATCTCTCTCTCTATCTACAATGCAATGTACAATTTCTCTCTTTCTATGTAATAAATTCAAGTGCCCTCTATCTCTCTTTAGTCTCACACACACTAGTCTCAGTCTCACCCTCATTTTAAAGAAAAATTATTATTTTCTTCTTTCCTTCGATCTTCACTTCCTCTCTATGCCTCGCTACTTTTTTCACTGTCTCTGTACGTTTTTAGTCTCTCTCTCTCTCTCTCTCTCTCTCTCTCTCTCTGTCTATCTGTCTGTCTGTCTGTCTGTCTCTCTCTCTTTCTTCTTTTTTCCTGCCCCTTTGCCTTGCATCTAGCACTAGGTCTTGAGTGCCCAGGTGGCTTTGTTTTCTTAATTTCCCTGTGCACTGGCCCTTCCTTTCTCCTGTCTGTGTACACACATAGCTTTGATCGCACATGCCCGTTGATCTAATTTTTATCTCGCACGGGCAAAGAGCCTGACGTGTAGTGTATACGGTAACTTTTAAAGTGGTTCTGTTCTTCTATTGAGGCCCAATACAGCCTTGCTTCATCTCGCTTAACCTGAGGTTGGTAAATTTGACACTCGTTGGGCCCAAGGTTAATTTATTGAGGCAAGGAAGGAAAAAAATGGGACTTCGTCAGTCTCTCGTTGGATCTGAGCTCGTTGAATTAGAGGTTCACTTTACTTTTAATAGCATGTTATGAAATATGTGTGACTTATCTTAACTACAGTTTTTTTTTTTAAATTAATTTGTTAAATTTGACTTCCTTCAGGTAAAAGTGGTTGTACTCCAGATTCCACATTAGAGCTGGTCCGCTACATTAAAGATAATTGCCCTCACCTTGACCTTGCAGGTCTGATGACAATCGGATCTTTTGATCATGATCCTAAAGCAGGAATTAATCCTGACTTTCAGGTGAAGCTAGACATAATTTTTTAAAACATGTTGTTTGATGCCAATAGAAGCACAGCATATTCTAAGTAAAAGATAATCTTTTGGTTTAAACCTTATGTTTTTTTATTACAGAGGAGAGCACCACTTAACTATATGTAATAGTCATTAGATAGTTTTGCACTAAGGAGGGAATTCTCACGTGTTCAATTTTTTGTATGTACTAAAAGCAGGATGCTGCAAGGCAAATCTAAAAAAATTTTTTTTCTTTTTTGTTATTTACACATACAGTGTAAAATTTCATTTGAATATTCATTGAGAGTAATATTTGCACTCTTATAGAAAGCAAAAAATAAATGGTAATCTTTTAGACCAAATTGGTAAACTATTTTCGAAAGGATAGGTTAGTCTTATGTTACAATGTGTGGATCAGTTAGCGCAAATATCTCCCAGTTAGACATCTCAAACTAAGAATCATCAATTATTTGTGAGATTTGGTTGCTTCCTAAGGACTAAATTTTCAAGGAATTCAGAAACTGTTTATTTCCCTCAGCACAATTCCTTGTCATTTCCTTGCATCCCAAAATCCTTTTTTTTTATTATTGTAAGAATTTTTATTTTACACGATTACATTCTAAATTCTGTGAGGGAGAGCGCTATTAAGTTGCATGTTTAAACTTCATTTTGTTCCTAACATATTATTGAATATAACAAACACAGGAATGATGTCTAAAGTGCTCTTTTCTTTTAAAATTTTTTTTACAGACTCTTGTCCAATTAAGAGAGGATGTCTGCAAAGCTCTAAACATTTCAACAGAAAAATTAGATTTGAGTATGGGAATGTCAGCAGATTATGAACAGGCGGTAAGTTCTCTAATCATCTTGACATAACTTCATAAAATGTGTATGAATCTGTTTTTGTTTTTGTTTATGTGTATTTGTAAAAAGTTGTTTAAATTAATTTGAGCCTGCTATTAAAATAAAAAAAAAACAACTTTTAGCGTTCAACTACTTGTTATGAGTGAGGTGTTAAAAATTTTTAGTTTAAAAGCCTCATTTAAAAGTAAATGCTTGGAGTGATGCAATGCAGTTCTGTGTCATAGACTTTTAATTTATGAGTGCCCGGTTAAATGGAGCGGTTCCGAAACACTGATCAGTGAAGTTGTCACCTTAGATGATGAGGTAGTGCTGCAGCACAGCTTTTGTATAAGGCCCTGATCACGTGGTTGGAGAATGTTAGTGATATAAGGATGGCATTAAAAAAGGCTTGATTGCTCTCTTAAGTTGTTCACAGACGGTCAGCAATCATAGTCACTAACACCTGAAATCTTCTGTCAAACTTCCTGAGCTGAGACTCTAAAATAGTGTTTGTTATATAAGTCATCTTGCTGGTGTTGTCCAGTGGTAATGTTTTGATACAGCTGAAACGCTGTGGCTTAGAGTATTTGCCATTGACCATAAGTGGAAGTTTTTTTCTGCGGCTCCTTTATCGCAACAAAAACTTTCCTTTCTTTTTCTTCCATGAAGCTGTTTTTAAACGGGTGGAGCCATGCAGGTCTAGGGCTAAAACCTATACCAAATTTACATGTGGGTTACTCTGCTTTTTTTTTAGTCATATCTAGATTTGGTGCATTCACTGCAGTCACTTGCTTGAACCACATCAACAAACCTTCTCAATGTCTTAAACATTACTGACATGTTGATGTTGTACATGAGATGATGCAGCAACTCTCTCCACTGGCTTCATGTTCTTCAGAACTTTCCATCGTTTTTGCGATTACAAGGTCATTCTCTCTCTTACTTTCTTAGACATACCTTCTTTATCCTCATCATTGAACAATTTCATTTTCCATTCAATGCTGAGGCTTTTGTTTTCCACTTCTATGGGCTTTGAATACAAAAGATTATTGATTGATGAAGAATTCTAAAAGGAATTTGTTTGTGAAGAGTGACAAAATATACTGTGAAGGGCAGTCATAGACTAAGACTTTTTGGTGCAGTTAAAGGTCAAGGTTCCAACAGATTACAGGCACAGTTAACAAAGAGATTGCCTCAGCAGATCAATTTACCTAATTCCATGAATCACATAGGTTTGCTCTTTACGAAACAAGGCAAAGCCTACCAATAGGATGGCATGGGATGAGTTGAGATGAGCAAAGGCAATTAATTCCTGAGTCTCATCATTGTTGAACAAACAAATCCTCATCCAATGAATCGAACCTTAGTGTCTCTCTCCTCCTCTGACCCACATGCAATGCAAGACAATCCCTAATGTTTCTGATAAGATCTGCTCAATTGACTAGATCTAGCCAGCAGTCATTGGTTTAACTACTGTGTGCATGCAACCCTACCATCATCTTGTAGTCCTGAAGAGATTCACATCCGAGTTGTACTAGACAAGATTGATTGATATTTCATAAAATTTGTTTTGTTGTGTCATTGAATATGTTTAAAGCCCATTATCATAATGTACTCTTTGTGGGAAAAAAAAATAATACATGTAATTATTATGGTATAAAGTATACCCATCGAATGAAATAGATAAGTCATACTCATAGTAAGTATTTTTTTTCTTTTTCTTTTTTTTTCTTTTGATTTGTAAGAAATCTATATACATGGCACCAATTTTTTTGTTTCTATACCAGATTGTTATGGGAAGTACTATTGTGAGAATAGGTAGCACAATATTTGGGGCTCGGAATGCTCCTCAGAGTAAAGCCACACAGGAAGAAGCAGCAGAGCAGGCAAAGGAGCATGAACAGGACAAGAGTACTCAGGAGGAAGCAGTGAAATCACAAACATCAAAGATGAAAAACTTATCCATAGATTAACTCTTTCTTCCCTCACCTTAGTCTCACATACCACACACCAACTTAGTTGTCCTCATATATAATGGCATTTTGCCATTTTGCTCGAACTTGATGTCATGAATTCAGAAAACAGGAGCCCAAGATATGATGCTTATTGACTGACAATTACTTGATTATTTTTTGAAGCATTTTCGGTCTATTTCACTTAATTAAAAGCCTTACCCTAACCACTGCTGAGCACTATCTAAAATTCTAGCTCTTATAATTCTTACTTATATTAACCCAGTGGTTTGCCTCCTCTAGATCTAAAAAAACGCAATGTAGCCTTTCTACTATGTGTAGTACACATATTTTCTGCAAGTATTTCTTGTCAGCTGACAAGGGACCTTTTGATTGAATTTCAACAACTAGCTTTCTAGGGAGAAAAACATTTATAGTGGACTTACCTACACTTGTGGTTCTTTGGATGCAAGGACGGGTCTGAAATTAGTCAATTTGCTTGAAATTTTAAACGAATCAAAAAAAGGAGAAAAACCAAATATTTATGTTTGTTGAATGCAAGGTGTTCGTAGAGTCCGATTTCTTGGATTTGAAGGGTACTGTATTCATTTGCACAAATACTCCGTCTACAGAGCTCTTCCCCTTGCCACAAGCCATGTTGTAGGGAACTTGTATGTTACATTGGGGAATATCACTTCTAATTTGAGACATAAGAACTAATCTAGATGATATGACTCACTGTTCAGTTTTATAAGCCATTATTGAGAGGCTGATAACATTTAGACAGCATAAGCAAAAAGGATCATTCAGCACTTTGTTCTTATGTCGTCTTCTGTCTGTCTCTATCATTGATCAGGCAAGGCACATCTTTTCTTTATTATTTTCTCGCTACAAAATCAATGAAATTTTGTATTGGATTTTTTTATAAATTCATTTGTGTAATCAGCTTAAGTTTGATTACTGTTCTTATCTTTTGTAGATAGTGTGAGCTTGCACCAAAAATAGGTTGACATATGGATGGAGCATTAAAGAGAGTAAAACAAAATAAGGCAGATATCTAATATATTTGTGTTTGCAAATTGATATACCATTCATCATTCATGGTTCACCTTTTATGTCTTTATAATTCTGTTAAATACTTTTCTTCCTAAATGAGAAAGTATTTTTTTATTTAATTACAGAATTGCTTAAATCAAGCTAATTTCTTAACAAACTCATCAATCACAAAGTGCATTCAATCTCAATCTTATGATTCAATTATGGCATCCACTTTTTGAAATTTATTGACGTGAACTTTTCATTACTTAAATAGAGGGGGAAAATAATAAAGCCTTAATTTTCTTGGGGAAAAAAATTCATATTTTTAAGAAGAAAACCAAATTATGTTTTTTTCTCTTCACACCAGATCTACCACCTCAAGGCATTATCACATTAAAAATTTTACTTTATACATTGTATTCTTATAAAATATTATTCATTGGTGATAGCTGAAGCTTAACTATTTACTTGAATCATTTAAATTAAAGAAACTGCATTTAAGTTCTTAGAGTCTTTCACCTTTGAAATTGCAGGTAATCATCCATTCAAGTTATTAAGAGAACAGTTCAACTTAAGAGGACTTCTCAGTGCAGGAGTGAACCAAACAAAATATAACACATAGAACAGAAATTTATAAAACACAATGTCATATTTATTCAGGAATGACATATTACAAAAACAGCATGGAGCAAGAAAATAAGGTGACAGAAATAAACATTACTCCCTGTTCTCTTTCTTTGCAAATGAAAGCCATTAATAAGTTCGTGAATAATCCCCAGTTTGTTTTTTTCGTTATGATACTAAACCGAATTTTATTCATATTGAAGTGCAGAAAAGCTGATCATATTATTGTAATATCACCCTGCTAAAGTAGCATTGTTTCACCAAACTGGTGACTCTTGGCTTTTGAAAACTAAACTTAAACGATCTATGATCCTTTAAAACCCTTTACGATGAGTTTTACACTAACCACACAAATTTTGAGACAAGTTACAAGTCTCCCTCATTTGTGCTTCTTACAGGAAAATTTAGCAGGAGGTGAATGTTATATTTATTAACTTATTTGTTAAATCTATTTTATACTTTTTTGTAAGCTCAAACAGTGCATGCCTCTTTTATTTGTAATCAATCAATCAGGTGCCCTGCTCTTTATTGTAGACTATCATGACCTTCATGCACATTGATCCCTCATCGCTTTCAGTGCATCTGTCTCACTTCCAACATTTATCCATTTTGTTTTTTGTTAGTCCATCCAACATCTTTTCTTGCTGTTGTCTCGGATCATTCCTATTGTCGCAACATGTTTTAGTTTCTCTCTTCTCATAAGAGTAGCATACTTATCAAAAAAGATGAAGGGTAGTGACTGCCATTTTCTTTGAGAGAAAGGAAGTATGAGAAATCGATTGCACAGTTGGACTCTGAAAAAAGAACTTCAAAATACAGAGCATTACAAAAAATATGTGAATCTGCTAACTCTGTCAGATGTGTGTCAAAACGATCAGTCATGAAGGGCTTAGTTCGTGAATTGAATGAGGTTTTTAGGAACTTCTCATTCAGGTGGTAAGTTAAACTGTACTTGAAAATACTCCATTGAAAAAAAGAAAGGAGTTTCGATACAAATCCATCCAACTAAATAATATGTTTCTTTTTTTTTATATTATTTAAACTAACTTAGTTTGGTCAAACACCTTTATGTTCTTAAAGACCTATTTTCAAATTAGTTCTCTTTAGTTGCCATTGCAATACATGTATGTCATGCTAGGACAGTTTGAACCAAAAATATCCGTAATTCTAAAAGAAAAAGCACCTTAAAACTGTTTCCTATGACACAGACAATACTAAGGAGCAAAAAAAATTGAACCAAGGATAAACCTGCAAGACTGAGAAGAACACAGAATGAATATTGAACCTGATGATAAGCTTCTCTGTGATAGAACAGATCGTGCAATGACACAAAATAAATAAAGCACAACAGGATTATGTCAAGCTACATGTCTTTGCTATGAGGTTTAAAATGAAAACCACAAACATTTTGGAGTAAAATAATGCAGTGCTTGTAACTGTACTGGCACACCACAACAAGAAGCACAGTGAAAGTGTGGAACCCATGAAAAAGAACACAACATTTCTTTACACAGAAAGTAAAAATGAAATTGGCAACTGCTGATTATTATACCATTCAAGTAATGATAAAGAGCTAACTTGAAATGTTATGTGTTGGCTGTACAATAATTATGTTAAAGACTTGCTAATTGCAAATATGAAGCATAAGAAAAAAGCAGCAACTGTCTTGTGATTCCTCCTTTTTTTTATAGAAAAAAAAGTGACACTATTCAAGAATGCCATCAGTTATGAAAAATATTAAAAATACAAAAGTAAGTATCTTTTACAATGGTTATCATCACAACCATGTATCACTATTCTAGTAAGTTCTACTGAACAGAATTATATGTCTCAGTCTGAAACCCCTTGTCCTGTTAAGATATAATATATTTTTACAAATACTAGAAGCTGAAGTTTTAAAATGTTGGCAAATGGGGACATAGATAGCATTATAATAGAAATATTATGAGGTACAAAAATGTACAGAAAAGACAGTATTGTACATAAATTAATCATTTGTTATTTACATAAAGAGGCTCTTAACTTTGTGTGTATGAATTTTAGAGTAGCAAACCTCTCTTGCATTCCAAAAGTACATGAAAAATAAAATTAAAAAAATTAAAATGCCAAATCCTTAACATCTTTCTGAAATGGCCAGTCTTGTTCAATTTTAAAGGAAAAAAAAAAGTCATTTGAAGAATTTGAATCAAATTCAAAGCAAGAAAAAATAAGCTTCAATATTACACTTTTTTGGGATATTCCATTTGCAAAACTGCAAGTTGTTTTTGTCCTAAACATTGCAATTTATCTTTGGAAACTTTATGATCAGGCATAAACATTGCCTGTATTCCCTATTTCCTTTGTTACTTCCGTTCTGTCCAAAAAGTGTCAATAAGTAATCACATGTATAGTGTCACCAGCCTGGCATGACTCCAGAAATGTTTGAAACCTCAGAAAAAACAAAGAGAGTCCAATATTTCATATAATAAAATAAGATGCATTTTTATTTCAAAAGAACTGAAATGGGAAAATGTTTTTAAAATAAAATGAACTATTTTTTTTTAATCTATGCTCAAAGCTTCACAGAAAATACAAGAAGAAGAGATGGTATGACTCACTTAAAAAATCACCATTGACTTAGTATTCACATGAATTTGATTGTTGTCACAATTACCTTTCAATCCTAAGCTGGACATCAGTAATGAGACACCATTTACAAAGAGCACATTAGGAACAGAAATCAATATTATGAGAATTGATTGCACAATTTGAAGCATATCTAAATAACATTATCATTCACTTGACAAAAAATTTGGTCCAGCTTAATCATGGATACAAGTGATAGAGATACATTTTTAGACAACCCCCAAAAATTAACACCCCAAAAAAATGATTGACTTAAAATTAAAAAAAAATGTGGAAATAAGAGCAGAAATTAAACATATACTGTTATAACAAGAATAAGAGATTTTAGTACTAACAGTAACATTATAAATATGTGTACTAGTGCTTGGTCGCCTACTCAAACTAGTGTTTTTGCAACTAGGTCTACCTGCTCCAACTTTCAATGTTGCTAATACTCAAATCTCAGGTGATATTATATCGTTAGTGTGCAATAGGATAAATAACAATCAACTATATCATCAGGTAAGATGCCCAACTTTTTTGGGTTGTTGAAATTATTGCTTTACTGGAGATAATGTTAAAAACATTAAAATACCAAAAAAAAAAAAATCTTTACCCATTTGTATATGCTAACATAATTATCAACATGGAATTCAAAATATAGTCAGTGCTGAATAAAATCATTGTTTGTTATTTGGCACCTTCTCAAAGAAAGCTGTATATAACACAATTTTTGACAAATTTCTGATCTTGTTTGAAGCCTCTTAAGAAATGCAAACACTTATCAAGAGAAGATAGTTAACTTAAATGTAGAGGAAACTATAACAGCCTGTAAAATTTTCTATGACACCACCTTGCAGTGTTTACTTTTTCATAATGGCCACCTGTGAAAAAAGCATTTCAAACCCAACATCATTTTGTGGGGTACAATTTTCTCAACATAGACGTCGACATACCCATAAGCTTTCTGGCTGTTACACAATCAACAAGAATCGTAGATCATTTTTAATTCATCGCAGTAAACATTTGCTTTTTAAAAAAAAGTCCACTAACTTCATAACTAAAAACTTTCTTCATAACTGAACTTCTGACAAGCCTAGATTGAAGTTAACTTAAAGCTTGAAAATTGTGCTTCCCTAAACTGTTTTCTAAAAACTAAACAGTATCACAAAAGACATTTAAAAAAAAGAGAGAAAGAGAGAGAGAGAGAGAGAGAGAGAGAGAGAGAGAGAGAGAGAGAGAGAGAGAGTCTATATTTTGATGATGGATGCAGAAATTGAATCATTCTTATCATAGCAAATGGCTAAAGCAAGTTTATTTTCTCTGCAGTCTAATTTTGTAATCATATCACAAACATGTCCATACCACTAACGGAGATTAAACAGACAATATTAGATATTCAGATTAATAGACTACTATATACAATTAAACACTGATTCATAAAACTTTGTACGCCAAAAATGAGCTGGAAAGTAGACAAGAAAATGTACAAAAGTATGCTGACCTTATTACACATGATTGTTTTATGGCAGGCAAAGATTTCTAGATGCAATGAGTACTGTATCTGTACTAGTTTTATTATTTTTATAATTTTGTTTTTCTAAATCGAAAGCGACGCATTGAATCAATCATTGTGATCTTGGTTAGATCAAGAAATAATATGATTTTAAATTTTATATCTGAATTTTTTTGTTACTTAAAAATTTCAGCTAAATAAAAAGTTGAACTAAAAAATGCAACTTTCTTCTAAAATCTTTGCCTGCAATCATCTTTGATCTAAAAAAAGTGATGAATATCTTATAAAGTATATGATATCATCTTTTTTAAAAAATTCTAATGCAGATAAGGAATAATTATCAATTTTTCCATCAAACACTGAAATCAATATAAATCACATTGAAGGGGAAGTCAAAATTCCACTAAATTAAAGTAAAATTTCAAACTCAAAGCCAAGCATGAATCCCATCAATTTTGAAAGAGATCCTGGGGAGACGAACAACAAGAAATCACAGCTCTCTCTTTCTTCCATTAAATCTCCTTATCTAGTGTGACATTGTTCTTTGATCTGTGGGATTTCAAGTTCAGCTCACCGCTGTGGTGTATCTATACTGGAAATGTCAATTTCCAACTGGTCTAGGTTAAGGAAACAATGATAGAGTAAATTTTTGTTGTAATTTCTTTTATTCAGAAATTATTAATATTAAATGAATTTTGGGAAAACTACCGAGAAAATCTTAGGATTGAAGCCACTTTTTCAATTTCATCAGCAACATTATTATGGCAATCCTTGGATATAAAACTACTACAGGAAGGCTCCACAAGATTATCCAAGCACTTTCCTGCACATCATACAGAGCACTATTAAATTACGCACAACTTACTGACAGTGTGACACAAATCTGGCCACAATAGATAGCTTGACTAAAAATACCCACCACTGATAGTGCGGCTCAGACCAACCCCAACAGATAGCATGGCTTATGCCCACAATTTACCTTGTGACTAACACCACAGTTAAAATTATGGCTCAAACCACCCCAAACAAATAGCATGGTTTACTCCAACTCATAATTGACCTTGTGACTGACATCATCAACTGGAATCATGACTCAAATATTTATGACTCATTGTTTAGCTCACACAATGACCTTGTGACTAACACCATCAACTAACACAGTTTGAAGCATGCCCAACGGATAGCATGACTCACACCCACCCACAACTGCCTTGTGACTAACACCATCAACTGACAGTATGGCTCAAAGCATTTATAACTGATAGTGTGGCTCAAAGCCAAGTTCGCCAGAGAATGACCATACAGATCTCATTGTTGGCACTACACCAATCAGTTGCAGTTGTTCACTTACATGAGGAAAAATTAGAAAACAAAAAATCAATTACACTTTAATGGTATGCAATAAAAACTCAATACAAGGATACAATTCGTAGACCCCTCTCTGCTGGATCAATCAACATGACACCCCGAGACATGTAGATGGTCTGGTTCTGCTCTTCCAAGTATTTCCTCACCTTCTTAAGTGTCTAAAAGCATATAAGTGAAGTCTAGGTGAATAACCAAGTAGAATGTGCATATCAACACAAAGTATCATCAGCCATTATCATTGCATTAAGAAATTATAATTATGCTTCTAAAACAAAACGAATATACCATAACATTCTGGACCCAAAGAAAAATGCAGCTAGTGCAGCCCAATACTTATCATTTTTGCAATTTGGAGACATGCAGTACACTTTATGATTTCCTGAATAAAACTGTTTAATTTTGTGCTTTGCAATATAGTTTTAAAAAAAAATTGTTCATGCCATCATAGCCCCATTCTACACAACATTTTCCCTGGTTCCATATACATAGATGCAAAGTTACTTTATGATGTATAGCAGCTCATGCAAAAAGCATGTAGAATGATGCTCAAAAAATGGTTTTACTTTTATAAATACATGCCTCTCAATGATGAATTGAAGAAAAATAAAAAATGAACATTTGTTTTCTGGTGTTTCTGATTTGAGCAGGCTGCATCAAAGAAGAGTACTAGGCTGTGTGATGGGATGGTGTAAGTAATGCTTATTACAAATACATCCCTTTGAAAGGGAGAAAAGTACAGGGTTTTAACTTGCACAATTTAAAATTTTTACTTGCACAACTAAAATTTACTTCTTTTTTTCTTATGGGCAGCAAATGGCTCCGTGAAAATAAAAAAAAATCTATTTAATATCAATATTCCTTAGTTTACTTCATTCATGAAAAGTATTGGTGATTCTACTGGCATACGTTAACAGAAACTAGGTGACTTGAAGAACAAATTTAGACTTAGAGCAAATGAAACTCTGAACTGAAAAATTTCAAACAGGAAAAGATTCTACTTGTCTGTTTTGTATCACAATCCTTCAGTCAAGTTCTCTTCATCTTACCTTTTCATAATAAGTATCAATGCACATGAGAGCAATGTAGGCTGTCAAACAAGCAAAGCAACTTTCACAACAGGTTCTTGTACTGAGAGCCTCAGCCTCTGCAAACATCTCATTGATGTTGTTAATAGTCCTTTCATATGTAGTGCGGTCAACCTGAAAAAAAAAAACCAGCAACAAAAAGCACATTAATATTCTATCATAGTCATGTTCCTTAACGTTCATAATCAAAGTGAAGAAAAAAGATTTTTTAAATGTATTCCTGTCAATATTCCTTCTTTCCACAAATAAAGAGCAGAATGGAACCAGCTTTTAAAGATATACACTGTACATAAAGAAGAGAACTCAATTTTAGCTAAGTGCAAAACATGTCAACACATCAAGTTCTGGACTACTTAAAGAATTCTGTAAGGTAGGGAACCAAAGCAAGTCAAGGCAATTTGACTCTGTCATATACATAATCAACTTGTAGTACTGCTCTTAATGTATGTTTTTCTAGGCAAAATCTTTTAACATTAATCTCAGCTTCAATAAAAATTAAATTTATTGTTTAAGAAATTTTGAATGCCTTTCGAGGTGACCTGTTACTTTTCTATTAGCAAATTTGACAATTGAGCTATAAATAAAAAACCTGATTTTTTGCCTTTTCATGTTGATCTGCAGTGTCTTTTTTTTTCCCCCATTATCTAATATGAAAGAGATATGCCTTTGTGTTTGACATAAGTATCACTTCTTCTTTTTAAATTCTTTTCTGTGACTCTACGCAGTTTTTCAAAACCATGTCATATGAAGTGATTATTTAAAAAAAAAACCCACCTCATTTTGTATTCTATGGTAAAAATGAACAAAACAAAAAATTATTATGTAAATTTTGGTATATGGACTTTTCACATGTGTGCATATTGAACATTGAAGCTTTAAAAGTGTAAGCTTGAAAGATGTAAATGTAAATTTCTAATATTCTCTTTTTTAACTTTTGTAAGATAAATTATATGGCAAAGAGCACCATCTTCTAGTGAGCCCTTGTAATTCCATTTGCCAGATAAATATTTAGGTAAACTTCCAATATAAACTAAAGAAATAATTAAGGGGGTTACAAAAATACTCATATATTTCTTTTACAGAGTCCAATGGCAAGATGTGACTGTTCTACATTTGTTACTCCTTTTGATTTCAATTGAATAGAACACAATTACAGTCATAAACAGATAAACATAATGTACTTTTTTATTTCTGGGGAAGGTTTGAAATACATAAATTTGTAAAACACTCCTGCATATAAAAACCTTTATAATAAGAGCAAAAAAAAACCTTACTCGCCCCTCCAGCTCTTGTGGGTATCGAGTTTGAAACTTGACTGCTATACCATCTGAAAAGTCACGCTGAATGAACACTTTTGTGTGAGGTGATTGTTGAGCATCCATCTTCCAAAAGGTACCTCAAATAGCAATCTAAAAGCAATTAAAAAAAAAATTCTAATGATCATATGCTTACTAATGTTTGATTTGCTACTTGTTCTTTTTTCCACTCCTGTGTCTCCATGGGAATACCTGTACAAGGCCAAGAAATGTAATTAAATCATTTAAAAAAAAATACAAAAACTTCCTGTTTCATATCACATGGATGATCTAGATTTTGTCTCTAATTTAGCCTGTATTAGGGCTGGGGCTATCGGTACGACATGGTACCCTACCCGTGGCATGCAGCAATACTGACTGCACATCAAGTACATGAAGGATACGCGACATTGTGCCATGCCATGCTGTGAGACGCTGTGAGATCGATGCTAGCTTCTCGTCGCCTCATGCATACTGTGGACTTCGATGATTCTATGAATAAAAATAGCATAGTGCACGGCTTACAGACAACTGACAAGTAGGTTTTAATGTTATGTTTGAGATGGACACCACCAGACATCACTAGGCACTACTCTCTGGTACAAGGGAAATTTAGGGGGGGCAGAGGGAAGAGTGGGAGGGAGGGGCGGAGATGGAGAGGGAAAGGAAGGGAACAAAATTGACATTTTTCACAGTCCTAGACTGTAATTAATGCAATGTTTGTTTTTGGCCTATATTGCAAATAAATGCCACACAGCACCGGTTAAGGTCGTGGGTGATACTGTAGACTGTGGACAGGTGGGTATGTCTATGTATGTGTGTTTACAAGAATGCAGGAGAGTGTAATGGATGAGCGCTTTCAGTTGCTACTCGATGTGATTCAAGAGTCGTCTCCTTCATTCAGTGCCAGGCTCCTCGATTCAAATTTAGGCTCTTGGATCGGACTGGAGCTTACCGCTCCACAGATCGGGATGTGTCGTGCCCTCGGCACACTGAGCCACCGCACCCGATACTTGACGGGTAGTAAAATATTGAGTAGACTCCAGCACCAGCCTGTATATCACAGATATCTAGTAAGATCAATCAAACAGGGAGAAGCAAGGCATGGAAACAGAGGAATTCAATATGAATTCCATACATGTATATATTACATTAAACTTTAATCACACATACATAAAAGGAAAAAGCCAAGGACAGAAAGACTTACAAAAGATTATACTTAGAGGATATGACCCTCAGGCTATTTACAAATAATTCTATGTTTTTGAATTATTTCAGAACAAGTAAAAAGCTAAAACTTAGATTTTTTTTTATCTCACACTGTAGGCCAACTCTAATGTGCATGGGAAAATGCTAGTAAAAACAGGGAGAGAACAAACCTGTTTCTTCATTAAATGGAGAATTACAAAAGAAAAAAAATGTTTTTCTAGAGTGATTTTTTTTGTTTGTAAAACTGTACCTTTTAATTTCCCTACGGAAATGGAAGAATAAATGTGAAACAAGTTGTGTTATATCCTAAAGGGAAAACATCTCAACTTTGCAAGCTAGCTCTGCTTCTCATTTCATTGTTATGAAAATCTGAACCCATCATCAGAGCATTTCATGAAAAAAAGACATTGATAGATCGAAGGTCTTTTGTTGATAATTGGGATTTTTTTTTTTGTGGCAATCGATGTAAGGGGACATTTTAAAGCAAGAATGAGCACTTACGTGTCTGTCTTTAATTTATGTCCAAACTTGGGAAACAAACAAAACACTTATGTTCTCTGGCCAACAAATATACAACAGAGTCAAGCAGAGCAAATATCTAACTTAAAAAGCTGTCTCTTCAATGAGATAAGTATAGTTTACAACTTTGACAAAGATCTGAGTTATTTCCCTTTCACAATGACACATCTCAATAGCTATTTCATTAATTTTAATTCTACACTGTTCTCACATCCTGTTAATAAATGTATGATTTAATCATTACATTATATTATTCATCAGTCATACTCTAAATATTCTTTAACTGTAAGTTATTTTGTCAAACTCCTTGTCATTTCATGTATGAATTCAAGGTCCTTGGACAAACTACTTATCAAAAAAAAAAATAAAAAGAAAGAATCAAGACTAGGACTAACCTACTTTTTGCTAACCCATGCAACAACTGAGTTCTGTGATCCATCATCCTTTAATGAAATAAAAGTGATACTAATTGTGAGGGTAGTGAATGGGAGAGGGTGTCTACTTAAATTTTGGGAGAGGGTGTCCAGTTAAATGTCACACAAAATTTGCCCAAGCTTAGGTGACATGACTTTATTAATAACTTAATAAGCAGCTATTTGATGCACACTCCTGTGCAGGTATAGGCTGGAGAGCTGCGTGTATGTACCCTGTAATGTTAAAAGTGAAACAATTCTAGGTCTAAAGGGTCATCTGTGAGTTTGTAAATCAATAAAGCCAAAAAATGTTTAATACATAGCCACTCCAAATGCAACAAGCTGGACCAATCTCCATACATCTAGCAGTTACTTATGACATGTAAATTTAATATGTTTACTTTCTAGAATTGCATAGGTCTAAATTCTAACATCTTCAAAACAGTTAATGAGTTGGTAAATTTTTACCTGTACACCCACACTCACCAGAGTGCTGTTTCTTGTCTTTCCGGTCGACCTTGACCTTGACCGTGATCGTATTAATGAAGCGACTTTCACTTAATAATACGATTAAATCAAGGTGAAGATGAACCGGAAAGACAAGAAACAACACACAGTTAAAAAAAAAATAAGAAGAAGAAATCCAGCTCTTACCTTTACTCCATCTCTGCTACTTCGAACACCTCCATATCACTAAAAATGATAATGACTTAGCGTCGTTATTATAAAATTCAGCAATAACTTGGAAATAATCAAAAGAACACTTATCACAAGCAGCCATGAAGAAAATCACGATCAAGATCAAAACACTTCAGCTGTTGAGCCAAATGAGTAATGACAATGAAATGAGAGAAAAGACGTGATGAACAAACGACGCGCCTTTAATTGCGCATGCGCATGGGTAATTGTAAGACGTTGCGCATGCACAAAGAGTAACTAAAAAGAAAGTAATACGCATGCGCGAAAGACGGAAGTAATTAACATGCAAAAAGGCACCTAACTCGAGCAAATCAATACGCTTAAATAGGTTAAGAAAGAAGAAATAATCCAAAACAAAAAGTCATATACTTCAAAAACTATTCATTTGCGGCGAATAAAACCTTCAAATTCGTACTCAGCACATTGAAATCTAACAGAAAAACATCATTTTAAATGCCAATGCGAGTTGGGTGTACAGGTAAAAAATTACCAATGAGTTCATAGTGAAAAAAAGAGGCCCACAAAAAAAAACATGATTTCCCAGTGTTTCACATGAGATATAAAAAGAACGCCGGCTCCACTAAGATCTCCCACAAGAGATTTCGTGCTTGTAGTTGATAAGGAATTAATTGAGATCTGGATGTAAAATTTTGAACAGGAAAAAGTTCCTTTTAGGTACGGACTAATTTACACACCAAAGAGGACTAGTTCCTATCTTGGAATCTAATCCTCTAGATCTAGCTCGAATCTAGATCCAGATGAGTTAGATATGAGACAGAGCTGAAATAAATTAATTTTTCTTCTTTGTGTAAACCCAAGCAAAAACCAAGCCCAGTCTTTTTCTATGGTCCCTATCAAACGAAGCCCTCTTTGGTGTGTAAATTAGTCCGTACCTAAAAGGAACTCTTTCCTTTGTACAAGTCAGTAAAAAGTCTTGAGAAAAAAATAATGTTTTAATGGTTGTAAAACGCAGATTCCTTAAAAGCAGACATTCAGAATTATTATGAGTCAACATACTCTTAAGAACTTCCCGAGTCAATTTTCTGATCTAGATTTTAAGCCTAGAACAAGATATCTAGATCTATCTAATCTCGACATCCCTAGATTTAATTAAATAACAGAATTAATAATGCCTATGTCCTATTGGGATCTTAAAATCTAGACTAATTGATTACGTACAACACTCAGTTATTTTCTACCTACAGGAGTTGAGAATATTGAGGAGCCTGAAATCCTTTCGTTTACATCGCCATCTTGAATAAAAATTGTTAATGATTGGTTCCCTTTGTAAAAAATGTAGTCTACTTTCCCGAAAGATAAAAAAAAATTAATACCGAGATGAAGGATTCCACAAGTGATTTAATTTTTTTTTTTACAATTAGAACCCACCATGAGCGGTGATCTCAAGGCTTTAATCTGTTTACTGCTCCGTAAAATTTCACTTTTTACGTTGTTTTTTTTTATCTTGGACCAAATTACTCCAAGGACATTAAAGGGACATCAGTTTTATTTTCATCAGCCCTCTTTGTCTCCATCATGCTCCATCATGCTCAGTACAAAATGGTTTAAATACCTTTTTTTAAGTACAGGCTGTAAAATATTAAATTCAAACCAACTTGTTTGCTCCATGTTTCATATTCTTGTCTATTTCAGATAAGCTATAATCGTAGATCTTACAACACTGTAAAATCTTATATCATCAGGGCATTGTATAACCCTGTCTAAGAGCATTAATTGTATTTAAAAAACAACAACAAACTTTTACACAATACCGCTTTGATTCCCAGAAGAAAGCTTACCGACCATGAATGATCAAAAGGAATTTCTACACGAAAGCCATCTTAAACGTCTCATGATTTACTCCCGTCTCGATTTGTCAGCCAACATATCATTCATAAATGTTGGTCGTGAAACAAATTCCACACCATAAACAGAAGTAAATTTTGAAAAAAAAGTGAGAGTTTCGACAAGTCATAACTTTTTATGATTCTTCATCACTTCTAAGCTAAAGATTATAAACAAAATTAGAAATTATAGAAGAGGAGATTTGATTTAGTTTTGTTACAGTTAGATGAATCTGATTCAGAGAAAAAAAACAGTCTTTACAGAAAAAAAAATAAAATGGATTCAGTGAGCACTAATTGATATTGCTTCCTCGTGTAAGTGCAGAAGAAATATTGTGGGATAGGTACCTTTGGTTTATTGATAAAACAATGATAATAGTATTTCATAGTTAATAGTTTTATTATTCGCTTTATTCCTCCGTTAATTCCCCTCATTACTTCTTTAAGTCCACCCGTTCTCGTCATTAAGTCTTGAGGTAAAGGTATAAAGTTGTACTCAATGATCCCAAGCAATCATGAGTCAACGTATGCAAGAGTGGGAGCGGAAACGCTTGGGAAATCCTTGACGTCAAAACCGAATGAATCAGCTCAGTTACGCATTAGATACGTCAGTAGGAGGATCGTACCCACCTGAAGACAGTGCCAGAATTGGTCCCAAGTCCCCATCCTTCCATATGAGTCACCAATAACGCCCGCAATTAAATTGTGCATCATATACTAATTTTAGAGTGGATTTCAACACGTAGTAGGCCCTCCGTAAACTACATAAAAAGGGGTATCTCTCAAACTAATTTTACATTCGACCATCTAACGAACGACCGTCAGTTTGACCAACATCCAGAGGCAGTCGGTGCTGGGGGAGCCTTCCGGAGTCTTCCTGAGCCTTCCTGTACCTTCTTGAGCATTTGCCTTTAATGAATGAATGAATAAAGCTATAGACACTGCCCCCTGCCTTCATTCCATGAGAGATGAGAAGATAGAAAGAGTGAAAGAACACGTAACCATTCGAAATAAGAATCCTAAGCTCTGTCGTTGAGCATTGAAAGCCACCGGGCCATCTCCGCCCCTCCCACTAGAGCTTTCAATATATATTTCAAATCCTCTTTGGAGCTCTGTGTTCTCATTACATGCAGGCCTCTTTTTGCTAGCTTTTCAATCTGCTTTATGGCGATAAAAGCCCAAAGACAATCATGAATTTTTTTGAAGCCAAGAAAGTCAAGCAGTAAGAGAAAGAGAAAGAAAGAATGCAGATTTTTTATGCATTATCTGAAGACTTTGTTTTGAATTTCCTGCAGAGGTTCAATATACATGTACAGGGTAATCATTCTTTACCATAAAACAATGTAACTGTAAACGGTGGGAGAGATCAACAAACTGAGTTACTGCATCGTTGGATTGTATTTTTCTGAAACAGTGATATTTGTGTTTAATGGAAACAACATTTTCGCACTTTTAGCTCCTATATTTCCAACAGTGACTGAGATGATGATTACCATAGGGGCACCTGTTTACTTTTCTGGAAAAGTAATAGTTCAACGTTAAAGTCTATTGTTTAGTATGTTATCTGTGATGAGAAGTATGCACAAATTTACTTCTTTTTTAAGTTTTAAAATTTTTCTTTGTAAGCTTTCCTGCTGGGCGCAAATAGTCGGCTAACTAAGGTTATTATGCATGCCTATTTCGTGAATGAGTTACATCAATTATGAATCTTAGGTGAGGATTTAACATCTAGTGAAATTTAGCCTATTCTTGTTATAACCTGACCTATTCACCTCTGACCCGAAAGTTCATACATTTCTTCCGTTCCTTGGCTAAAATTATTTTTACACACTCAACATGGCAGTCAACAAGGTTTTCGCAAGGTTGCCCGGTAGGTGAAACGACGTCTATTAGCTTTATAGACTAAGCAGACGAATTTCTCAATCAGCAACTTTGCAGCGGTGCACCAATTTTACTCTAATAGCAGTTAAGATAGAAATATGCGCCCACGGTAACAAAATGTGAATTGATCTATTTCGTTAAAAGCTTATTCATAGCTGCGGATGTTCTACTTTTAGTATTAAATAGGTTTTACTTATCTAATAGTTCGTGGCAAAGAACCGCCAGTCCAGAATTTAGTTCAGAATAGTTTTGCTTTGCCTACTGAGCTAAACATAAAAAAGTGGCTTTGAATTTCATTATTTCCTCAGATTGTGTGTAGCCTTCTTCATTTTAAAGAGATATTTAGATCTAGATCTAGATCTAGATCTAGATCTAGAGATGTAACTGTGTGACTTACATTGATTATTGATCTAGAATCTAGAGATTTAGATAGATTAGTGAACTTTGCCTCCCTAAAAAAGTGTGTCAAACACATGGATTTAGGTCTCGGTCTAAATCTGGATAAAGTTCTACCTCTCATTGATTATTTTAATCCTACAAAGAGCTGGAATTCCTGCAAGTGAAAATTTATAAGGCCTATAGAGTGATAGAGTTGAACATTTTCAGGAGGCCTAGGCTAGATCTATGAAAAGATCTAGAATCTAGATGAACAGAACAACAGTAATTCTTTAGTTTTAGAATGATATATATATATATATAGCCTATATAACCTCTTAATGTCATGTCCTTACTGAAGCCAAGATAAGAAACTATGGGTATGACTTTCAATTTGTGTGTTGATAACTTCAAAGCTTTTAGTTTTAGCATGATTGCAAGACTAAAACTAGGCCTAGAACCGACACATATGATTTAAGTTTGCAATTTCTTTGGTAATTTATAAAAGAAGGGATCAGATTTATGTCAAGGGGGTTCAAAGAAAAGTTGTACTTGCTCAAAAAGGCATGACTTTTCAATGTAATATAAAAAATTTTAACTGTAGCTAGGGCTGTTATGATTCCAAAGAGAGCCTAAAAATCTACAAATACAAATATATTGTTTTTTCTCAGCCACAAACCACAGGGTAATGTAATTTTCTACCAACTAATGAAAAGAAAGGCAGATGTCTAATCATTAGTTTCATAGGTTTTTTGTTTTGATCATAAGAGTGATACTAAAAAATCTTGATGGAGAATTTAAAATTTAAAAATGCCTTATTAAATTTAAATTTAAAGAAACTTCAAAATTCAGATGTCAAGATTTTCTATGGATTTTGTAATTTAAATATATGCACAGCTTACAAATGAAATTTCCTGAAAATGAGACATTAGAATATGAAAATCTTGTCTTATTATGTTATTTTATGCAGGAGAAAAAGGTGTCCATATTTCTTTTGAGTTGTCGTGATGGCTATTAAAGATTTACATCTACTGTTTCATTTGTTTTAAATTATATCTAAATAGTATTAAAGAAAGTTATCCGACCCAACAGGTAGAAAATATGTTTTAACCAAATGCTAAAACCTTGCCTGACAAAAATTCTGACTTGTTCCTAAATTGTCTTGGCTACCTAATCACTTTATTTGTTATCCATACTTTTTTCATAGCGCAAATTTGTGGCACAATTCAAGTTTTCTTGTTTTAAATTCTACAAATACTTTCTTAATGTTAATTTATGAAACATACTTCCGGCAATTAATAGTGTTAAAGTTCATTGCATACTGAAAGAGGAAAATAAATATAAACAGATAATTGATACATATGTTTTTATTGCATACATTTTGGCAGAATATATATACAGGTGTTGCAAACTTTGATTGATTGATTTGTTTTTTTTAATTCACAACATTGGTCTGTTTCCTATGATTTCAGCCTTAACTCGCACTGCTGTACGTAGTGTATACACAGCTACACGCCCAAATCTTATGATAGATGGCAACACAAAAGTGATTTGTCAAGGGTTTACAGGGAAGCAGGTATGACTGAGACACTTTTTGTGTGGATGTAAAAAGGACAGAATTTGCAACCATTCTATAGCAAGGATCTAAAGTTAAGGGGCAGAAATTTAGACCTATGAATACATTTCTTAGTGATATAAATCTTAAATACATGCTACCTTAGTCTAAGTATTATTTTTAGCACAAGATGATTAAGTTTTACAAATATTGTATGAGATTAAATTCCATAAAGCCATGAGAAGAATTGTGAAACATCTTTTCTCATCATTTTATCAGTTCTTACAGAAATAAAGTTAATATATAAAGAATGAATTTGCATATGTACATATAACATATTTGACAAATTGTTGTTTTCTTCTTAGTTGGTTGCTTTGCTCTTAGCTAATAAGCACTAATATTATCACCAGACTTACAGATTGACTTTGCAAAGTACTGAGTCAGTCTTTGACAGTATAGACTTGTTTACATTAAAAGTTTTTGGGGTGCAATCCTTCAAGTTAAGTTGCGATTGCAGAGCTACACCTAGTAGTTGTTTTGCTGTATCAGTGTTTGTTATCTGTTTACATTCGTGATTTAAAAGGTTCTTGACTCCTTAGTCTCATATACTTAAACAGTTTTTGTAGCCCATTTTATCAAAAGATATTGAAAATATTTTTTCTTTCCTCTATTAGGGCACATTTCACAGCCAGCAAGCTATTGATTATGGAACTAACCTTGTTGGAGGGGTCTCACCTGCCAAGGCAGGTCAAGAACATCTTGGAAAGCCAGTTTTTGCATCAGTGAAAGAGGTGAGCTATATTTCCTGCTTTATCTTTCCTTGTTTTTTTTTTTGTTTTCAAACAAATTTTTATTTTGTCAGAAAATATTAAGTGCATGTTAAATTTATTTTATTTCCAATCAGTGCCCAAAGGCAGCATTGAATATGTTTTGTAAGTTATTTTGCCTAAACACCTTATCTCTTAAAACCAAAGCCTGAGGTAGTTGTTGCTCAAGAGTCCTATGAAAAGACTCTTAAAAAGAGGATTCAGTCAATGAATCAAGTGTCCTGCTATTTAGATTAGGCAATCATGATCTTTTACGTATGTTGATCTCTGAGATCGAGATATGTAGGAGGTCATGATTGCCTGATAGAGCATTTATCACAGTCCATTCAACATCTTTTCTCGCTGTTTTTCCCTGCTGTATTTTTCTTCAATCATTCCAGTTATCACAAGATATTCCAGTTTCTTTCTTCTCATCACATGGGTTTAAAAGGCTGCCTGGCATTAACATATTCTATTTATGAGTGATTGTCTCCCTTTACTGTTTTTTTTTTTTTCATTTCTTTGCTGTCCATGAGATTCATAGCATTCTTGCAAAAATGTTTCCAGAAAAAGAGGATTATTACTGGAAAAAAAAGACACTTCCAGAGGAAACTCTCTTTGTTGTAAAATCGGAATAACAATTGATTTACAGCTTTTGTGTACACAGAAATTTTTGTAGATAATCTGTTCTTCAGATCAATTTATTGAGATTGAAAAATTTGTATTTTAAGAGATTTATTTATTATTTATTCTAAATTTGAAATTGAAACCAACTTGTTTGTAGCTATTTTTTTGTATAAATTTCAAAAATGCAAAATTTGTAATAAAAAAAGTTTAAGCTATATGTTTACAAAAAAAAAATGACATTGATGGTGCATTGTTTGTTCATGTCTAGGCAAAAGATGCCACAGGAGCCACAGCATCAGTTGTATTTGTGCCACCACCTTTCGCAGCAGCTGCTGTTATTGAGGCAATTGATGCAGAAATTCCCTTGGTAGTGTGCATAACAGAAGGCATTCCCCAGCTTGATATGGTTCGTGTCAAACACAAACTTGTCCGTCAAGATAAGACACGCTTGATTGGCCCTAACTGCCCTGGAATCATCAAGGTGCTTATTTTTATCTAATACTGGATATGGTACATATATGACATTGATCCCTGAAAATTTAAAAAGAGTGAAAGATAAATACACTGAAAAGCCATGGGAAACGTTAGATAAAAAAAATCTGTAGAGTATAGCAATCAAAAATTGAATTATGTGGGCCAATTATCTGTTTCACCATAACTCTTCATGCCATAATTGTATTGAGAGTTTTTGCTAAACAAAGGACTCTCTGTAGATATCTTCTGACCATGAAGATCATGTCTTGCATTTTACTATTTTATCCTCTTGTCTCATTTAATCTGATTGTCTTTTAAGTTTGGGAAGGCAATTTTTTTTTCTGTTGATACTCTTGTCCTCATCAATTGATTTCACACTGGATTCAGCCATTATGGAGATGGCATAACCTTGATTGAGTTCTGCTAGCTCTTGAGACTAAAAAGTGAATAGTTAAGATTTATCAGACTATTTATCACTTATAATATGTGTATTTTGATTATTTGGCACAACAGCCATAACCTTTTTACATGCTCTTCACTATATAGTACACATGTGTATATATTTAATGTAACTTGCGCATAATTTTGCCTTTTTGCTAAGTGTTGTTTTACTTTTAGGCAAATCAACCATATGTAGATTTTATCAGGTTCAGGAATAAAACATTTGTATGTTCAAATATAAAAACTTTCATCTCTAATAATCATAGCGTGAGAAGTTTCAAAATTGGTTTGAATTATTGTCATTGGACTTAATGTCACGCAGATTTTCTTACATGTGTGAGATAACGAGTACTATCCTTTCCAGCCAGGAGGTTGTAAAATTGGAATCATGCCAGGACACATTCACATGCCTGGAAAGATAGGTAGGCTATTCCATTAGATATCAATCATTAGAAATCAAGTTCTAGAAACTAGTAGATTTGCAACTGATATTCCCTTATCCAATTCATCTGTGGTCTATCTCTTTTTCAGATGTATTTGTTAATACGAGGGCATATTGATAAGTTTTGCCTCCAAGTCCATAACTTTGGAAATAATGAAGACAAACAAATGATACTTACACCAAATGAAAGGTCATTTTATTTAGCACCAGATGACATATCATTTTTCAACATAATCACCGTCCTGTTCGATACAGAGCCGCCACCGACGGACGATCTGTTGGATGCCGTCAGCGAAGAAGTCAGCAGTCTTGTCTCTGCACCAAGAAAGAACAGCATTCTTCACATCTTCGTCTGTCTCGTAACGGTTGCCCTTGAGGTAATCCTTGAGTTTTGGAAAAAGGAAGAAATCGCTCGGAGCAAGATCTGGGCTCTAAGGCGGGTGCGGTAATATCCGGAGGCCTAAACGATCTAAAGCTGTGCGAGTTTCCAAACTTGTGTGAGGGCGAGCGTTGTCGTGATGGATGATGGAAACTTTCTCACTCCTTACTCGTCGCAACCTCGCTTTCAGTTTCTCCAGTGTGTTCACATATTTCGTAGAATTCACGGTGTTGCCTTGTTCCAAAAATTCTGTGTGAACCACACCCTCACTGTCCCAAAAGATCGTGAGAAGCACCATCATCCATCACGACAACGCTCGCCCTCACACAAGTTTGGAAACTCGCACGGCTTTAGATCGTTTAGGCCTCCGGACATTACCGCACCCGCCTTAGAGCCCAGATCTTGCTCCGAGCGATTTCTTCCTTTTTCCAAAACTCAAGGATTACCTCAAGGGCAACCGTTACGAGACAGACGAAGATGTGAAGAATGCTGTTCTTTCTTGGTGAAGAGACAAGACTGCTGACTTCTTCGCTGACGGCATCCAACAGGTCGTCCGTCGGTGGCGGCTCTGTATCGAACAGGACGGTGATTATGTTGAAAAATGATATGTCATCTGGTGCTAAATAAAATGACCTTTCATTTGGTGTAAGTATCATTTGTTTGTCTTCATTATTTCCAAAGTTATGGACTTGGAGGCAAAACATATCAATATGCCCTCGTAGTTTTGGTTTTGATGCAAGAAAAGAATTTTTGGAAAAAAAAAGACAATTTGAAGGAACAGTGTTATAAAATTTTGTAGAACCTTCTACTCTATTTTATACCTTAGTTATAAGAAAAATACATTTTTACTTTTACTTAACACCATGCCTAGTTATTCTTTTTGTTCACTTTGTTTGCTCAGGTCTTTCTAATGCATCCCTTTTGAAATTTCAACTTTTTATCGTCTTACAGGAATTGTTTCTCGTTCTGGAACATTAACATATGAAGCTGTACACCAGACAACGCAAGTAGGACTAGGACAATCATTGTGTGTCGGGATTGGTGGAGATCCTTTTAACGGAACTGATTTCATTGACTGCTTAGAATGTTTTCTTGCTGACCCTCAAACAGAAGGTAAAGTATTCTGTGCTTCTCTTGCCATAAAAACACTTTTTTTGAATCTCTCACCAGCATGATTAAGTTCAAAAGACATTGCTATTTTTATCAGCAGGGACAATAGGCCAATATTGTGCAATTTAAATGTGCTCTTTATAAGAATAGTTCTTGCATTAGTGGAAAAGAGAATAGGTTAAGGTTATATATTTGAGTGAAATTCCTTAAAGAATATTTTACATTGAGTAACAATGAACCAGTCATTTCTGTTGGTGAGCACTTTTTGTGACACACGTTTTCAATTCTTCTCAGCTCAACACAGACTTCTTTGGTATTCAGAAAACACCTGAGAACACCTTGTTGTGACCTAATGAAACAATCATGCAAATAAAACAAAATAATTGACTTTGCATTCTAAGCATGAAAGATGACAGATTATACCATTGCAAAAATTTGAGTTAATGATTAACCTTTCAATTTCTGGGTTAAAGTAAAATGCTGCTACATAGCTGCAAAATATGCTGATTCCATGCTCCATTAGACGTTTCTAATAACTGCATCTCTGAGTTCAATAAGGCATCTATCAGGGAACCTTTGGTAAACTTTATACATAAAATGACTCATTTAAATAGAAAAGTCTCTGTTGTACAATAATACAAAAATAAAAATGTGAAAGAAGCTCTTTTGATCTACTGTATTGGTTTTCTTGCAGGTATTGTACTTATTGGAGAAATCGGAGGACAAGCTGAGGAGAATGCAGCTGCTTACTTGACACAACATAATTCTGTGAGTATCTGACTCTCCCTGGTCTTGGGAATTTCTTGTATATTAACTTCCCCAGAATGTGTATCAACATTATAGATATGATCAATATTTTGGAGAAGGGTAGATTCCAGGGAATGGTTGTACATATTAATGTTTTATAGTTGTCAAGTGAAACAGCCTTGCTGATAACAAGCATCCTTCCCTAATTCAATATTGACCAACAATATGTCTGTTTTAAAAAGTCACCTAACTTTCTTTTTATAATTAATTTCAAAGGGGATACACCTGTCACGAAAACTCAGTCTCTATACAGTAGCAGAGCACTTAGTTTCCCTGCACTGACCTCTTGACCAGGGACATTAATTATACCTCACAGCTGAAATACGGGTGCCCCGGCTCACTCCTCTCTGGGCTGCCTGCTCACTGCTTACCTGGCGGCTAATCCGGAATTTGGGCTATAAAATTACAACATTCACTATCTTCCAATATGCTCTCTTTAGTACGAATCCTGCCTAGAAATATATCAAATAAAAGCTGAGCATGTTCTCTTTATGACGCAGTTGTTCTCCTTACTATAAGTTTACAGAATTGAAAACTGCAGTGCTTTACGCTTTACTCATGCTTCAGGTGTCATTTTTGTATTTTGATTAATTGAAAGATCGTTTTTAAAAAATCGGAACGTTAAATTAAAAAAATTCTTACATTATTTTGATCAACAAAGATTAGTAAGTATTCCTGTGAAATTTCAAGTTGCTAGTGTTATTTGTGTTTAAGCTATAGTACGTTAATGACGGCTGTCGATCATTATCCACGTCTGTGGATGTTTCTACAACAAAACAATCTTGATAATTCTATGTTTAGAAAGCCAGATAAATTAAAACTATACGTATATTTAAAGTGAATAGTGAAAATTTAGCTGATTTTGATCTTATTTCATGAAAATATTGTATGATAAAAAAAAGTATAGTTAAATTTGCAAGTATTGTGAATTACACGTATCAATAGGTTGTGGTGTAAAAAAATAACATCGGCGACCTGTATAATTTAAATTCGTAAATCTATTTACACTCTTCATTTTGAGGCTTTTTGCATATTTTGGTATTTATTTTATTTTTATTTCAACTAATCTTGGAAATGGAGCATATTTTTAATATTTACATGACTTGTTTAAATAAACTATCTTGGGCTTGTGGATAGAGGAGTATAATATCGAGAAAAACTAACCAAAGACGCTATTTATGCACGGACTTTAAAAACGATCTGCTGTTGTGTCATCGGATTAATATTGACAAAGACTCTGAGTCTAAACATTCAACTACATTGAACAGTCCACTCATCACATGATTGGCTCAGCAATCGCATTTTACATGTCACTAGACAGACGACAATGGCACAACACAATCAAACCAAGTTAGAAAGGCACTGTCTACCCATCATTGAGAAATAAGGCTTTGGCGTGGAGTAACTATGTGAAATATTGCATGCAAATATTGCAAAAATTGATAGAAGGACGGTGGGAAAAAAGGACAAAAGTGCCAATTTATGAGCAGTTCTTGAAGCCCATAGGCTGCAGAATGCTCCATCCCTCAAGTCGCTCGTGACCCATCGCATAAAGAAAGGAACAAAATAGTTTCACGGTATATTTGTATACACAGTAAAGGGCAATATATTTTAAACACATTTATCTAAGTGTAAGTTCGACAATCCCTTCGCAATAACTTATGTAGTTTTAACTTTAGCGCCCTAAAATTACTACAGGTGAAGAATTAAGTGTTTGCTTCATGTTTAAAACCATCAAAAAATCTGATTTGACGCTCCGTTTTTTTTTCACGATTTTTAAAAAAATACGATCTAAGCAAAAGAAAATGTTTCACATAGCAGAACAATACATTACAATTTTAGATGACTCATATTGTTTCTCCCTTTAAAAACTTGCATCACTGTAAAGATCGTGAAATAAATTTTTCATCTCTGTAACTTTCAGAATGATTCTGCCTGTATTTTCTGTGCTATTTGCGTTTTAAAATGATGCAATTAAGTCTGTCAGTGAGAGCGAGAGTGCTAGCATAAGCTCAGGTAACCCAGCCAGCGGGACCCCATAATGACTCCGTGCAAAAGGTCAAGTCACCAGCCGAACTAAGTGTTCTGCTCTGAAACTACTGTGCTTTTTTCACAATCATGGACAACTGGAGTGTCTTTACCAAAGTAATGTTTTCCACCATAGATCTAATAGAGTTACTAGTCTACTTATAGGTTTGAAATAAATAGAAAAATGTTGTGATACAAATCTTTATAGATGGGACTGTGAAGTAATTCTAAACTCAGTGTAGATAAATGAGATTCTGGATCTAAGCCCAGAATCTAGATAAGAATCAAGATTAACAATCTAAATCTAAATCTGGGCTAGCTTTCATGTATTTTTCATTGTCTAGAGGGTAGTGTAAATCCATGGCTCTCCTTTTAAACATCTGTGTTCTCAATTAATATTCTAAGGAACATAGATCAAAAGTTGGTAATACTCAAGATAAAAATATAAAATGTTATGGTAAAAGAGACAACACAGTTAGGAAGTAATGGGCAGTTTTGATTACCAGACTCAATGAGATAAAAAAAGATTTAAATTACTATGATTATATTTTTATAGTTAACTGAAGTCGTATAGTATGCATAGTGGTGACTATAAAGTTCTCAAGTTTTTTTCCCCTTCACCAGTTGACATCTGAGACATTAGTTGATCAATGTTTCTATTCCAGACTTAAGTTTGAGTCAGGCTGTGACCATTTGCTTTTGGCATAAGCATTTTCAAGCAAGCTAGATCTACGCTTTCTCACCTTTGATCCAGAATTTGTTCTGTTGATCCACCATAGGAGGTTAATCTAGTAGCATTCTGTCTGCCAGCAGGATTATTATATGATGAACATGTCTTACCCTCCAACAAAAAATTTCCAGCTACACATTTTTTAAAGAAAAATTTTAAATTGAAGAACTTTTAATTGGCTGCCCTGAAATATGATCTTAGTACATATGAAGTATGTGAACAGGTGCACAGGCTCTGAAATTGTATTTAATATGCTCTTCTAAGACTCATAAGTAAGGACAGGAATAAAAGTAATGGCAATGCTGTTATTCCCATTATTGTTTTTCTAAATTTATGATGTTGTTCCAAGGGGTGTAAAAATTGTTTCTGTTTTATGGAATGCAATGGTAAAAAATTAAACAATGTCTAGATGTGTGAGTTACTCACAGCGTTATGCATTATTTTATCCTTTTCCTTCATGAAAATTTCACTCCTCTGATATGATTTTATCCTGCCAGGGCCCAAATGCTAAACCTGTGGTCTCATTCATTGCTGGCCTGACAGCTCCACCTGGCCGAAGAATGGGTCATGCTGGAGCAATCATCGCAGGTGGTAAAGGTGGTGCTGATGAAAAAATAGCTGCTCTCCGTGAAGCTGGTGTGCATGTAACTATGTCACCAGCACAACTAGGAAGCACTATGTTGAGCGTAAGTCTCCTTGTGTAGTTAAGTAGATTGGATGCCTGAATTATTCTTTTTTTCTAAAGACTTGATTTGAGTAAGCTGAACAAGAAAAAATTGGGGCACAGAAATTTACAAGTGCGGTATAATTCTATGAGCTGCGCCTTGAATAAATCAAGAAATTTTATTTTACTTAATCAGTAAGTTTGAGGAGTCTGATCTGTTAGATCCACGCAAGAAATATTCAAAATCAATTTCTAAATGGAGTTGACCTGCATTTTGAGCCAGAACTATGAACTAAATTAAGGCTCTCTTTGCAGTCCCATATTGCATAAACTCACACGATAAAAGAAAAAAAAATCAAGAAAATTATTCAACTTATTTTTTTTATGAATCTTTACACCTCTCTCCAAAATATGTGATTATAATATTGTTTTTGCTTCTTTTTCCAGGCCATGCAAAGTAAAAGCAAGTCCTAGTTTTGTGAGAAAGGCATGTGGTCCTGTGTGTAGAAGCAATAGCTGAGTTCATTTTTTGTGTTAATATTAGTTAATTTAAATAAAAAACTTAAATGCTTTAAAACAATGTGTGCAGTCTTGCATGTGGATGCAAATTGTAAGAATGAAATAAACATAACTGTTGGGATTGTTTATTGTGTTCAAACATATTATGAGGGCATGTTTTTTTTTTCCCTTCTTTTTTTTTAAAATTTATATATATGTAGGAGTTGTGAAAACAAATCATGACTTTTTGCTTTATCAATACATTCTTCTCATAAGGCAATGGTTTTTACTTCTTGAAAATAACTATGCCTTGGATGACTCACTCTTAGTTTCGTTTAAAGGCTGAGGTGATCATATCATTTTTGTTGCAAATGCTTATTAATTCAGTTGTTTTAATACACTTTGCAGATTTTATACACCTCTTAGTTTTTTTTTAATCAGAGTCACCTTTCGTATTTTAATAAAAGAGTTAGAGAGGGTGGGATGTTACGCAAACAGGGACAGAAAGATGAGCAAACACAAATCTCTTTGTCACAGTTTTTAATTCTCTAATATTGGACATGGTGAATATAAAGAGATATTACCCAAGGCTCTAAAGTAGGTGTCAGCCAACCATATTAGAGTTTGAGTAACGAGGATCCTGCTTTTAAAAACTGCAATCCTTAATAAATGTTGCCTAGTAAATCAGAGGACAAAATATAACCCAAAGAAGATTTTTATTTGCTTCTTTCTTGTTTTCATTCTTGCACATTCATTTTGTTTTTATTAAAGAACTTACATTTTATAGTTTTGAACAGTTGTCATATGTCAATAGTGAGGATGATTTTAGTATACAAATGGTAATTATGCTGCTCAATATTGATGAGAACATAGTGTTTGTTCTATTCTAGGACTACCTCTGATAACGCAGATAAGTTTGTAATAATCATTGCATTTTGAGAAACAGCTGCTGCACATAAATGTGAATTTGTTTTGTAGATGAAAGATAGTGCCGGTATGAATATTTTAATTTTAGAGCAGAGTTTTGTTGATTGCACTTCTGAAGTTTACTTGTACTTAAGATGTGTAATAAGATAATAAAAAAAAAATGGCTATATGAACTGAAAAAAAAACAACAAAAAACAAAAAAAAAAAGCAAGCTAAACTAAATTCAAGTGTGTGATTGCCTCTTTGTAATGAGATGAGTTTAAAAGAGTTAATGTAATGTCCTTGAAATGATACATGATGGTTTGAAAACTTATCTATCTTAGATCTGAAAAAGTAGTAGACAAAAGGGCTTTTATAGGCCTCTAATACTTTGTGACATTTGATAGTTCACTCTATCAAAAATTAAGTCATGCATATAAAAACCATAAGCTTAATCTAATTGGGATAAAGTCTGCCCCTGTGATAGAATGACAGCAATGAATTGCATGTACTTGAAAAAAAAAAACAACAAAAAAACAACGATCATCTCTTTTTTTCTTAACTTTGTTGGGCATTATGTTTTGTTTTGCACCATTATCTCTACTTAATTCCTCACAACTTTAGCAAAGTTATTGAAGTTTTTGTAATTTGTCTTCTTTTTGTTTTTAATCATGATTTTTATCCCTCCCAACCCCCTTAGTGCCTATAAGTGCATATATATAAGTTCATATTTATCAATTTTCACACTAACTGTTCCATATCGAAAACCAATTTATGTATTAAAAGCCACAGGATGATCTAACATCTTTACGAAAATAAATCTCAAGTCATGTCTTCAAATATCAGTGAGAGTTGTCTTCTTTCTTCTAGGGTTTCATTCAAATTCATGTTGAACTTTTTAAACAAGAGCTCTATATGGGATGGTGTTCACATTTTGTAGTAGTCTGAGGCCAAATATCCCAGATCTCTCTCACTCTTTGTCTGTATGTTTTGAGGGTGTTTGTTGTGGCCTTTAGAGTCATTTCCTTCCTATTTCTCCCAGTTTATTGAACTTTTTGAGACATCCAAGTGATAAACAACCACTGGGCACTGATATGCACACTTAACTTATTGTTGATATGGGACAGGACCAATTTCATATAAATATGAAAAAGCAGATTGCATTGCACTGTATCTTAAGCACCAAGTTAAAAAAAAAAGGATTTAATTTATGGGTAAAACTTTTTTTTTTTTTTGGTAATGCAAAGAAAGGTTATTAAATTCTAATATTTCAAATTATTTTTTTCTTCTAATCTAGTGACTGTCACACTACAAAAGTAACCTTTATGCTTTTTATTGATTTAATTTTTTAGACCACATTTGTTATTATTATTTCTAATATTCTGGATCAAATTGGTAGCTTATAAGTTCACTTGTAACAGTCCATTGTTCTTCAGTGACTGTATTTGTAAATAATCGCAGAAGGTCTGTAAGGGAGAGCAAACTTTTCAAAACACAAAAATGTATTTTTTATAGGAGTAACCATTATCAACAGTTCACAAAAATATGCTTAAAAATTAAGTTTTGTTACGAAAAACTTGATACAGAATTATAGATTTTCTTTGTTGCTTAGTTTCTATGTGTGGTAATGATTGTTTAGTCTCTTCATGTTTTAATGTTCCCTTCTCTTCAAGTCTTCATTAATATTTGATTGAAAAAATGGTAAAGTAAGATGCCATTTCTACGTATCAAGTAGGAAAATTGTGGCTTTCAAAAAACAAAACAAAAATAATAAAAAAAAAGGCACTCTTGATAGACACAAAGTTAATGCTTGCATAAAATTACATTTTCTTTTGTCTTGATATTATGATACTTCCAAATCTGGCATGCTCTGCTAAATTGCACTGTAAACTGAGTATGACATGTTGGCAACATAGTTTTTTTTTTAGTTACCTTAAAACTCACGTAGAAGTAGTAGCTCTGTATCATGAATTCTGTATCAGAAAACACTCAAGCTATGGTTAAATTAGTTATTCTTATTCATACTCAATTCCATAAAGCATGTAGAGACATATTCCTTTTATATTATTTTTGAATATGGAGTGTGACTTTTCTTCTAGAAACAAATCATATTCAATAAATTCAGGTTGTTAAGAGTAAGACAGTGGTCATTTGCTGTAACCCATTGGACTAGTGCTAATAGTGACCCACGAAAATTTGAGTGAATAGGCTAGACTTTTTTTTCTTTGCAATAAGTGTGAGTGTCGGCAGTCTTTGAGTTGAGGAAGATGAAGTAAGGCCACCGGCCAGGCCAAAATTAAAGGCAAAAAAGTCAAGCATTGTCGAGAGCCTAAATCATTGTCACTCTGTCACAGGAGTTTATATCAGGGATGTTGCAGATAGTCACATAAGGTAACTGATGTAAGAAAAAGCCACACTTTCTGTGATAAAATTTTCACTTCATGAGAGATTCAGCTACTTAGTTGCGAGAGGTTTCATAACAGATTTGGAAGGTATCTGATCCAGAGGGCCTGATCTAAATCTTGACTCCTGTATTTTGCACGTATTCATCATTGAACAAGCCGTATTTAAATGTTTAAAGCTGCCACCTTTCAAAAGTTGAATAACAGGATTAATTACATGTACCTTAGGCTGAGTGCCTTAAAGTTTTGACCTGTTTAGTTCAGGTGAATCAAATGCTTGGCAAGCAGGAAAATATCGTCCAGGGATTTGTCTTTACCAGAGATAGCACTGTCACCAGTGTTTCATTGTATAAGCTACTCATACCGAACACAGAGAGATCTAGAAATGATTCAGTTCACATTAACACGTAAAGCTTTTAGAAATCTTGTACTGTCAATATCATGATTGTGTAGCGTAACGCAACATGTGCTGAGTATACGATTAAGTACTTTAATATCACCATGATTTCAAAGACATGGACTTTTCACTCCCCCCCCCCCCTCTCTCTCTTTCTCTCTCTCTCTCTCTTTCTCTCCCTCTCTCTGTGTCTCTGTCTCTTTCATTTATCCCTGTTTCTTCCTCTCTATCTTTCATGCATCTCTGCTTCTCTCCTCCCCCCTCCCTCTCTTGTACTCTCCTTTTAGATCATGTGCCCTCTTTCTACCACTGAGTCCTAGGTCTCAAGACATGAAACTATGAAGCAAAGACTAGGCCAACTTTCATGCTTATGCCAGGGTTTTCGTTAGACCCGGTGCGACAGATGGAATGTCATGTACTCAAACCTCCCCCGAGTTTAGCTCTACTATGCATGCATGGACTTCATGAAACATGTTATTGCCCAGTCCCAAACACCTTTAGGCTGGTACAACACCTGCTGTTCAGTCTACACAAAGACACAATATGTCTCAGGTCTTGACTTGGTCACCCAGCTACATCTATCTAATCAGCCTGTTCGCTTTTTTTTTAATCTTTAATAACATTAATAAGATTTTATGCGATCATAAAGCAAGAAGGGAAAGAATGATAAACGTGAACAAGGCAACCAAATCAACCTCAAACCTTCAATACCAGAAGATATAACCTAGGTCAGATTTTTTTTAATGTTTTTTTTTTCTAAATGTGCCGATGGAATAGCATAAGACCATAAACTCTTCAGGGAAGTTGGCGCAAAAAGTGTTGCGTCACATTTGTCCAGGACAAAATGAGGACACGGTGACATCCACTTGCTTGGGTCCCAGGTCACAGGCCGGGTCTAAATGACGCCAATATTGGGCCGGCAGGAACCAGTTCTTCTTACACACAGCCCTGGTGCTCAACAGGAAGAGCAGTAGGGTGAGGATTTCATGGCGCCTGTTCCAGCCGGAGGCCACGCGGAACAGAGAGTAGAAGACGCTGATTAGCACGAGCAGAAAGACTATGAGCTTGGCAAGGACTTTGATAACGTTGGGCCGGGAGGAGCAACACACCAGCGGGTTCCGTGGACCGCAGTTTGGAGGCTGGGGAGGGCGGAACATACTGATACAGAAGGTGACCACTAGGCGAGCATGGCAGCCTAGATAAAGACTTGCAAGAAAAACTGAAACTCAGAGCTAGACAGTAAGAAATTTAATCTGGTTTGTAAAGTACCACCCAGTGTGAGGGGAGATCACACGCGAGGATTATCGTCATCAAAAAAATGTATTGATTAGTTCTTTTTATTTTGTCGAAGTCATTCGTCTACAATATGTGTCTATGTAGATTCATCTTATTTCCTCTGAGTCAAATTATCGTCTTCATTTTGTTGAAGCCCTTTTTATTGCATCGAAGTAACAATATTGCCGAAGATATCCTTTTGGTTTTTCGTATAAAAGATATTATGATTATTATGAAAAGCTCGCTAGATTTACTATTGAAAGGTATGCTAAACCAGAAAGCAGCTAGTACAAAACTGTATACGGGCTTTTAAACGTGAGGTTATGTCTACACTGTATTATGTATATACATGTATGTATTCCAAGAAAGAAATATAAAATTAATTTGACAAATGACCGACATTGAATGGAAGACAAGAAAACATTACGAGATAAAATTTTTTTTTGCACATTAATTTATCATCTAACCAAGTGATCAATGAGTCAAGGGTGGCATACAGTCAAATATGCCTGACTGAGGAGATATAAAAGATATAAGCCTGGAGCTATAAACATCGCTTGACAATACTGTCATTCTACGTTCATCGATGACATTGTTTTTTTCTTAAAGTTGGCCAAGGTATCTATTTACCAAAAATGTTTAGGTTGCCCCATCATAGAAGACTCACACAGGAAGGCGGGCGACTGGAGAAGGAGACACATCCGTGATTGTTCCAGTCTTCGACGTTTCCAGTGTCACGAGCAACCTTCTCTTCTGGTTCTGGTGACCTCAGCAGATTTGGATCGATCTTCCTCACGTATGGCTTGCTGTTAGCGTTGCTGTTGGGAGCCGCGTCACTGTCCACGTCAGACGTGACAAACTTCTCCGTCCTTCCGGCTGAGACAGAGCTTTCGCTCACCGCTTTGTCACTTCGTGTGACGAGACTCTTCTCGCTCCTGGCTTGGTCGCCTTGCCTGCTCCGGCTGTCCCCTGAGGCAGTGGTGTGGCTCCTCGTCGACTCTGCTTGTCTGCTCCGGCTCCTCTCTGGAGCCTTTTGGGCATTCGACCAGCTCTCCTTGGAGCTCTGCGGCTTCTTGCGATATGTGCGGATTGCCTGTGACAGACTCAAGAGATTGTACGTGCGTTCCATTCAAAACGGAAACAAGCCCCACCAAAAACATTAAAAACATCAACAATTATACTATTCAATCAATACCTCAGAGTAGTTTTCTGAGTACCTCTTGCTAGTCTTAGTTTTGCCCCTCACAAAACATTAAGAGATGAGGCGTTGTTAAACAATTTAAACTATACATGTATCTAGTTTCGCTCAGTCTGTGTGCTTTCACTTAAAGCGAGCGACTTTAAAATCGAGGTCAAAGCAATAGGTCCACTCATTTGGTTTGCGATAACGGCATTGGAAAGGCCGAAATAACTAAAATAACTTAAATAGCTTCTCGAAAAGAAAGAAGCCCTGCTCACTCTGAGCGTTTGAAGCCAAGATATTAAAGAGCGAGTTCGTTCTTTGATTCTTTTGTGTATGCTTAGGTTTGAAAATATTATCATGAACACAATCAGAAATTAAATGTAAAAGAACAAGCCTAATCTCCATAATCTGACTTCATGTCTAGATCTAGATTACTTTGTGGAGTAGTTTCTTATCGATGAAACTATTAGTCACTACCATTTTTAGATCTATTTTCTAAAACAGACGTACCTTAGACATTGATTCTGGTTTAAATTAGTCTAGACCGTTAACAGGAAGACATTCACATACAATTTATGACTACCAAGAAGCAAATATCACGTTTGAAAATAATTGCAGTAGACACCATTATTCAAACCATTGCTCTAGCCCAGAAGTTGACTTGAGAAAACTAATTAGCTCTTAAATCTAGACACTTTAGATGTTTATTGTATAATGACGTTTCCGATTTGTTCGCACGATACAGTTTCAAACGCATTCAGAATACAGATTTTCCCTTTTTATATCAAAAGCAATAACAGATGTATTATAATTATAATGAATAGAAAACCAAGCGCTTTACGTGTGCACACAAAACAAGTTTTCTATCTACATGTATTTCGACACAAACGCGAGCCAACACTGTTGACTGAAAGGACCTCTTAATTACACCCAATAAGAATTTTCTGTATCATTTTCGGCACACCTGTCTGTAACTGGACGCTTCGCCATGATGGCGGTGAAGAGCTGTAACTACTATTAAAGCTAGATCTAGTTGTAGATTCTGTATCTTATCGCAAAATAGAAATAAATTTAAAAAGTTAAAATTATTAAAGTTTATTTTAAAGTTTATCCTTTCAAAAAATTCACAGAATACTGGCGTATAATTTTTTCTTTGGAAAAAAAAAAAATCAGATTTTGAGATCTATTGTGAAATGCGGATACAGAAGTGCAAATTCTTACTTTCATCATGGATACCTAGCTAAGATATCGTTCGTCACGTCGGTTCAGTGGATTAAGAGATCACAGATTTTTATTTATTCAGTATCAGGTGGTTATTTTGAGCGGACCTCTATGTCTGTCGTTTGTTATGATTCAGTTAAAGTAATAGTTGTCTAGACACATTAGAAGGAGAATGTTTAAAAATTCCACATAAATAAGTTAAGTCTAGACAAATAATGTCTTGCAAGCTCATGAATCGTGGCGTGAATGGGTTAAGATATTTATTTAGTCTTGCTCTCATAATATTTTTTGTATTTAATCCGGTTAGCTAAATGATGGTTTGGTGACAAAATTTTTGTACATTTGCTTTTTAGCCTCCCAATATTTCCTCCTCTTTAACTGATAAAATTAGTATATTGAGCAGAATGTGCTAAGTGCATACTTTTAATGCATTATTGCTGCTCTGTGCTTAATTAGAGTGTAAGAACTCGCTCAACATGAACGCTTTACTCTGTTAGCTGTTGTCATGGGGTATGACTCTAAAAAAGGGATGTTATAACATATTCAGCCTTTACTGATAAAAATTTTTGAGTTTTCTCCCTTGTATCTGATTTTATTCACGGTGTCCTTAATGGCGATGACCACTCGACAAGGGCCCTTGAAACTTACACGAGTGTTCGAGCTTTAAGTCTCTAGACAGGGAGAGCATCTCAGAACCTGAGCTTGTTGAACACGTTTCTTGTCTTTATTTCCTTTCATAACTTATATGGTATTATAGACTTCGTTGCGCGCATCAGACCTAATGGTGAATTTAACAGAAACCTCTTCAAATCTGAGGGGAAATTATAGGAAATTTGTAATTGATTTCAATTCTGAAGATTTCAAATAGGCCCTATCTCCATACACAGCACTTCTTATTCTGTATTTTCTGTATCCGCTCATTACCAATCCAGGTTTAAGTCCAGTGATTGTAACTTTAAACAAGCTAGGTTTGTTCTGAGCTAACGAAAGATACTTTTTCCTTGCAAAGTTTTAGAAACGCCATTAAAAATATTTGGCATTTTTAATTCCCTATGGCTGCTGGCGCACCAATATTGATCATTGAGTAGTTTCCTTTGAAAAAACAGAAGAGAATTTCAAACACTTAGGATTCTTGCATATACTGAATTCATTCAACATAAACTTACGTACCACAGGAAATAATAGACTTTTAAATTTCATATGTGAAAAAAAAATCAAGGGCTCCAGAATTTTTACAAAAAACTGAGAAGAACTATGTTAAAACAAACCATCAAAGTGAGCTCAGTAGGAACAATTAAGTGAAATTAAATCCGAAAATAATTTAAAAAAATGTGTCACCTCCTCAAGTTCTAATTACTTCCAATTGCTTCCCCTCCCAAGAAAAAAATAAATAAATGTGAAAAGAAAAGGATTGATTTTTTTGTAAAACTTACTGGATTTTTTAAAGTTTATATTCACTACAGCACGATGCTGTGTTTGTTATGGGGAGTCTTACCAAATTTTCCTAATTTTTTCATTTGCATGATTTTGATTTTACATGCCATCTCGGTCCTGGGCCAAGCGGGCAATAATTATACTGGTGTCTATTATTGGTTCTGTTTTCCTTGAGAAATGTCAGGGATTCCCAATACAAATAATAATAATAATAATAATAATAACCATTTATAAAGCGCCGTATATCACCTTAAATAAAATGCTCTAGGCGCGTACAGATTTTTCACAATAAAAACAGTAGATATATAATTTGACATCAATAAGACCCTAAAACATGAAAGAGGTCACACAAAGGCTTGTTTAAAAAGGAAAGTCTTTAAATGTCGTTTAAAATTGTCGTGTGTAAAAGATAGTTTTAAATATGCCGGGAGGGCATTCCATTTAATGGAAGAGTAAATTGAAAAAGCCCTATCACCTAGCGTTGAATGAGATCGTGGTACAGCTAGTTTATTATTACCACTTGATCTTAAAACTCTATTAGGCCTATGACATTCTAAAATTTCTTGAATATAAAAAGGAGATATATTTTGAAAAAATTTATGAACAAAGGTCAGTACTTTAAAATCAATTCTTTGCTTAACTGGAAGCCAGTGAAGATCTTTTAAGACAGGTGTAATGTGCTGATGCTTTTTAGCACAGGATACAATCCTGGCTGCCTGATTTTGTACTCTCTGAAGTTTAATTATTGAGTTAAGAGATACTCCAGTAAGCAATGAATTACAGTAGTCTATTCTGCTCATTACTAAAGAGCTGACTAGAAGTTGAGCAGTATCTTTATTAATATAGCTTCTGATCATGCCAATATTCTTAAGATGGTAGTACGATTGCTGACATATGCTATTGATCTGACAAGACATAGTAAAATTTGCGTCTAAATAACATCCCAGATTCTTTACTGAACTTGAAACAGGAACGCTGGAACTTTTTATTTGAACACTATTAAAGTTAAGATCTATAAGAGCTTTGTTCGTCCCAAACACGATCACATCTGTTTTATCACTATTTAACTTAAGTTTGTTAGAGTTCATCCAATCTGCAATTTCAACCACACATTTCTCGATTGACTCCTTTTGGTAAGATGCAGTCTCAAGCGTATTATCAAGTGGTACATAGAGCTGGGTGTCGTCTGCGTAGAGATGATAATTTACTCCATGCCGCTCTGCAATGTCAGCTACAGGTGCTGTGTACATGGTGAAAAGTAGAGGTCCCAGGACAGAACCTTGTGGGACACCATATTTTAGAGGAGATGGAGTTGCTTTGTTATTGTCGATGGATACTGTCTGCGTTCTGTTCTTAAGATAAGCATTAAGCCAATAAAGGGCTTTTCCATCGATGCCAAAACGTGAATGCGCGCGAGCCAATAGTATATCATGGTCGATTGTGTCGAAAGCAGCGCTTAAGTCCAGTAGAATCAACAGAACAGACTTTTTATTATCGATGTAACGGAGGATGTCGTTGGCAACTCTTAGCAAAGCAGTCTCAGTGCTTAACGTTTTTGGAAAATGAGGAGTGTTGTGGCTCACCTGTCTACCTTTATCTTGCTTGACAAGGAGTGGCAAGAAACGAGATTGACTCACATTAGCCAGATCCTGACAGCAGAATCAATCAATTTGCGATTGGCGTGTGGAGCTCACAGTACTAATTAACTACCAGACTAAGAGTGCGAGAAACAAATCGTGCGTATGAGCGGAACTGGAGATCTCTGTCCCCCACAATACCTGCTCACGGCTGCAGCAACACGACATCGCCTTTCATGAAGAACCTCACTGGTTATGACTTGACCTTTGATGCATTCTGAGGGCGTGGGACATACATGGCGCTCACGCTCTCAGCCACACTCAGCCACACTTGGCCACACGGCAGCTCACACTTAAGGCATGGTTCCCTCTTCCCGGTTTCAACATTCCCTCTACATCTCCATTGTTATTGCTACCTGTACCTTACTTCCCTCGCACTATGGTAACCACTTTGTCTCTTTTTTTATCTTATCACTGTCAAATAAGCACCCCCCTCCCCCCCCCCCCCACACACACACACCCTCCTGTTATTAATTTTTTTTTACAAAAAATTCTTGCGAACTTAACACCAGTTTTACTGATGAGATTTACAGTACTATAATCTGTGGCTCTACCAGTACAGCTCATCCGGAGATGATGTATCCATCGCAAAGAAGAAGTGGAAAAATTGAATTTTTTTTTTCCAATTTAACCCCCACCCTCCTTCATTTTCATACCATTTGCTCAGCTGGACAGTAAACCAACGTGTGTCTGTTGACTGGTCTATTATGGCCTGCGACTTCTTTACTTACACTGAGGGGAGATCTTGTCGTGGTAAAGAAACTGACATGCAGTGAAATATACGAACGCGGAGGAAAAAAATCAACATTGAAATGAAGCCTGTTTCTGCTGTAATTCTGTGATCTTTTCAAGGCTATGTCCATTTTATTTCCAATGCTGTTAGTATTCTAGAGATATAAAAAGGACTGTCAAGATACCTTGTGTTCGCAGCACAGGATTGTGCTGAGATAAATATAATAAGATAGAGATGGAGAGAGAGAGAGAGAGAGAGAGAGAGAGAGAGAGAGAGAGAGAGAGAGAGAGAGAGAGAGAGAGAGAGAGAGAGAGAGAGAGAGAGAGAGAGAGAGAGAGAGAGAGAGAGAGAGAGAGAGAGAGAGAGAGAGAGAGAGAGAGAGAGAGAGAGAGAGAGAAATTTCAAGCGAATTTTTATTGCGTACTTTGTAAAACGGAAAAAGACCTTTAACGTTTGCTCTTTCTATCTTCTGTTCTGTCTATCTCGCCCATTGTTTCAGAATCTGGAGGGTGTGTATTGAATTTTCTCTGGAAGAGCAGGGTAAAGAGAAGGAAGCGTGCGTGTCGCTCGCACACGACCGATTCAGGAGAGGCACGCGCCGACAGCGCAGCCGAGCTCGGTCTCTCAGAGTTGAGGACAAACTCTGGCACACGTTTGACTTGTGGTTTCGAACTCCCGCAGGCTTCAGCCACCACACTCTTTCCTTTTTTTTCAGACTCCCCGTTTGGGGAAAAATCGGCCTTAGTTGCCATTGAGATACTATGCAAAATAACTTTAAAATAAGCAAAGCAATCGTTCAATTAAATTTTGTTATTATGCCCTATGAAATATGATACTGTTGTTGAACTTAATCATCTTAACTTTAAAATCAAAGATGGTACACCATATAGTAGCGTTTGAAGCCTGAACTTCAAGTTATGAAAATTTGATTTGTACATTTTGTCTTCTATAGTAAAATTTCTGGTGTTGGATTTATCTTCGTCATCACCATCATCATTATCACATCACCGCCGTCGTCGTCGTATTCATCATTGATCGTCATAGGGAAGCAGACAGTAGCAAGAGCAATTCAAATGCGTACACACACATAAATGTATACTTGTAAATAACCAAAGAATTGCACCATGCAAACTACTACTTTATTCCAATCGCCCTCCCCCCCCCCCTTATAATCCTGATTACGGTATTAGAGTTGATCAGTCTTTACCTCTTAAGGTTTCAACATCTCTACTAAGGTCAATCTCAGCTTTAAGCATTCAACATCTTATATGAAATCATTTAGATTTGCACTTCAGTCGAACTCAACCATGTCGACCTTCAGGACAGCCTGACATAAAATATTTTGTTGCTTTCCTTACAAAAGAAAAATTCCTGTATTTACAATCATTACTTTTATCTACCTTATGAATCAAATATCTAATTTGCTTTTTTGGTTAGAAAAGAGCGTTTTATTGATAGAACACGCTGCAGATTTTCGCCTTGGAGGAATCAGCCCATAGCCGTCACGTAACGAGGGTTGTGACAAAAAACAATGACTAATTAAGTGACAAAAATGAGCCAGTTTTCATGACCGGAAAAGAAAATATTTCTCCGCTCTAGCAATGTTGCCATGTTAGCGCTAGCTGTACGAGTATTCCTACAGTAGCGGTCGTATCTCTCGATCTATGATCCAACACGCTTTCGACTGGCCAGTAGTAATGACGGGTGTAATGTGGAGCTACTATTGACAGATCAAAGCGCCTACCGCTTTAGTGGTAATAAAAATATTACAAGAATAATGTAGTTGAAATACAGAGCCCTGGCTACCTTTGAATGTCCTCCAAGGGGCGCCTATGGTTACCTTCGAGTACGTATTTTGTTTCGTTTTTTTTTCTCCTGTTAGTGCAAGCTAAACATCATCTATTTTCAATCGATACGGCTGAAACAAAGGGAGAGAAGCCATTAGCGCCTCCAGCGAGGCCTTGGTTGGAGAGCATTAGCCTGGTGTGTGTGTGCGCGCCGGTCGCTGATCGATGGATACAGTTTGTCAGGCTCCAAACAGCGCTGGGATTTGTTTGGAGAATCTTAGCCTCGCGACTTCTACTTTTCTTTAATGCAATTTCTAAAGATTTTCTCCCCCTTGCAAACCTCAATTACTTTCATGTTTTTATTTTCTCCTTTTGTTCTATTGGTTTATTTTATTTTGTAACATTTTTTTCCTCACCGTGATTGCCAACATAAAGAGAAAGAGAAATTGGTAACGCTTAAGCTCAATTAAGCTTTCAGATTTTGCAATATAACTCACGGAAGAAAAATGTTGCCACAGGCATTGTATATTTGCACAAGTGAGTTGTTTCACGTCATAGTATATCAGACCAATGACGTGGTGAACGCTTTACAATCTATTGACCTAAAGACGAACTCTATGCCAATATCGATGGAATATCTTTATTTAACTGGACTAGGTCGCAACATTTCAGAATGTCATCTGATGCTCATATCAATCTTTCAAGTTAAATTTCTGTGAACCATAATCTTCTAAGGGTGTTACAAATCTTAAACTTAGACTTAGAAACGAATTCTGCAGCCCTCAAAGATGCGTCCGCTATACTTGTCTTTTTGTTTGTTTGTAGAAATCAGAATGAAACTAAGGCCGTGTTGGATGGATGAAGGGCAGATTTGTATCAAACAATATTAAAAAAAAAACACCCCCCCCCCCCAGAAGTAGCCAAACAATGTCCAGCATCCTTCTAACAGAGTGAAGTTTACTCTAGCTTTCAGCCTTCTCATAAAAGCGGAGCTTCGGAGTGCATGCAAACTGAGTCTGCGTTTATTATGTGCGTGAGTGAACGAGGGAAATAATAAAAAAAAAAAAGATAGCAAAACACATACAGCCACTTGTTTAATGGCATATGGATCAGATAGTATCAACAGAAACTAAAGCACACTCCAACACGTGTGCAATAATTCTATTTTCTATATTTTTTTTTAACACAGACGTTTCCTTTTGCATTATAACTTTTCCCTTTCCTATCAATATATAAGCAACCTTCTCTCACCCGCTTTTGACCCAAGTCCCTATTTCTTTTTATTTTTTTATATCTTTCCCCATAAGTTGGGAATCTACTCTTCCATCTAAAATGTCATGGCAAATCAGGAAGCTTCCGTTTTGTTTTGACGGGTAGACGGGCAAAGTGACATGGGGGCGTTGCTCGTAGTCACGTGACCTGTCTAGAACGACCACACTCAGGCGTGACCATAGTGGCAAGCACAGTAGGCCTACACACACAAACCTCCGCGAGCTGCATGAGTTCATTTTATGTTATCCACAATTATTTTTTTGTTTTTCGCTTTTCTCCCCTTGATGTATATTGTTTCTTAACTTTGTAAGTAATCTTTCAATTGAAGATAGAGAGATATGAACCTTGGTCTTTTTTTACTTCCTCTCCCTCTCTTTCCCTCTTTCCCTCTCTCAACCACTATTTTATACCCCTTTTTCTCTCCTCTTATTGCTTTAATGTCTAGCCACAACTTTCCAAACAGCAATATGACCCATACCAGGACAGACCATGACATGCACGTGCAGCGCCAGTGATCTGAGAGTGAGCACTCTCATCCAGTCTTGTCTTCTGTTGCTGGGTGAGCAAACAAGCTCTGCCCTCTCGAAAACCGCTCCGGACATGGTTGAGACCGTCCAGGAACGACTGGTAGAGATGTGTGGACAGTTTCCTCAAGAAATTAACATGATGTCCGTCGTCTCAAGTTTAAGGCAAGAAGAATGAGTAAAATATTGGGGAAACGATTCCAAACTGAACTGTAACAATTGTGACAGAGATAGACAATGAGTAATGAGGTAGTTTTCCAATTTTTCCAAATCGCTTGATTCAGAAAAAGACATTCTTTGAATGTTATGCATACATACTAAATTGTCAATGGAGGCGCTCCTTGAATGAAGTGTTGTGCAAACCGAAGAGAATCTTCGATCACACGATATTTGTATTGGTTACTGAACACATGGGCATTGATTTCTGGATATTACAGACATTACAAATGCAAAGTGGTCTTTGAGAGATTCTTGGTAGCCGCATAATGTCGCTGAAGATGATCCAGAAGTAAAGAGGAAAACAAATCTAGAAGAGATTTAGAGGTAGAAGGAGAAGGAAAAGGTAATAGCGAGCATTAAGGAAAAGAAGAGATACAGAGAGACACCTATACACACGTACACGCACAAACCGAGATAAAGAGACAGAGAAATGGATAGACAGAACGAAAGAGAAGCAAGAGATTGACAGAAACGGATAAGATCAGAAGCAAAGAAGCTGAAAGAGAGAGACATAGGAATTGAGAGACAAAGCAAAAGAATAAAAGAGGGAGAGAAAGAAAATATGAATGAATAAAGGGCTATAAGACTCAAAATTTTGAAACCATTATTATTGAAGCATTATACTGCTGTCCCTGTTGTTGTTGCTGCATTTGTCATAATTTTGCAATTGTACCTATTATTGACGGGTTTCTTCTTCTTCTTCTTCTTCTTCTTCTTCTTCTTCTTCTTCTTCTTCTTCTTCTTCTTCTTCTTCTTCTTCTTCTTCTTCTTCTTCTTCTTCTTCTTCTTCTTCTTCTTCTTCTTCTTCTTCTTCTTCTTCTACTTATCATTATCAACATCATCATCATCATCATCATCATCATCATCATTATTATTATTATTATTATTATTATTATTATTATTATTATTATTATTATTATTATTATTATTATTATTATTATTATGACTATTATAAAATTTTTGTCAAGCAGATTAATTAAAACAAATTAGAAAAATCAAAAGTAAAGTCTGACGACTGATGCTAATAATTGCGCAGCGTCATAAAGTAACGTATAATACAAGGATCTAAGATAATTATGGATAAATGTGAGCAAGAAGAAGCCGCATGAGGAGACACAATGCGGGAAATAGTGAGCTGTGAGGAGCCTGTTCAAATCAGCAAGATAACTAATTTATATTATAACAGCCAAAACCCTTCCCCCCAAAAAAACAAAAAAAAAGACAAAAAAAAAACAACAAACAAACAAACCCAACATGTCACTCTCATTAAACTCTCATTAAAGTTCTTGCATCTAAACAATTCAAAATTAAGTCTGTGGACATCAAGAGTGCCCTAAGTGTTTATTTAAAGATCAATCGACTCAGGAAATGAATATTCTTGTTCTGAATACGCATCATGTGCTGTAAGTAACATTCACCACTTGATATTACATTTACATTAGAGATAAGATAAGAAAGTCCAGATTCTGTTGTTCTCAGCTTGTTTAGAGCCTCTTGATTAAAACGCTTGTGTTTCCTCCGACTTCAATCCTACCCACCATGTGTAGTGATAAGCTCTCACTTTCTCCTATTGCAAACTTTTTTTTATCGCGGATGAGTCTCCTAAGTTTTGAGGAGATGTCCATTCTCAGTATCGATGTGATCTAGGCGTGCTAAAGAAACCATGTATTTTATCAAGCAAAGTAGACAAATTGTTGTGCTAAGCAAAACTAAACTTCTGTAAACGTGCTTCATACCGTTTTATTTCAACTATTATCATTGTTAATTTTGTTCAAACGCTTGTTACAATCTTGCTTGGTACAGTGATGGTTGAACTCGCACTTAACCGTCTCTCCTCGTTTCATTTAATTACTTGTTGTTTGCTACCAAATTAATGATAGTTTCAACTCTCCTCAAAATTGGAGTGTAGCTCTTTGTCTAACCCATGGGTGATGCCAACCACAGATTTAAATCCTCTATCTAATCCATGGATGATCCAACCAGGGATTTAAACTTCTCTATCTAGCCCATGAGTGATGCCAACCACAGATTTAAACTCCTCTACTAGATCATGGCTGATACTAACCAGAGATGTTAACGTTTCTTTTTAACCCATGGATGCCAACTATAGGATGTTAAATCCTTTACTTAGGTCATTGATAGTTTCAATCGATGATGAAGACTGATGTAGACTGTTATTAGTGTTATATCTATTCATACTACTGATTGATCTCACCCAATAATGTAAACTCGTCAAACTAGCTTATGAGTTGGTGCAAATCGGTTCGAAAACGCTTTTAATCTTTGTCTACCTGTCTCTGTCTCTCTTTTCCTTTATCTTTCTTTCTGTCTCTCTTTCGCTATCTATCTATCTACTGTTTACATTTCTTCTCACTTCAACTCTAAGCGCGCGCACACACACAATCCAATCAAAATTCAGACGCCCGTTACATCAAGATCATCAGGTCTAATTGAAGAGCAATGAAAACAATAAATTATTGGCTTCTGTCTGTATTCAGAACATTCCCACCTCTCTGGGTACCATTTTATTAAACAGAAGTCTCGAATGCTAAATATAGCAATATAAATTTAGAATATTCACAATATTTTGGATTAATGGACTATTTTAGTGTTTCTTTCATTGATTTAACTTCGTGATAACCTGCATTCGGTCCAATTTTTCCAAATCAAGTGATCTCAAGTCGTTTAATGGCCATGGAATAACTGGAACCAGTCTTACTCGTAGATACTGGAAATATATATGTCAACCCACCGTGAACCATCTTTTTAGCAGTCGTGATCTTCTACTACCCAAACCCGCATCTATCAACATTATTTATTCACACTGGTTTCATCATTCTGCTGGTGTCTTCAGCTCAACTAATCCACGTGTCTCTCCCCCCCCCCCCCCCTTTCCAGCCATGACCGTGCCCACCACACACATTTTTCCAGGTCATGGTTCCTCGTCTCAATACAGTCCTGCTATCGGTCTTCCAGCTTTTTCTCCACGAGACGGAAGCACTCTCGCAAATTGACCCTTCCAGCTTATGGCCTCAAGGATCTGCAGCGTAGCCTCCTCATAACGAGTATATCCATGCATAGCGAGAGGGGCAGAGATGAGTATGGGTGGAGAGGGAACGGGGGTATAAAGTGTACACATGGTTCTAAGAATCATCGTCGCAGTATCTCCATACATCATAAGAAATTGGTCTGGAGGAGACGGTCCTTTTGCCGGGCAGCTAGGGGATTTGGAGTTTTATTGATTCCACGTTGTAAATCTGTATCGTCCATCGGTTAGAAGAGACAGCGGTCGTTAGTTTATTGTCCGCCCGACCTCCTATCAACTGAAAGTTCCTTGAAAGTATTAATTCTATAAGCCGCTACATTTCGTCATATGAATTAAAAAGGGCGCTATTGCAATAGTACAACAGAACGCGAAAATAAAATTATTCTGACACGATTTTTCACCCAAATTTCGCCACTCTCTCTGTATTATTCTGGCGGTCGTTTCTATCTCTGGACATCCCTTATCTTTAAGACTTCAAGAAACTTTTAAAACGGACATTTCGAGGTGGCCGTTTCTTTCCATGCATCATATATCAAATGGAACGAAGTGGTTTTGTTTCACATTTAGCATGGCAAATTTTAAAACATTTTAAGTATTTCGTATGATTTTATTCAATTCATGTTTAGTTTAAAGTATTCAGAATAAAGTCTGCTGATAACAGATATCACAAAAAACTGCTTCAGAAAAAAAAAATGTGTAGAAAATTGATCACGCAAATATTCACTATTTCTTTCCATGTTTTCTTCATAAAAAATAACTTTTCTTTATCTCATGATATGTGTCTTCAGCTTGTTGAGTAATCTTAATCAAATATCATATTAAGGATTGATGATGCGCTATAAAGATCTTTGGAATAAAGCGGAGATTTAAAAGTTGATTTAACGCCAACATTTAGAGCGCATTAACTTAAAGTTTTAGTTTTTTAAAACTATTTTTTTCTATTTTCTTTGAACTTTATTTGCTTCCTTGTTTCAATTGACTCGAACAGTGCAGGGTCAAAGAAAAAAAAAAGTTTTCCGCTTGATTATAGCCAATGTACTTTTTGCCTCTTTTTTTTTTTCTTTCAAAAGATTACAAATGATAAAAAGGGAATAATAATTTCAAAAAGCTGAATGATTTTCAATAACCATAATGTTGATTCACTGAGATTCAATAGAAGCACCAACAACGGAACCAAACAAAATCAGCAACACATTCTTGGGCAGCGTTCTACAACAACAAAAACTTAAAAAAAAAAATCTGACCCGGAAATTAATCAATTCATATTATATGTAGACAGGTCAGGATTCGGCTTGTCACCGAAAAGAATACCGGTTTCCGAGACTTGCCGAAGGAGGAAGAGCGACCCTGCCAGCGTGACGGACGGTCTCTGCGACAATTTTTCGGCGCCCTTCGACAAGCGACGGTAACCAATACACAGAGACCGGAACCAGGACTCGCGGACCGGAAGCGGAACAGCTGAAGCCCACAATTAGGACGAGGCTGTTTTAATGACCCTGGACAATCTTGATGTCATGCGTGGAGTGAGCAGAGAAAATTGAGAGAGAAGGAGAGAGAGAGAAAGAGAGAGAGAGAGAGAGAGAGAGAGAGAGAGAGAGAGAGAGAAAGAGAGAGAGAGAGAGAGAGAGAGAGAGAGAGAGAGAGAGAGAGAGAGAGAGAGAGAGAGAGAGAGAGAGAGAGAGAGAGAGAGAGAGAGAGAGAGAGAGAGAGAAACGTAGAGCAAGTGAACCAGAAATACATAGACAAAGACAGGCGAAACTGTAGACCAAATGAGATACAGAAGAACGGAGACAAGAAACAGGTTGAACGAAAATACAATCAAGGACAGAGTCACAGCGAGAGAGCGAGAAAGACAAACAGACTGAGACAGACGCGCAGATCGGAGAGACCCAAAAAAAAAAAAAAAACAAAAAAAACAAAGAAAAAACAACAACAACCAAAAAACAGAAAGATAAAAGTGTGGAGTGTGAAAGCATACCACTCCCAATCACGTGAATAATTCTTGAAATTGAAATCTAAGACAAGTTTTAGCAAATAACAACGAATATAGATGTCTCAATAAAGAAATTACAAAATAAGCCATTATATACACACTCGTAACTTGTGTACATTTAGTTCTAAATACAATCAAACATAAAACTTGTTTAGTATTATTTTTTTAATAACAAAAATAAAATTATTTAGTTCAATCACCTGGTTGCCAAAACGTCCAATTTCAAGAAGGCATGGCTGACTTTAGACCATCCATTTATCTGGAACAAATTACCGCAAATCTCTTTCCGATAAAATTTTATCTTATCCTCGTAAAAAGCTGTTTGCCAAACGTCCTTTCTATCTACCTACCTACCTACTTATCCATCTATCTATCTATCTATCTATCTATCTATCTATCTATCTATCTATCTATCTATCTATCTATCTATCTATCTATCTATCTATCTATCTATCTATCTCATCAATCCATCTTCTTATTCATTTATTAACCTATGCATGGTTCTACATTTCTATTATCTATCTATCTATCTATCTATCTATCTATCTATCTATCTATCAACCTATCTTTTCATTTATGTTATCCATTTTTTATATTTAATTGTATGCCTATCTACCAATCCATTTTATCCATCCATCAATTGATCAATTTATCGTAATCAACGAATCTATCTTATCCCCATCGATCTATCAATCTCCTAATAATCAGCCTTTCTATTTATCTACATCTCCATCTTCCGATAAAACTGTCGACCTTTATTTTTTACTATAGCTATTTATCAAAATTACCTACCGGTCTAATTATCAGGCCCTCTATTGATCAAACGGTCTTTCTTCATTCTGTATCTTTCTGTCTACGTATTGATCTGTCTGACTCGAGCTAGATCGATTTGTGTTTGTCATCTTGTCACACTTATTGTTTATCATTTTGTTCCCTCTGTCTGCCTTCCTCCTTCCGCCTTCTTTCCTTCTTTCACTCCCCTTCCCTCCTCCTCTACTCACACTCCTCTGTCCCTTTTCTCCCAGTCACCTACATAACTGAATAAAACCCCCAGTAGTGAGTCACTCGACTGAGTGGTCCAGTCCTCTTGTATCACGCAACAACAGACTGCTGATGAACTCAGCTCATCTGGCAACTCTCACAAACGACAAATATTAGTCCGCACACGCCAACAATCAAACTGATAACCCAAAACTTTTGACGCTAATTACCTTTGTCGGTCTCTCCATGGTGTACATTCATGTATATCGAGGTCAACAAATTGAAATCTTTCGTGACTCGATCCTTTCTCTTCATTGGCCTAATTTTTCCATAGGGTCGTCTTCATTACAACCACTGTTGTCAACATATAGTCATCACCATTATCACCGTAATCATCATTATCCTTATCACTATCATCATCATCATCGTCATCATCATCATCATCATCATCATCATCATTAAAATCATAATTATCAGCATCATCCTCATTGTCATCATTATCATCATCATCCATATCATCATCATCGTCATCATCGCTTTCACTAATATCATTGTGATTTTCATCCTCATCTTTATCGCAGTGATCAACGTTGTTATACCGATCCCCAGTGTCTGCCTTAAAAAGTCACAAGCAGGGAAAAGTAAATGAAGCATCAATAATCTGTAGGAAAAGTGAAGTTATGTGACTGTCTTCCTCATTCTTGACCTCCATTCTCTTCTTTCTGCGGAGGATCTCAGATGAGGTTGCCTTCCAGAGATAGTCTTACGATATAATATAAAGAATTAGAAGATATAAGGTTTCTTGACAATTCGGCCCGTCGCTCTATCTCTTCCTTATGACGTTTTCTTAACACATCACCAAAGACCTTGTGCGACATCAAGGATTCTGTCGGCCATACTTTTTGTCAGAGTCCCCTGAGGTTTGAAGCATAATTCACTTTGTAAATCCAGAAGCCATGTCACGCAACACGCCAAAAGGTCAGAGGTTGCGGATGTTTTGAGCCAAGAGGGGCAAGTGACACAACTCGCAGTTTTTGATGTAAAGATCCCTTACCAGCAAAGTGAAATTCCCAGTGTTGGTGATGAAATCTGGGTTACAAAGGAAGGAACAAAGTATATCTCACAACAATTGTTGTGGATGACAGCACTGGTTTCAATATTGGATTTAACAGATTTCTGGATTGCCTTATTACAAAGCCAAAAAAAAATAAGATAAAAACGTTACAGAAAATATTTTTTTTGCTTAATACTGTGCAATATACAAGGTTCGATATAATGTGATCGGTAGGGCTTTCTCATTATATAAAGTCAGCCCTATTAAAATGTGCCACAAATAACTCTCTCTGTAAAATTAATGATGACAAACTCTATTGATATGTTCAGAACTTCCCGCATCACCGACATCTTTCTCGGAAACCTCAAGATTTACTGCTGTGTGTTTTTACTTGAGAGAGCCTGCGCACTACTTTTTAAATGAGCAATATTATGTATACATGCATCATGGTAAATATGAATGTATATGATAAGACGTATGTATATGATAAACATATACAAATCTTGAGGGATCTTGTGCTGCCCATGTGTTTCTTGGTGTTCTAAAGATTAAATATTTAATTATGACAATCAAATTGGATAGTTCCAAATATCTGTCAAAAATTTTAAGTAAAAATCTACGCGAACAATGGTATGTGTAAAAAAATACTAGTAAGGTTTAGATCTGCCTCAATTTCTTGATATTTTGCCACAATATAAAAATTAAAAAAAAATGAAAGAAGAAAAACAGGACCTGAGCATTACATTGTATCCAAAAATTTAAAAAAAAAAAAAAAAGAAAAAAAAGGAACAAATCAAGACCACAAACCGACAAAACAAAACGAAGCAAACAATATATTCTGTTTCCTGTTCCTATAGCTGAATTCATTTATTGATATTTTTTCCTCAATGATTATTTGGTTTCTTTGAATCCCGCGGGCAGAGCTCAAGACTGGCAGAGTTGGGGCGGCAAGGTAGGGAGGTGGGATGGGGGCACTGTTGGCGAGGACTCCATTAGCGAAATTGGCTCACGATCCATTGCTTTGCCAGGCCATGCCTCCATCAAGTCGATTGGACGAGACCTCCACGGATCGCGAGAAATAAACACTTGCCCAATTGGAAATGGAGTTGAGATTTTATAGACGTGTCGTTGCAGTTTTGAAAACACATAGAAAAACCAACTGAACAAGAGGATGAAAGAATACAAAAGCATCCCAAGAAATGTTTGTAAGTGGAAAAAATAAGATATCAAAGCAAACATAGTTCTATTTTTTAAACACGAGAACTGAGACATAACCTGTACAGTTTTCTCTTCTCTTCTAATCTCGACATAAGAAATAATCATATAATAAAAAGAAAAATCTGACAGAATCGAACGGTATATCATCAAGGAGTGTAAAACTGACAACAGGTAGGACCAAAGATATAGCAGTGGGTGGATTACACAAGTCAAAAAGTGAAAAGGAAGTAATGGGTATTTGACTTTGAAAAATAAAAGTATAAAGCTACATAAACTACTACAATTATAGCTATTGATATCCTTATAACATGGAAGAATACAACAATCTACTGAGCTACTACAACTATGGCGATGGGTATTTTATATCATTCGAGCATTCAACAATCTCAAGAGCTACAACAACTTTGGCAACGGGACAGTTAAAACATCAATGGAACAATTTATATCAACAAAATCAGATTTTTTTATAAAAATTATAAAGAAACGAGTTTATTGCATTGAAGAGATAAAAATTGTAGACTTCATTACAATAGCAATAATTACATAACCTGAAAACTTGTTAAGATTTCAACACAAACTTGACTTTGTGGTGTTTTTTTATGTCACAAATTGAAACGGTTAGAGCGAGGCCAAGGAAAAGTGTTACAATTGCTCCTAATGCCTCTCTCTCTCTCTCTCTCTCTCTCTCTCACACACACACACACACACGCACACACGCACACATTTTCTCTCAGGCCGCGCACATGCACATGCTCTTTCTTTCCTTCTCAGTCTGTCTGTCTGTCTGTCTGTATCTCTCTCTCTCTCTCTCTCTCTCTCTCTCTCTCTCTCTCTCTCTGTGTCGCCTTCAATATTTTTTTACTCTACTCTCATTGAAAGAAGTAAGGCTACATGATTCGATCCTTCCTTTCCCTCTTCTCATCCCTTAGAAAATAATAAAGCCCAGTGCCTTTGAAAAATGTATCATTTAAAACCTGTAAGAGCTTATTTTTCAATACTTAATGTTACATAATCCACCACGACTGTTGCCCGAAATTTTGGCTGAATCGGCTGGCAGCCAAAATTTTTCCCCGGTCGCAACATAAAAATGACCAAGACAGTCAAATGATTGTAGATAAGATCCTAAAGTCTCGTCTTGTTTTAATATAAATCTGCAATGGACACAACTTCGCGAGGAATGAACGGAGTAGGAAGAGGCAAAAATCATCTCGTGAATCAGGCCAAGATCTGAGACTATCCATCCAGCTTGGCATTTAGAGAATTACTGATAGGGCTTAGCTAGACCCTAGCGGGGTTCGCCATCGCCTCTTTCAAATTTATCCACCATACGTCTTTCACTGGCCTTTTTCCTCCATATAAAAGAGTTCCATTAGGTAATTAGGTGTGTGTTCGTCAGAGTGTGGAGTGCTAGGGACGTGAAAGGTGCCTGTCAATGGGTGCGAGCTGCGTTATCTTTGTGAAGACCCGAGAAGAAACATGTAGGGACGGTTTTACTTCATAGATGTGGGTAATACAGCCTAAAACAGGCTAAAAAAATCGAGATGGATGGATAGATAGATAGATAGATCGATAAAGAGAGAGAGAGAGAGAGAGAGAGAGAGAGAGAGAGAGAGAGAGAGAGAGAGAGAGAGAGAGGAAGAGAGAGGAAAAGGCAAGGACAAAAAGACAGAACGAGAGAGAGAGAGAGGAAGAGAGAGGAAAAGGCAAGGACAAAAAGACAGAGAACGAGAAAGAGAGAGAGAGGAAGAGAGAGGAAAAGGAAGGACAAAAAGACAGAGAACGAGAGAGAGAGAGAGAGAGAGAGAGAGAGAGAGAGAGAGAGAGAGAGAGAGAGAGAGAGAGAGAGAGAGGAAAAGGCAAGGACAAAAAGACAGAGAACGAGAGAGAGAGAGAGAGGAAAAGGCAAGGACAAAAAGACAGAGAACGAGAAAGAGAGAGAGAGGAAAAGGCAAGGACAAAAAGACAGAGAACGAGACAGAGAGAAGAGTGAAGTGGTGGAAGCATTTTGAAAGCATAAGGACAATGGAAACCAAAACTTGAAGACAGAGAGAGACAAGTTACCGCAACCATTTTTTTCCAAACCGAATTAATTTTGTGAGCAACAATCTCAGAAGAGAATTTGCAGATTTACAGTGGGAGCATAAAATTTTTCTTGAGATTTTAACAAAGCACAATTAATGTAAAAAAAATAAATAAAAAAAAATCTGTATATTTAGCTTTGTTGTCCCAGTACCCAGTCTAGATTCAGGGTGCAGGTGAAGCACAGATCAGTGGCGGGTTTTAAAAAATATTGATTTTTTTAAAGAGTCTGAATGTCTGCTATAATAAAAATTTGATTGGTCAAAGAAAAGACTTTCGTTGCATTAGTCATGATATTTGCTTAAGAAAGTTCAATAAGTTTTCAAAAAGTTGATCTGCTTTTTCAATGTGGAATTATGCTGAAAGTTTATTCTGTTCAGGTTGCAGCATAGGAGAAGCATCAAGTTTTCAAAAAGTTGATCTGCTTTTTCAATGTGGAATTATGCTGAAAGTTTATTCTGTTCAGGTTGCAGCATAGGAGAAGCATCAAGAAACTTCTGTATATGGAATACCAAATGAATTGATGCTCTGCTCCTTTACAAATTGCAGAGCCATTCAAAAGCAGAAAACCTAAAACAGAAGCCTCCTCTTCGACCTTCTTGTTGTGGTCTCGAACTTTTTCATTGTTTGATCTCGATTTCGTATTTTCCTACATGACAAAATGGGGAAATAGTAGAAAATTTTTTTTGTGTTATTCTGTTTAAGAATAAACCGATTTTTTTTTTAAATAAGATGATTGCTTTTGGTTTGTTTTTTTTTTTGGTTAATTTGTTTTCCTTTTTTGTTGCTTTTAGTGTTTTTGTTGATATATATTGAATCTGAGCCTACGCCCTAGGTAGATCGCATTTTAGGTTCAGCGCAAAATAACAATCTTTGAATTTCCAGACCTAAAGATGTGCTTGTATGTCTCCGGCCTCGTGACCATAATGCTCTCGTACAACAAATAATGACCAGGATGCGACTCGATTGTCGCGCCTTCGGTCCCACAGATTCGTCCAGGCTACGCCCTATTGACTAAACTATCTGTCATTACACAAACCGGAATGAGACTGGAGATGTGACACTTGTTTACAGATTTCATGCATGCACTGCTCATCTACCCGCTGTGTTCCATGCTGCTCATTCAATTTGATCATTCAGTTTTTACGCCTTGCAAAGTCAGCTACTTTGCTAAGCTTTTTACGCATCCAATCAGCCTAGATCTAGACCAAACAAAGATCTAAATTACATTCTAGACTGACCTTTACACCAAAAGATTCTTAGTTAATTATTAAAAACGTGCAGTTTCATCCTTTGATAAACATCTTTAGCTTTTCAAATACATAGCAAGGTACTAGTATTGAAAAGCTTGAGTATAATATTCTACAGTTAACTCATATAATCTGTGTACTATGCCAGGTGTTTTCCTATAAAGTAAGATTTTTTCAACCTAATTGCATCAAGCAAATCATAGAACATAGTTAGTGAGACATGACTTGGTTTAATTATGTCGAACTCTTATTTCAGGCTCGATAGATTCTTATGCGTTTGAATACAAATCTCTAGAGCACGTTCTACAAAACAAAGAAAATTATTGACTCTCTGGAACTCTTTGCATTGATTTATGAACATGAAAGTATCGTGACTTTTGGTATTGTATTAAAAAAACCGCCAGAATACGTGCAAATAAGGATAGAGTCTTACAAATTCTTGACTTCGAATTACGGAAAAGATTGTGCGTGAGAGAGGCGGAGAAAAGAAGAGCCGTCTAAAGATATTATGAGCGATAAGAAGATAGAGAGCAAGAGACAGAAAGGACGGGTTTAGAAAGATGGAAACGCTAAGAAATAGAGATAAAGGAGAAGGCGGATGAGAGGCAGAGGCAGAGAGAGAGAGAGAGAGAGAGAGAGAGAGAGAGAGAGAGAGAGAGAGAGAGAGAGAGAGAGAGAGAGAGAGAGAGAGAGAGAGAGAGAGAGAGAGAGAGAGAGAGAGAGAGAGAGAGAGAGAGAGAGAGAGAGAGAGAAAACATTAAAATTCACAAACATAAAAATGGCCTCTGCTCACAAAAAAGGTAAATAGACTACATGATTGATACAGTGGAGGCAGAGCGGGAGCCACAAAGATTTTTTTTTATGAAAATCTAAATGGCATAACCGATGATAAAAGTACTACTGCAACAGCTGCTACTGCTGGCACTTTTAACTATTCTTAGAAGAAGCAGCAGCATTATTAATATTAGAAGTAGTAGATGTACCAGTAGTGGTAGTAGTAGTAGTAGTAGTAGTAGTAGTAGTAGTAGTAGTAGTAGTAGTAGTAGTAGTAGTAGTAGTAGTAGTAGTAGTAGTAGTAGTAGTAGTAGTAGTAGTAGTAGTAGTAGTAGTAGTAGTAGTAGTAGTAGTAGTAGTAGTAGTAGTAGTAGTAGTAGTAGTAGTAGTAGTAGTAGTTAAAATGATCGCAAAAGAAACGAATGAGATGGAGAATCTCTTGACCCGGACAATTTCTACTTTTTCAAGTGTATTTTACCTGTATTTTGTAAAATGGGCAAGGATCAGAGAAAAGCAAGAAGGTTAGTTGCACGTTGCCTTGCTGAATTATAAAGATGAGCGCAAAGTTTAGAATCCCTACTCAGTGAACCTAATTGAACGTTTTATCCGATAGAGTACGCTGACTTGAAAACCATATCTCAATAGTGTCCCATGAGGCTTGGTCAGGAACTGGATACCAAGGTAAGGGCAATTCAATCAAATTTCCGTATTGATTTTTATTTCCCATCTTGCATTCATCTGTTACGGCTTATATTTCAAGATGGTCCCTTTCCAATCTTCTTGTACAGCCCGAGTTTCATTCACTTAACCTCTGAGCCGAGCAGTTCCTTGTTTTCCACAACCGCTTGTCCCTCCTTCTCTCCCCATTGTTTTCCTTGGGCAGCGAGGACGGGCCGGTGTCAGGAGAAGAGGCAGGGCTGAACTGCCGGAGACCACGGAGCATTATCTATATTAATATTGCAAAGGGTAAACCTCCAAATAACAAATGTCATCGAGAGTTCGAACGGATGTTTTTATTTTACGTTAATAGGTCTAAACAGAGAAGGGGCGCTCACTTTGGCCCGGCGCAGTGGAGAGGGCAACAGGAAATTCTTTTAGTTGCTAGTTTTCTCGAGCTGCCAATAGGACTGGTCTCGTTTGTTCCCAATAGAAATTTAATCAAGCAACCATAGTGACTTTGCGATATTGAAGGCTATATAATGAAACAGTTCATATTTAGCTCTGCGAAAAGTAATGATTTTTTTTAAATAGGTGAGCCTAAGGATACTTCAAAGTTATGCCACGAAAAATTTCTATGAAACAAAAATGACCATTAGCTGATGGAATTTTTACAAAATTAAATTTGTGCTTGAACAAGAAAACAAAAATCTGGATATCTCAAAGACTCTTCTCAGGGAATGTAGGAGCGACTCTGTGGAGGTAAGTTTTTAACAGTACTTTGAAGACCAATTTTATGAATGAGAACATCGATTTTATTCTGCTTTTAGGTTGCAGCTAGGCTTTCTGAATGAATCTGAAATACTTTCACAAGTTTTGCATCTTGCTTTTAGAAAGTGAAATCATCTGTGTGCAATAGTTTGATTTAATTTAGATTAAACTTTTCTTCCACGTCCCCACTCCGAGTCCTTTGATTCTGAAGCCAGGTGGACCAGTAATAAGGGACAAATTGATGAAACCTTTTTTTTCTTTCAACTTACTTATAAAACTTTGTTCCCATAATCTCTGCGATGTTTCTATAATGATTGCCTCGATGTGTCTGCGGTTCACAAAATTTACGTCCCTTAATTTTGTCGAGGATTCGTATACGGAGTTCAACTGATAGGAGAATAACTATAACAAGCAGCCGTACTCTTTTCTCGCTCGACTCAGCACATGCGTTATTTCACGAGAGGATCTGATTTGTGTGTAACAACACAAAGATTTTCTGTGGCAGTGACCACAAGTATGGAGACGATATCAAACGACAGAATCGTTCTGATTTCAAGGACTGTCTGTGTGGAGACATCGGATCGCCATAATCTTGGCTCCTTTCCCGTGAGACTTGATCTGATGGCGGCTGCAGTTTGAGACGGTGTTGGACAAGCGCTGACCACAGACTGGCCAAACAAGGGGGAGAACTGTACAGTATCGGTATGACCTGGACCAGTCTGAGGAGAGACATGCCCAGGAACTGTCACATGAGTGACGCCAAACTGTGATAGTGTCGCCATGACGGCTCAACAACAAACAAGTGGATTGGTCAGTGTGGTTGCATTATCTCCACCTCACGGACATACATTGCCGCGCTTGACATGTTATTTATTTTCCCAACGGTTTTTTAAGATGTTGAATATTTTCCTCTTGAATTTGAATCAGTGAGAAAATTAGATAAAAACTGACGTTATTTTTCTAGGCATTGTTTGGACTAGACAATTTGCACACTGAAGATATTCATCGCAATTGAAATACATTATCATTAAACGGATACGATGAAGATGAGCAGGGTATAATGGTTCTTGTCTTTTTCCTCCGGCTGCACGCATAATATTGTTTCTTTTACAAATAGGGGACACTTAAATGACTGAAGCAAGCGGGACAGTTCAAAACTCTCCTCATCTTGCTCATGTTCTACTGTGTCATATCAATAGTAAGCTGCGCAAATATTCAGGTTGTAAAAGTTACTGGCGTTTCGGCTTATTATTATATTATCCGGTCTCTACACAAAGGTTTATCATGGATAAAAAAGATTAACGATACAGTTATGCATTCAGAGATTATGGCCTCGGCCTCTGTCTGCCATGATATCTTCTCCATAGATTTCTGATCGTCTCCTGAGTCAGTAGTTCTATTCCTCACATATAGAAGAGTTCCGCAGGTTATCTGTGGAAGAGGCTTACGTTTGGAAGCTGCTCCGCTGTTCCATGGATGATGGGTTAGAGAGTATGGTGCAACATGTATGGTTACCTGGCTAATGGGAAAATAAACCTTTAGGCAAACGAGAACCTCAGGAACTGTTTGTTGTGAAGATAGCTTTTAAGAACTTAAACCTCTTGGTTGACTGCTTGAAGACCTGGTGCAGTGTTGCCACTTGTTGTTTCTCCGATCAGCGTGTTTGCTCCAGGCAGCTGCTCGCTAACATCTCACTTGGGCTTACGGCCTCAGAGCTCAGCTTTATTGTTATCATTGCAGAGACGCCGGAGAGGGAGCGCGTCTCTCAACATGGCGTATGGTTTTGTGTACCGCGTGATAACTGGTGAGATGATAAGGCCTGGCCATCACTTTTACTTCCCTGATGAAGAGAAACGGCCGAGTAAAGAGCTCTTCTCTCGAGAGCCAGGGATGAGGGGCTCTTGTACGACAAAACTTTGGTTCTCCTGTGCCTTCTCCAGCAAGCATTAATCTGGTTAATCTGGTTGGTTAGAAAAAGTTCTGGTATGAGAAAAATGAAACAACTTTGTAAAGTCGATTTAATTTATTTGTGACCTGTAACTAGAGAACACAATACTAAGCGTCAGAATTAATGGGTTTCCAATACTACTTATAAACTTTGAGATAATTTATGTTGTTCAATATCCGAAAAAAATGGTAAATGCTTCACAGATACAGGAGGTAGCGAGAAAGAAAGAGAGAGAGAGAGAGAGAGAGAGAGAGAGAGAGAGAGAGAGAGAGAGAGAGAGAGAGAGAGAGAGAGAGAGAGAGAGAGACAGACAGACAGAGAGACAGACAGACAGAGACAGAGATAGAGATAAAGAAAGAGGTAGATCTATAGGGAAAATGAAACAACTGAAGGATACAAACTAAACACAGAGTCAAGAGCAAATACACTTGGAAAATCTCTATGGTGTTATAAAAACTTGAAAAAATGTAAAATATGAAATAACTAATAACCTCGTTTCTTTAAAAATGTGTTAAGAAGAATGACTAGGACAAAAACAACAGAATTGTCTTAAAGTTTTTGTCATAAATGTGGCTCTCTGAGCTCATGGAACAAAAAAAACCTAATCACTCACCTTTTAAACTGGCCAAGAATTCAGTATTGTTTTAAATGATGAATCCACTCTGCGCATGCGCCTTGAAGATATTGAGGCTAAACTGATTCATTTTAGAAACTATGAAATATACATAAAAGAAGGTTCATCTAATTGTAACCTGTTCTTCCTTTATATGGCGCTTTTGAAAGTGTAAATTGTGTTATCAATGAAATAAAAAGGAGCTACAGACTGTTGAACCCGAGAGGATGTTAGGAGGAGCCAGGGCCAAGCACGCTAGATCTAAGGTATATGGTACTTGGATGTTCCGAGCAACACGGCTAAATACTGTGTTTTTTTTATTTTTTTTTTTTTTTCGCTTGCGTCACTTCTGAAAAGCACAACTACACTTAGAGGGGGGCCACAGTCTCTTTTTTTAAGTAGATTCCTTTTTGTGCAGATCAAAGCTCTTGGGCAATTGATTTCTCATCATTAGTTTTTAACTCGAAAGAACGCCAGGAATCTCCTGTCCCTCCCCCGAGATCTCCAACATCAAATTTTCATGCGAGGCGAATGTAATCGCTTGAAGATGATATGATTTTGTCCGTGGCTCTCTGTGACTGTCCCAGCGGGTCAGGCCGCTCCCAGAGGAGGCCCACCTCAACCTCGTCCTGATCGTCTGCCCACACGGGAATCAAACTGCTGCCGGGAAAGCTTTTAGGGGGCCTTTTTTTTAAAGCCATGTAACCCTAGATTATAGTTGCGTCCAAAGTTCCATGGAATCAATATTTAGAAATGCTATACCTTTGCTCTTCTATCCAGTATCTGCTTTACAATTTAGTTTCAATCTATACAGGGCGTTGTGAAAAATCAGCGAGAATCTTTGACATCAAACAATGGTTTCATTTTTCACACTTATAAAGTTACCCGTTACGATCTCTTATGAAGTAGGCCTATGACTCAGGTAATGATTACGGAACTTCTTTTTTTCCCCTCTTAACAATATACCTTAAATACCTCAGTGCTATGCGCTTAAATTTGGCCCTAACATCGGAAACAGTTTCCTCTGAGATAGTCCAAATACATCTAACTTACATAGTTTTATTTACAACGCTCTACTCATTTTTAGTCAGCGATGAGGCAGACAAATGGCCAAATAAAAAATCTAAAGATTTGACCTTGAGAGCTCTAGAAATCTAAATCTATATTTAGACCCAGATATCCTTAATTATCTCAGCCTAGATAAGATCTTTTATAAAACGATTTTTAAATTTCGCTTGAAAAATTTTATCAACTAATTTACACAGGGATCTTAGAAAAGATTCTAGAGATTCTAGATTTCTAGATATAGACCATCTCTAATATTCTACGCTAGCCAAACCCAGCTCCAAGACTAACTCATTTTTCATGTGTTTACTGATCCGATGCGACGTAAAATGCAGTAACTAGAGAAGAATGCCATAACATTTCTGCATTCGCATTTTACAATAAATTTCAACAAAAGCCCTCAAAACCTGATACTTTTGCAACGGCAAAAACATTATGGGATTATTCTGGGAAGTTTTTAGTCAGTATCAAAATCGGAAAGTTCAACTTTTTTTTTTTTTTTCTTTATCTAGATCTAGATTTAACTTTGCTTACTATACGTCTCTTTTGCGTTATCATGGTGAAGTGTCTAGTTAGCGGCAGATGTGCAAAGAATGAGACAAAAAAATATTCTATTCTTAGGTAAATTTATGAAGTCGACCTAAGCAATATTAGACTCGAATGTGAAACATCTACAAACGCAAGTTTTTTTGGCTTGGTTTTTTACCAAACAGCAAAAATTCTCAATTTTTTTGTGTGTGGTAAATACAGAAGAACACTTTTTAACAAATGTTTATGTTCAATGTTCTCACAATTCATTTTCATTGGCTATTGTTCATAGCACATAAAGTCATGATGGTTCCTCACATCGTAGCAAGACAAGGATAAATCATAGAAAAAATAAATCTAGTAAATGAATGTAGAAATAAAATAAATAACATTAAAAAATAGTCAAATTACTTTCCCCAAAATCCGAAATCTTAAGTGGAAATCTTTAAATATCTAAATACAGGTTCTATATAAATCTATCTAATTTAAATTAGGTTAAGTTAGAGGTTTAGTGTATTCCATCACACCCGAACCATGGTTCCTCTACAATGGAATGAGACACATTCTAAAATATCTATTTAGATTAGATTGGTAAAGGATCTAGAAACAAAATTTAATATGAAATGTTAACTTAAAGATATGTTACACAAACCAAACAACTAAAATAAGTGATCAAGCTAGGTAGAAGCAACTTGCAAACGGCTTTGTGTTGTAATGCAAGATGAAATGTGATAATATCCCTGATATTCAGTAATAACCTACGGTGCGTATAATGCATGAAAGAGCCTTAACCGAATTCTGGGCACGGCTTGTTCTGGCAAAATGGCACAGCATTAAAGTACCAGATGGTATTGAGAAGGATAGATAAATAAATAGATTAGTAGGTAGAAAGAGACAGACAGACAGACAGATATAGAGATAAATATACACATAGAAACATAGACAGAAAGATAGAAAGAAAGATAAATTTAAGAAGGGAATTCAGGGGAAACAATGCATTTTCTGGAAATTGGAAAGTCAGGGGAAATTAATGTGCATAGGCTAGGGAGAGTAGTGAAGAGGTATAAATACTAATGGAGGATGATAGAGTAAGCTCCCAAAACTATGGGTCAGAGATGTTCCGGTTGGAGAGTATTCTACATACCTTCCGCTCTCAACTTTAACCTGTTTCATTGAAGTGTTATCTTTTAGCTGTCAGCGGCCTCCCCTGTTCTGCCGAGGGCTCCATCCCTAGTAAGAGGAAAACACAAATTTACATTTTCTCCTCAAGCCTAAATACCGTTATTACGAACTGAGGCTGCGACAGCCGCTGGAACCGTCTTTGTTATTATCTTTATTTTCCCTGTCACAAGCGCAATGCCCTGTTCCCGGAAGTTGTGCTCCTGCCCTGCGCAGTGACGAGACAAGGTCACGTGATGCAGAGTGTGAGGAGCTGTCAGGAGCGCGGCCAGGTGCCTGTTTTATAGAGGTTAGGGACAAGAAAATAATGGGATAGTGAAGATTATAACTATCATAGGGCTTACCGTACCAATTCGTTTTGTTTCTATCTCTGATTTTTTTTTTCGCACAACATTAAACTTCAAGTCTTTAAATTACTTTCTTTTTTTTTTTTTATTACTACAAGAGGAGAGTATTTTTTTTAAATACTTAATCACTTTCATTGCAAATGTTTGTCAATCTTTTTGACTTTACATCGCTTTTCCTTATACCATTTACTTTGGACCAAATAGTTTCACTTTTTTTTTCTTTTACAAACGCAGCAATTTTTTTTGTTACTTGTTAAATTTAAAAGGGAAATAAATAGATCACAATAAAGTTTGAAGGGAAGGGTTGGTAAGTAATTAACTATTAAGACAGGACTTCATGAAGAAATATTACTGAATTTCATTTTGAGTAAAGAGCACGAGACTAGAGGTTAAACGGGTATTCTAGAATTCCAAACTAAAGTGATGTTAATTTGAACAAAGGAAGACAGGTTGGAATCCATTTTGTGTCTGTTTATTTAATGTTTTATTTATTTCTTTTTAAAATTGTTTGTGTGCTTGGTTGCGTTTGTTTCGAAACCTGCTGTCAAATGTAAAAGGGGAAAAAGATGAAAATAAAATCTATGTTTAAAGAGGAAGAGGAATGAAAGCAGTCGCTCCACAGAACGAGCCAGCCACCCTCAGAACGGTTATGTGGAGCTCGCGTGTTGGCCACCCGGAGAAGCGCTCAGGGGTGAGCTCACCAGACATTATGTCTTCCGCATGCCGTCTCCGGCTGGCTCAGAGCTCAGTCTGCTCGGAAATCACATGAGCTAGCGTTGAACTTAGTGCTTCCACTCACACACTTTCTATAGCTTTTTGTCTTTCTCTACGCTCTTTCGCTCCGATTTATCTTTCTGGTCTCTTAATCCTGCTCTTCTTGTAACTTATCTCTGTCACGTTTTGTCAAGCTGCACCTATTTCTATATCTTTTCATCACTCATAAAAGGCTTTTTTGGATCATCTTTTATTAGACTTAATGATGTTGCTTATAATCTATCTATAATTCTTTCTTCTTCTTGTGAGTCTCTCTCTCTGTATCTCTCTCCCTATCTCCGTCTTTTTCAGTCTTTCTTTCCATCTCTCTCTCTTCACCCTTCAGCTTCCTGCATCTTGCATCTTACCTTTCTAGCTCTCCTTGCCTTGAAGAAGGCATCCCCCGCAGGCGACAATGACCTCGGAACGCCTAATGGAACCCGGATGTTGAAGACGTCAGTTCCGGTAGGCCGAGCCTGTGTTCCCTGGGCTGCTTCCGCCTCCGTCTCCCAGGCAGAAGTCTCTGTGATAGCCGGTCTAGGATGTCAGTGGAGGCCTCTGTGCTCACGGCTAAGCTTAGAGACAAACCGGCGTCAGAGGGTGACACTCACACGCAATTAATCTTCATTCAGTGTCCACGTACCACGCAGTGCGTCACCTAGACCCAGGCTTTATGAACAGATCACATGCATACACAAGTTAACAACTACCTTTGCCAGCTTATTGAGAGATGTGTTTAAAATGAGAATGAGTATTATTAATGTTTTTTTTTTATTAATTTACCAAAGCAACGTTATTTTATTTACAACAGCAATGTAGCGATTTTAAGTGTCATTATATACTGCTGAAAAGTAACTTTAGCGGTATTAAGAGCTTTCTTAAAGCTTGACGTTATTATTAGGAGCGGGTGGGAAAAATTGTCAGACTTATGTTGTATATATGTTTGCATGTCTGTTATAAATCTGTCGATGCTTTGTCAACCAGCTTCTTTCTTTTTATTTCAAAACACCAATGTTATAAATCACCAACTCTGTTATAAATTATACAATGGCAAAACAAAGTGCTAAGTTTTTCTGACCTCCAAATTCAGATCTCTTTTACTTTAATCGAATACGTTAAGAAAAGAGTATTTTTTACACCAATATTGCTCCACGCTGGCTATGGTCTACACGCTATCATCTCTGACATCCTTCTCCTTCTAGGTATTACGCTGATTATAGTATATTTCTAAATAAGGAAAAACCGAAAAAACCGCTTCATTGTTTAATTCTTGTTTCCAATCATTTTGATTGGTTATTCATATAACTGCTACAGAATGTGGAAGCTTAAAACCACTATGAATGCTGTCAATCCTGTAAACAAGTTGAGTTCTGGTGTGAGATTAACGATAAATGTCTCACTGTGAAGATAATTATATTTATTATAAAGCGGGTATCTTGACAAAAATACACCAGGCGGTGATAGCAGCCATTTGCCCGGCACTCCTCTTTCTCTCTATAATGGCAATAACAGCGAGAACAATTCAAAACACATCATACAAACAACGGTACACACAACCTCCACAAGGGGTAAAAATAAGCCTGACGGCGATCAATTCCGTTTTATTTTTTTTTGGCCTCCCCCCGAAAGTGGGTATCCCGCAACCGTAAATAACCGCAAAACAAGAGATCATGGCAGATGGCGGCAGCGGTTCGGTTCTAGACTGCTATAAAACTCGAGCCCGGTGGTTGATTCGGCGTTCACCATACATCTCCAACTCCAACCCCTACCCCGACACCTGTCTGATTTTATTCTATCCGTTCTTCTAGTCCTCTCACTGTCTGCCTGTCTCCTTTTCTGTCTGTCTATCTGTCTCTTTTTATCTTCCTCCTTTCTTTCTCTCTTATATATTTCTCTCTCTCACTCATCTCATCTCCTTTCTTTCTTCCTATCTCATCTGTTTCAGTAATCTCCTCTCCCTATCCGTCTCACTCTCTCTTTCTCTCTCTCTCTCTCACTCTCTCTCTCACTCTCTCTCTCTCTCTCTCTCTCTCTCTCTCTCTCTCTCTCTCTCTCTCTCTCTCTCTCTCTCTCTCTCTCTCTCTCTCTCTCTCTCTCTCTCTCTCTCTCTCTCTCCCTCTTTGTGTGTGTTTCTCTCTCTGACCTCAATCTTCACAACGATGCAGAAGAAGATAAGAAACATGGAACTAGCAAGACGCATTCTGAGAGCTATTGTGATTGCGCATGACGACAAAAAGCGAAGTAACTCCTGTGGTCTGTCCACTGTCGTGGTCACGAAATGAACATGTAGCACCAGCTTTGTCCCCGTGCGGCAAGCGCACCGCAGCAAGGCACCGGTAATCTCCTTGAACTATGCTCTGGACGAGATCCTCGACTCTAGGCTCGAGGCTGTTCCTTCTTGAGAAAGACCAAAACGTCCTCGTCAAGAAAAGCAAGATGGGCTACACGCACCAAACTCAGTCAGCTTTAAATTTTTTAAAAAATCCAATGCGAAGCTCTATAATTTTTTTCCTACAGCATGATTTTACAAAAAGACAAAAATAATGGAAATGTCATCAGATTCAGTCAGTATTTTTGAGTGTTTACTTTGACTGTTCTCTACTTTATTACTCTCTTCATCTTTCTTTGTAAACTTGCTTTTTCTCGTATAAAACTGAAAGAGACTTAGCAAGTGTTAAAAATTCAGGATTGCGATCGTTAGCGAACTCTCTATATTCCTAAGTTAATAATTATGTCAGCCATTGTCTTTCTTCGATCTGTTTGAGTCAGTTTCTGTTCACCACTCTCTGTCCTTTTACAGACTTCGATTAGTGGCATTTCTATAAAAATAACTCTTTCAAACTTTGAAGATTCAATTCTTTTTTTTTCCATAACAATGTTAATTCGTGTAGCAGTATTACAGCGACTGAATTTGTGCTTGTGGATTAAAAAGAAAAGAGAAATATCTTGAACGACTATTCTTTTTTTTTGGACTAGGACCACTAGGTGGCATTTTAGTTGTGTGCAGTTGTGTTTGGTTTCACTCAAGAGAAACCATGGTAATCTCCACAGTAGTGCGAGGTCCATCACTTCAATTTGCATAATAGGAGACGATAAGAGGCGAAAACAGGAATGAATAAAAGCCCTTGGGTGTGAGATCTGTTTGTGGTTGACGGGCTGGAGTGTTTGGATGTGTACACAGACTAAGTGGGTTTGTCTCCTCTTCCAACAGACCCAAGTTGTCGACCAGTAGCGGCAGTGCTTGTCTCCTAAAACCCAAGAGACTAGCGATTAGGGACAACGGGATGCAACACTACTGTACACTGTAACTCCATTTCTGGTCCAACAAACATGAGTACAATCCGTGTGAATGTGTTTGTGTGTTAATAAGCAAGGGAAGTCGTCTGTGCAAACTAATTTTAGAAACTATTTGAAACTAATTTCCTTCGGAAAGATTAATTTCCGATGTTAAAAGATGAAGCGAATTGTGAAGCATTTTTTGGTAACGTCATAAAGTTGCACCGTGCAATAAGCAAATGTGAAAAGCATCTTTTTTTTTTTCTTTTACTTTAATCTGTTGTGCTAAAAATATTTAAAGTGTGCGTCCTCTTTACCCCTGTTTAGCTTTTATGTTAGCGGTATTAAGAGCAATACGGCACTTTAAACCCACAAAGTCTGGCACAACTGTAAAGTTTTTGTTAAAACCAGCCAGCAAGCGATATTTGTCACTGCTTCGCGCGTTGCTCACCAGCTCAAATTCGGCGCTGGCTGATCAACTAAACGGCGCTCACGTAGAGCAGCAAGCGCCACTTGTATTTTCTATTGCATGCAAGCATTATGAGCTTCAATCAAATTATCGAGATTAGTTTCAAACAATATGAAACCAAGCACGCATGCGTAGAAACCACTGAAGCGCACACCAACTAACTCAGCTGCCTCAACTGGGATCTCTCTGTAGCGTGACGCATTTTCATATTTCATTTTCAATCGATTGCGGGATTTAGAATTTAAATAGAAAGAGACAAAATAGCAAAAAAAAGAAAAAGAAAAACAACTATACTGAACAATCTAGAGTCAATAGCACCAGCCGGCGAGAAAGCCGAAATAATAATAATAGAGAGAAAGGTCGAGCGTATGCGGAAATTACATAACAACAAAGCAGGAACGAGTTGTCCCGCTTCCGTCTCGGTCTGGAGGTTTGCATTCCCCGACTGTTGAGACCCCGTGAGTTTCCTGCTAGCCCCACACGGCTGAGAGAGAGAGAGAGAGAGAGAGAGAGAGAGAGAGAGAGAGAGAGAGAGAGAGAGAGAGAGAGAGAGAGAGAGAGAGAGAGAGAGAGAGAGAGAGAGAGAGAGAGAGAGAGAGAGAGAGAGAGAGAGAGAGAGAGAGAGAGAGAGAGAGAGAGAGAGAGAGAGAGAGAGAGAGAGAGATCAACATTTGATGATGGTCCATTTTAGTTCTCAGAGAAGCGAACATTTTAATCATGTGGTTCCTTCAATTCTTTACCAGTACTGTTTATGTCTGGTATTTTCCTGCCCTTTCGGTTGATTTAAACTAGGCTTTTCATGAAGTCCTTTTACTAATAAAAATCGGTCATAATCTCTCCTATTAAATTGATTCTATCTGGGGTTTTCTTGAATCTTTTAGCAGTGGGTTTTGGTTTCAGTCAATATCTTTATTCAAACTCGACTTTTCATGAACTCGTTTTTAAAAAATATGAATTGTTTGAGTGATGTTGTTATTCTTCACTCTTATCTATAATTCTTTGATTTTTGTTATTGTATCATTGCATTGATTCATTGTGTATCTCAAAAGCTGTCTGACTTGATCTTCTAACTCTGTTTTCCTTGATACCTCTGACTCTTTTTTATCTATGATCACTAAATCCATTTTTACTTTACCTGAATTGTCATTATCCTCTATCTCTTGTGGCAATTTATCCAATATTTCTCCTCAATAAACCAGCATGTTCCATTGTCATTTTGAAGGAATCTAATGTATGACTAAACATCTATTTACAGATCCAACTTACTGATTATCATTGGATATGTGGAAGTTGTTTTTCTTTTTTTTTTTCTTTTACACTTTTACACAAATTGATATAGTCTGACTAATAAAATTTGGGGAATAAATGGTTTTCTCCAATTATCTTCTCCATTTTGGTTTGTCTGGGCATTCTCGTGAATGGCTCTTAGGTTTTGATTTCCTTAGCATTTACACTGCGCTGAATGTTTGCAGTTAATTATCTTTCAGTCATTTCATTTAAGGCAAAAGAGACAGAAAACTGACTGTCTGGGCGCTTTATAATGTGATCGACGATGTCACGAGAAATGGAAGAACTATGCTCCCGAATTAGAATTACTGAAGCGACTCAGACACAGACCGGTTTGGTAGCAGTTGCTATGATAGACTCTGGCTGAAGTCCGGCCATGAGTGAAGTTTTCTCTTTATCTCCAGCATACACTCATCTCAGTGACAGCGATAGCCTCTTAAACAGAGATTGGAAGCAGCGGTCACACTATTCTATCAAACTTGCAAGAACGAAGTCCAGATTTTGAGCCATTCATTCAATATTGGCGAAGCCCGCGGCTGACCATTGGGCAGTTCCGGTCAGTTACACGGTATCTTTGAAATCTACTTAGCTTTAGCGCCATCTTCAGATCCAAACTTTAAAGACTAAAAATTTCGAAGAGTTAAAAAACAAAAATTTTCATACGGCATTTAACAGAAATATCTAACATGTTAAGGACAACTCAGTCTGGTTTTTAATTATGAATGACATATTATGCCTAAACTGTTACCAAAGAGATAAGACAAGATAAACTCTGCGACTTTTGTCTGTGTTTTGGCATGGAGGAGTGAATCTTTGAACACATTCTCTATGATGAGAAAATATAATTACAACGGGCGGAATTCATACCATACCCATCGCCTGCAAATGAGGCAATATACATCACCCGTAACTAAGACGATTATATCTATATACCATCTATGATTTAGATAATATTGATAATACAACCTGGGATTGAAACAATAAACAACATCTTTGATTGAGGTAATATGCATCATCTGTGATTGAAGTAATATTCCATAACTTGTAAGTGAGGCAATAATCCATCCCCGATGGTTGGGGTAATATTCATTATGTGATTAAGATAATAAAGTTTTATTATCTGTGAGGAAACATTATACATAACCTGTGACAGAGTATACATACACGTTTTTTAATTCAGAAAATAGTATCATTTTGCTGCTGATTGAAGCAATATAATATATCACCTGTGATGGAATTAGTCTAGATTTCATCATCGGAGAGGCATCCTTTTGTCGTATTGCCACGAACTGACATGAACAGTGTGTAGAGAAAACCCAAGTTCAAATCATTCGGTTTACATATGAAATTTTTCTGTTTCAAAAAACATTCTTAACAGTTTATAATATGCGTTTTTTAATCAAATTTATTTACAAGCACATTCTTCACCCGTAGGGCGGAGGGTGGAGTGGGGTTGAGACACGAGCGGTCCAGTCCTGAATCCTCCAGAAGCCAAAGATTGTTCAGGCCAGTTCCGTTAAATCACTGGCTATTTATTATACTACTATCAAGTCTTTCTTTCTATACTTTAACTCTGAGCTCTCTCATTTTTATTCCGACCTTTTGTATCTCTTCAGATTTTCCATCTCGTCATAATAAATAATGATATAAAATATGCCCTTTAATATTCCATTCATTTATTAGCCTAAGATGAACTCTGTTCTCTCTCTGCCTCTGTCTGACAGTCTTTCTGTCTGTCTACCCGCCTGTCTGTCTGTCTGTCTGTCTGTCTGTCTCTTTGTTTCTCCTTTTCTCTCTTCTCTATCATTCACTTACTCACTCTTTATATATTATATATATATATACACACACACACACACACACATATCGATCGATCGATATGTAAGTTTCATATTTCCCCACCTCTCTTATCAGCTTGCTCCACAAATGCCTTTTATTTCTTGCCCAAAACCCCATGAAAATAGACACCAAAATAACGCGGCTCACAAACATATGCTCTCAACATTTTTTTTTATTTGCGTTCTGCATGATAAATCAACAGGCATATGCACATCGTGACTTCGAAAGATAACAATCTAATGAGAATGTGTGCTTTAATTAAGATTACAAAGTCTCCCATTTTCATCCTTGCGTTTCTAAAACTGAGGTGTTGTCGTTGATTCATTAATCTTGTTTTACTCAGTTGGTTTTCATAGACTTACACGCACAACACAACACAATGTCGGATATTCATGACTTCAGTCTTTTATCTCGACTTGACATTATATAAAAGTCTACCATGGATGATAAATTGCTATTCTCGCATAAACAAGATAACCGACGAAAGAGGAAAAAAAACAAAAAAACAATGTAAAGTAGAGGTAAACTTGAGTGTGTCACAGTGCTCGGTGATTTATCAGATTTAATGTCGTCCAGGACCTTCGTTCAACAAAATTAGATTGTCACAGCCTGTCAGCTTCACATTGAAAACCCCTGAAGCTTGGCTTTTTTGTCCTTTTTGTTTTGTAATTTTTGTTTTTACCTTGTTTGCCTGGCTCGATCAACCTTGCTTTGTCCTCTTCCATCCTTTCTTTTTGTTGTCTCCAGGCTGTTTCCAATCTCTCTCTCTCTCTCTCTCTCTCTCTCTCTCTCTCTCTCTCTCTCTCTCTCTCTCTCTCTCTCTCTCTCTCTCTCTCTCTCTCTCTCTCTTTCGCTCTGTCTCTCTTTCTTCATCTTCTTTTCTTTCTCCCTATTTCAGTATTGTCTTTCGGTCTGTCTGTATGTCTTTGTCTATTACTAAGTCTATACACCTGTGTGTCTCTCCCTTTCTTTCTCTCTTTTTATTCAGCTATGTCTAATTGCGGATTTCTCATTATCTGTCTGTCTTAATTTCTCTCTGTATCTATCTCCGTTAGTCTCCGTCTCTCTCGTTTTCTCTCTCTGTCCCTCTCTCTCAACAGATACACACCCACACATACACCTGCTTTGTTTCACAGTTGTTTTTCTCCTCCCTAGTCAGACCAATCGCCCGAGGGTATCGTGACGACGGCGCGATAACATCATCAACAGCTCGAAACTCAAACCTTGCTACCTCTCCATCTCATTCCCGCCCCCGACACCAGACCAGGCTGGTGTACTCACCAGCTCCACCAAATTTTTTCCCAAACATCAAAAGCCGTACGACAGCATCCCAATAATTCTGCCGCTAACAACACAATACAATCACAGCAAGCATTCAGGGCGTGGTGAGGTGGTGGTAGACGAAACAAATCGGTAACACTGCTCTATGGCAGCATGCGCGTGTGGGGTGGGTATTGTGGCCACGCATGGGCATGATTTTTGTGTCCTTTATTTTACTAGGTGGAAGGGGTTATGAGGGGAGGTTGGGTGACAATGTCCCACCATATGTTTACCTCAGGGGACATCTGAAATGTGCAGGGCGCGGACCCTTGATCTAATCTCACGGCAGACCCGTGACCGCCACTCCGTTGAATTAGGACACAAAAAGTCTTGTTACAGCAAACTGACAAAGGATAGATCCACAGGGGGGTTGTCGTGCAGAGCTGGCGGAGTTACCCAGAGAGGGGTAGGTGGGGGTGGGTGAGGTGGGAGGGTAGAGAGCGAGAAAAGAGAGAGAAGAAAGGGAGAAAGAGTGATGGATGGATAGGAAAAATAGTTAGATGAACAGACAGATCTGAGAGATAGAGAAAGAGAGAACGAAAGATAAAATACTGAGAGTAAGATAAATAGAAAAATATCGAGAGGTGATGGCAGAGAGAATAAGAGAGAATGAAGGAGGGGCAGATGGTGGCTTAGAGAATGAGAGAGTAAGAGATGAGAGAGAAATAAAATAGGAGGAGAAATAGTGGGAGAGAGAATGAGAGATAGTTTCATTCATCGCCTGGACCCTCGGGAGGAAAAAGGGGGGGGGGGAGGGGGGGGGGCAGCATACGGGTTGCAGGGTCTGGCACCAAACTTATGGTCATGAACCCGTGACAACAGTGCTCCCTGTGATTGACATTGATTCCGTGATAGCAAAACTGGTCCAGATCTTAGATCTCAAACTGGTCAAGGGTTTATTCGGCTCGCTGAAGACCTCTCTGTGGTCAGTTTTAACCTGTCTGTGGTCAGTTGCTATTCTCCCTCTTTTTCCTTCAAACAGGGCGGGTTCCTTTCACGTTTCACCATTGATATACTTGGTATCTCACTGGGCATCGACTAGTGGTAAACAGGGAGGGCAGTAGACTCGATACTTTAAAAAGGGTAACAAACAGCTAAAAATCAGTTTGGCTTTGCAGAGGAACATCTCTTTGCAAAAGAAAAAAAAAAAAGCAACTCTCGTATCGATCTGTAAGCATAAACTGTCTCAATCTGAACCAGAAATATTATGTTTATTTACATTTTTTTTTTTTTTGTGACGAGTTCAAACTGTAAAGGTCCTTATAATAATTTTTCATGTTATGAGAGCATGGGTATTAAAAAGGAAAGCAACACTTTTTTTAAAGTGAAAAGCGATAATTTTACAGTTGAATATACCACCAGTGGCAAGAGCTAGTTGATGTTCATGTTTGTGTTCACACCAGCCGCACAGAGGATAACTATAAACTACACTCTAGGCCTTATGAGACACTCCAAGAGTGAGCACTCAATGGAATACCGGATATACCGTAAAGAAAGTTGACAGTAGCACATTTTTATCCCGATTGTGACCATTAAATTGAACAGTCGAATAATAAGCGTACGCTTTGAAAAATCTCTTTGCTCTGTTTATGTAAAGAAAGCGTGTAATTTTGTGGTGATAGCGTGAAAAAATAAAAACGTACGCTGAAACATAGAGCACAACAAAACTCCTTCATATCACGTCCATACAGTAGAGAGCGTGGTGCAGTGATAACCTCTACGATTTCTATCCCGACGTCTGTGAACTTTGGTTCCAGCCATAATCTTGTTTGTCATGAGAATGGACATTATTTTGTCTACATTTCTTATTAATCCACTTATTCAAATGTGCTAAAGCTAAGCTTAACACGCGAGTATTATGTGGAATGATAAATTCTGACAAAAAGTAAGCGTCAGTCTGCTTAGTCAACCAATCTGCAGCGGGGCAGATTATAGAGACCTGATCTTTCAAGTGCTATTTCGTCTCCTATAAGGTAAACTCTCCACGTGTAATAGGAACAGATTTCGCTAACTCAAATCAAGTGGTCTCTGTTACACTCTCATCTAAAGATCCTCGCAACACGCGAACAAGTACGTCTGTGTTTATTGCTATTTTCTGATAGCTGAAGAACAAAGTTCGGACGGTCACGCTCACCTCACTGTCAGCTAATACCATGTCAGAGCTCACCTCCAGGTGATATCCTATTCCGGGTCCCACGACACTGGAGATCGCGAGGTCATTATGTTTATATCGTCTCCTCCGGGTGACCTCAACACCAACACTGCAAGCCTCATACATTATACAACGTGGGAACCACTGGTAGTCTGGTCACACCATCCAACACGCATTAAACAGCTGAGTCTCCAGGGACTGGCGGTCCAGCAGATTTCAGGTGATGGACCAGGGAAAGCCAAGGATTAGACTCTATCAAACTGCTACCCTGAGAAATGTCCAGTTTATCTCATTGGTCAAGCCTTTGAGGCTAGGTTATTGACCACTATCTCCCTTGCTTTCTCGGAAACTGCGATCGAAATCTTTAAAAGATTGATTGGATCATTTTGGTAAAAGAACAAGAAATATACCATCATGAATCTTTCCCATTATACTGCGTTATTAAAATCAATGAATAATACTCTATTAAAGGGGTCCTGTGGTCTAGTTGGCTGTATATTCATACACATGCCACATTAAGATCCACAGTGTTGCAACCAAGCACTTGTCAATGGATTCCGAAGTCTTGTCTCTTTAATTCATCTCTTGTCTGAAAGAGTCCTAGCTTCGCACGAGTTTTATAAAAAAAAAATAAAATTGAAATGTGATCTGCTAGAGCCAGTAAAATTAAACAAATACGAGCACTTTTACAGGTGATGCTGTCTAAAGAATTATAATATTGTTAATAACAGTGATAAGAAGTCTGATTGATTCGGTGTTGCAGAAAGAGAGAGAGAGAGAGAGAGAGAGAGAGAGAGAGAGAGAGAGAGAGAGAGAGAGAGAGAGAGAGAGAGAGAGAGAGAGAGAGAGAGAGAGAGAGAGAGAGTAATTGCTTTTGATAGTGTGCTTTTTACATGGGTAAGTGAATAAATATAAATTTGAAGCACTATATGGATATGTGATAACAATTTGATACATTAAGTTGTCAATACCCCTTTTACACACTATGTTTTATGCTGTTTATGTAAACAGAGATAGGATCTAGGACTGCTAGAATGTTGAATGGCCCTTCACTATCCAGCTCATCATACCTTTTCCGTCTGTCTTATACGGGAATCTGGGTAGGAATCAGTGATCAATAGCCACCCTGATTGCTTTGTTCTCTTGTCTCTCCAGCCTTTTCTTTATTACCTTGATGAAAACCCTTGACCGCACAAAATATGTTGCTCTCGCAGGTTACGTAGCGGAGCAACTCTCTTTGCTTTACATGTACTCCATGCCCTCGGTCAGACGATTGATAATCGTAAGAAGTAATGTCTGTTTGAGAATACTGTAACAAACAAGTTTACACGTATTTCATCAGACTATTGTAAGAAACAAGTTAATGTAAGTTGGATTAAAACAAATATCTTAAAAAGAGTTTTATGCTTTCTGCTGTATAAGAAGCATATTTAAGTCTGATTTACAAGGCTACTGTGCCAAGAAAATACGTCTGTTTGCTCAGACTAAACAATTATTATAAAACAAGTTCACTTCTTCCGTTTCCTATTGCCTCTTCACACAATCACCAAAATTGCGAGCATTTAAAAAAATAATATAGTGCTTTGAGACAGGTCTTAGAATTTCACTTGAGCTAGTCAGGATTTAAAATGGAAGCTTCAGCCTGGTCGCAGAGCCAAGTGTTTACCATGAGGTTACTGGGTCAAAACATTTCTCTTCATCCTACACAGTTTGATACAAATCTTTGCTTGGTCCAGTCACTTTCTATCAGCTCGGGCAAATGCTTAGCCATGACACACAGACATGACATTCACATAGGCGAGACGTCTAGTGGCATGCTCGTATAGGTAGCTACCCCTCACCTTCCATCACTACACATCCTCGCCCCTATGGTCACGTTACTTCATTAATTTGTCTGATCCGGTCAATCAGATTACCACTGCTATGTTGTGGAGATACTGGACTCCCCATTTAGCTCACTCCGCGGTAAGTTTTCCTTCCTATCTGCCCCAGTGGTTACTGTCTTAACGGTACGGCTCTCACTGTCGTTATTTTTAGCTTGAGTTTTCCTTCCGTCTCTTCCATCACTTCTTACGCTCCTTTTCTTTACACAAAAATCTCTTGCTCACATTACAGAACATTTTGACCCTGTTTTCTTGCTGAATGCAGTAAGACATCTCGACTCTTGTCTGCGATGGTATGAGGAGAGTACATGACTGTATGCCTCCAGATTGGTCTACTCACGGTCCCTTTCCTTGTCCAGCATGTCAGGGTTATTAGGGGAGACCACTCACTGCATTAGTGCCATCATTCCTCGCACCCGTGGCACTTCTTACCTCCCCTGACGTGCGTGCATCAGGTGGTGGAGGGCCTTGGTTTGGCACGAGTGAGCGCCCTTGTGGAACATCGCAGACCATCCAGGCTTCAGAGAGAAGACAAATAAATTATCAGTGAGCTTGACTGGGAAGAGAAGACGTCTTATTTAGTTGCTTGGTAACAGGATCGTGCAGTTCACTAGACTTACAACTTTTTTTTGGGGTAAAAAAACCGAAACGTACAGAGACCAAGGCGCAACTGAAGAACGACTCATTAGATCGGAAGAAAAAATATCATTTTAATGTACCAAATTGTTTGGATAAGATACAGGAAACGGGTTTTTTCCGTACGCTTCTGATCCTCACCCTCTGTAAACAACTTACTGGGTATGCTATGAGAATGCAGCTGCTTATTTTCATCTCTAAAGGCAATGAATAAGAGAAATGATGACGTAACCTCTACTGTCACAGAGACTAGGTGGCTTCCGTCAAACCTTTAGGTCTATAGGGCTGATTTGATGAGTCCCAATCCCACCATAAGATAAGCCAAGCTAGAGTCTCAGTGATAACTCCGAGAGAATATTGAAGAAATAAACAGAGCTATTATGGAAAATCATATTGCATTCCATGCGTCAGTATTTTGAATCACTTTAATTTGTAGATTTAAAAAAATTTTGCATGATATTCCGCACCCAACCACAATTACAGTTCTCGGTAAATGAGTAGGTCCAAAATAATCAGAGCTTTAAGTTTGAAACTTTCAGGGGAAAGGGTCCTCTGTAGAAGCTATCCAATTTTCTCGGCCGTTTGGGTTAATTGGCGCTTTCAGAAGGCCATTTTTAATATCATTGTTAGAGCTTGAGGTGTTCTCCAGTCTTGATATCTCCTCAACATACGACCATTAGAGCAAGGTTAAAGATCGCTTTCCCTTTGTTGTTCTTCCAAGAATGTAGATGAGATTTTATCCCTGCACCCCACTGCATCCGCTTGTCACAGTCATGAGCCTGGTGAGTTTGTTAGATGCTGACTGTTCAGCTTAAGCTAAAACAAAAGCAGTTATGGTAATTGACACATTTAAATTAATTTTCTGTTACTGCAAAACAACAGTGTTACATTAGGTGTCTCATAAATAAATCATTTCGTCGGCAGGAAGTCAGACTGCACTAAAGCTTAGTGATTTAGATTTGCCTTAGTTTATTACAATCTGTGCTCATTGTAATTGTTCATGAAAATGACAAAACGAAACAAAAATGAGATACTATCTTCAGTGAGATTTTTCATAATTATGAGAAGACAAAAATTAATTTTGTCGTCAACATGAAGAATGGAAGAAATTAATATTAATTAATAATTCATCCTCATTTGCACTTCAATTATATTTCAAAACTATCAGATCTGCCTCCGCCCTATTCGCTCTCTCTCTCTATCTCTCTCTCTCTCTCTCTCTCTCTCTCTCTCTCTCTCTCTCTCTCTATTTCTCTCTCTCCATCTCTTTCTCTCTCTTTCTCTCTCTCTCTCTCTCTCTCTCTCTCTCTCTCTCTCTCCATTTCTCTCTCTCATTCTCTCTCTATCTATCTATCTATCGCTTCCTCCCTCTTTCCCTGTGGATGTGTCTCTCTGTCCATCACTTTAAGTCTGCTTCACAGTCTTCTATAATGAATTATATTTACCTCATTTAAACTCTGTACAATTGCGTCTTTCTATCTGTGTGGCTACATGAGTACAATCATGTCTCTGCCTGACACTATCTGTCTTTCTATCTCTGTGGCTATGAGTACAATCATGTTTCTGATGACACTATCTGTCTGTCTATCTGTATGGCTACATGAGTACAATCATGTCTCTGCCTGACACTATCTGTCTGTCTATCTGTGTGGCTACATGAGTACAATCATGTCTCTGCCTGACGCTATCTGTCTGTCGATCTGTGTGGCTACATGAGCCCAATCATGTCTCTGCCTGACATTATCTGTCTGTCTATCTGTGTGGCTACATGAGTACAATCATGTCTCTGCCTGACACTATCATTCTATCTGTGTGGCTACATGAGCCCAATCATGTCTCTGCCTGACACTATCTGTCTGTCTATCTGTGTGGCTACATGAGTCCAATCATGTCTCTGCCTGACACTATCTGTCTGTCTATCTGTGTGGCTACATGAGTACAATCATGTCTCTGCCTGACGCTATCTGTCTTTCAATCTGTGTGGCTACATGAGTACAATCATGTCTCTGCCTGACACTATCTGTCTGTCTATCTGTGTGGCTACATGAGTACAATCATGTCTCTGCCTGACACTATCTGTCTGTCTATCTGTGTGGCTACATGAGTACAATCATGTCTCTGCCTGACACTATCTGTCTGTCTATCTGTGTGGCTACATGAGTACAATCATGTCTCTGCCTGACACTATCTGTCTGTCTATCTGTGTGGCTACATGAGTACAATCATGTCTCTGCCTGACACTATCTGTCTGTCTATCTGTGTGGCTACATGAGTACAATCATGTCTCTGCCTGACACTATCTGTCTGTCGATCTGTGTGGCTACATGAGTACAATCATGTCTCTGCCTGACACTATCTGTCTGTCTATCTGTGTGGCTACATGAGTACAATCATGTCTTTGCCTGACACTATCTGTCTGTCTATCTGTGTGGCTACATGAGTCCAATCATGTCTCTTCCTGACACTATCTGTCTTTCTATCTGTGTTCTGCTGGCTGGCTGTCAGCCTTCTCTCTCTCTCTCTCTCTCTCTCTCTCTCTCTCTCTCTCTCTCTCTCTCTCTCTCTCTAGCACGCTCTTTCTCTCCTTGCCAGTCTCCTATGCATTCATAGCCAAGTACATTGCAAGGTTGTTAAGATCCCTAAGTGTGGTAGCGCCAACCACCCTGTGAAGGAGATACAAGCAGGAGATAAACTGTTTGAAGATTGGCCAATAAATATGCAATAAATAACACAAAGAACGTTTTGTGTGGCTCATGAATATATGTGGACGAGATTGGTAGCGCGCCGAGTTTCGTGTATCTCCCCACATCATTCTCGCGACTCCCAGGCATCTCCCTGCATCTTGGAAGTCAAAGATGGCAGCCGCGATACGGTGACTTGCTCTATTTACAGCTGGCCCGAGTGGGGGTGACAATGGTAGTAGACCCTATAACGGGTTCTGTTTGCAGTCTTGAGGGTGGACCAAAGAGTCGCGGGGGGAGGGGGTGTGGGTGTGGAGGGCTAACTTTGACACAGTTAAAGAGCTCAGGATTATCAAGAAATCAGGGTAAAAACAACAAAAACAAAGCGAACGTGCTGGTTCATCAGATACTAAAATAATGTATTCAATAAAACTAGATCGAATAGGAACTAAAACAGCGTGGCAAATCAAAACGAAAGAAACTTAACACAAAACGAATTGCTCATGTGGCAAGGAAGTTTAGTAATGATATAATTACTACAGGAGAAGTGATGGTATTATCACCATTGCTGATGTTAATAGTAAAATACCTATAATAACTATGATATAATAGCAACAAGGTAGCAAAAGTAGCGACAGCACAATAAGTAGTAGAAGTAGTAGTAGTAGCAGCAGCAGTAGCAGTAGTAGCAGTATTATTATTATTATTATTATTAGTAGTAGTAGTAGTAGTAGAAGTAGTAGTAGTAGTAGTAGTAGTAGTAGTAGTAGTAGTAGTAGTAGTAGTAGTAGTAGTAGTAGTAGTAGTAGTAGTAGTAGTAGTAGTAGTAGTAGTAGTAGTAGTAGTAGTAGTAGTAGTAACAGCAATTGATCTTGTGGTAGTTGTAATGGATTTATTGTGAGAACCATATGCAGTTTAAAATTTTTAGGTCATGCTCAGTGATTAAAAATCGGTCTTTTAAAGACTTCAGTCTAGTGGCAATCCAAAAAAAAATTCAGCTGTATCTATTTATGATGATAACGTATGATAATGATGATGATGATAATGATGATGATGATGATGATGATGATGGTGGTGGTGGTGATAACGTATGATAATGATGATGATGGTAATGAAGATGATGATGATGATGAAGAGGAGGAGGAAAGGATGTTTCATTAACATGTTCGAAAGCTGGACTTATGGAAAGAGGATAAAAGAAATAAAAGAAAGCATATCCTCACCAACAGCATCATCAGCAACATTACCATCACATCATAAGCACCGCCTCTTTCTTCGTCATCATCATCATCATCAATGGCAGCATCATTACCATCATCATCATAACCACCGCCTTTTTCATCATCAAAATCATAGATCTAGTGAACTCCGTCGTAGACACCGTTTTTTTTTTTAAACCTACTCATAAGGTTGTTAGCGTCCTAAAAAAAAAAATATATATATATATATATATATATATATATATATATATATAGAGAGAGAGAGAGAGAGAGAGAGAGAGAGAGAGAGAGAGAAAGAAAGAGAGAGATGGAGAGAGAGAGAAAGAGAGAGATGGAGAGAGAGATGGAGAGAGAGAGAGAGAGAGAGAGAGAGAGAGAGAGAGAGAGAGACAGACAGACAGACAGACAGACAGACAGACAGACAGACAGACAGACAGACACAGACAGGAAGAGAGAAATAAAATACAAAGAAAGTTTTTTCATTCACTGATAAAAAAGATACAACTAAGAAAAATAACAGAATTGGCAGGGCAGAGTATGCCTGTGTGTCACCCAAAGTCACAATCCATATTTGATCCATTTTATTTACCGACATGACCCATCTTTGATTCATTGTGTCACCAGTCCTGTAGGTCTAGATGTCAGTTATGTTTTCAGGTGAGGCCTATGTCAATGGGCCAGTGCGAGCGAAGCGAGAGCCAAAAGCCAACCACTGGTATGTACAATCATAATAGATGCCGCTAGCATAGATTATTGCCCAGTCCAGAATCTTCACAACAATGGTCCACTCCGGTCGGTTTGTTTAAATGTTGGTTTGTTTGTGTATCATGAGCCTCTCGACAGGCCAAGCCTCCAGTGATACAAGCTTACGACTGTCACCTCATAAACCCCCAGCTTCCCTCCAGAGTGCTCTCCCCGCTCACAGGACCCGTTACTACTGGTTACGACCACACGAACACGCTGGGTGACTGACAGATGGAGAGGAGCATACAGTGGGCGGAGCAGAGGAGGGGGAACTCTCGCCACCATAGCGGCAAATAACGGTACACACTGGGCTACTGTGCGCTACCGTTTACCGCTTGGCCCCGCCCACAATCCAATATTGATTGAGCCACGCGCCTGCCCCCACCGCGAGCCTGAACCAATGAGATGGGATCTCCCTACCAAGGGAAAGCCTGTTTCCCAAAGATTTGCCCACCCAGCGCTCCTAATCTCCCCAAGGCTGGCAGAAGGGAGGAAACCTGATAGAAAGAGAGTTGTAAAACCACGGAATCTGGTCATATCCGTGTGTTTTCGTGCTGTGCGTTCCATCCCCGTGGAAAAAGCGGATTTTTCCTCCTGCCCTGTCATCTCTTGTTGCCAGAGCAAGATTTCTCGGCTTACCGCCTCCCCAGCGCCCGCCACTGACTACTAACAGTCCAGTAGTACAGTCGTACAGTAGTCTTTGTGGCTTTCTCGCTCTCTGGTTTGGATTTTCTTCGCCCGAGAAGCAATCATAAAAATCATTGGTCTGTATCATATCTACCCAGCAATCGTAGACAGGACATTTCAAGTGGCATCGGTTATCAAAAGGCGTAAGGTGAAGTGTCTCTGTACATCCACACAACAGGAGCTATCTGGCTGGATTATGCAGATTCTACTTGCAAGCAAAGTGTGACAACTCAGTGTGATTAGATTTCTTTGTCGCTGATTAATTCACGCGAGGCCAGACCAATTCCACTTGGTCTACGGTATCTGTTTCATCATTTCGCCCTCCACAAGCGAAGCTATGGCCCTCGAGGCCCCGATTACCAGTAAGTAGCAGATAGATTTTTTTTTTTTTTTTGTTTATCTCTACATCAAATTCTACAATGTGCAGTCTTTATGTCTTTGAAAGGATCTTTGACCATAAAAAAAATACAAAAACCCTTTCCGCATTGTCCTTCACCGTCACAGGATAGGTTTAGATGTGCGGTGTTAACCGCCGCGGAGCGAAATAACTAACGACTGGAAGAAGGTGCGACCTAAGATGAAACCAGTCGCTGAGATCATCTCACACAATAATTGTTTAGCTTGAAAGCTATAATAGGGTTCTGCGAGCGACTTGGGGGACGTGAAACAAAGTAGAACTTCCCCGACTGATGGGCGAGGTGTACTGGAATTGCAATAAAATTTAAAAAAAAAAAATTGTTGAGTGAAGTGGGCGCCATTTTTCCTAGAATTATCTCCACTGCTATGATGCTCACTCAAGTATTACACAATTGTTAAACTAGTGAAGGATTCGTGTCTCCTGGCAAGTTATTGAATAGAATGATGAAGGTTTGAAATTTGTACTCCTTTGTTAACACAACACTCAGCACTGTTTTGAAATGATTTAGCATCACTCGCCATCTGACTTTCTTGTGCTGTAAGTAAGCTGTTGTGTAACAACAGATTATGAAATTCTTTCTGGAAGATTCTCTGTTTCTCTCAGTCAGTTTATCAGATTTAATTATGTATTAACATTTCAGTCTGACTACAGTGATGACAAAACAATCAGTTAGAAAGTTAGTTTTCTTGACATGGAATATTAGCTGAGACAATGTTTCAGACGAGCACAGTCTCGCACCGAATTCAAGATCATCAAAGCTTTAGGCCTATTAATTTTGTTAGGTTTAATTTTAACCACATTTTTATCGTCCCAGTCTCACAGATTAAAATCAAGTCTAGTGCTAACCATAGTATTGTTGACAGTAAGATTAATTTGAAATATCTAGGCTTACTTTGATAAAAGGAAGTTCGCATATTCACTAGATCTAGGTCTAGTGGAAACATTGAAATAAAATAAAATAAAATAAAAATTAGGTAAAACTGGTGAGATGTTAAGGATAATTATACGGTACTCTCAGAACGTACGTTATCATCACCATGTCGTTTATTTTATACCATTACAATTTAGTGAAAGTGGATCTTACACTCAGGGATATCAACACGTCGTTATCTTAGCCGAGAAAAGATAATTCAATTTGTCGATTAGTGCATAAGAATAGTTGATTAAAGATGAATTATTTTATAACAAAGTTATGTTTTTGTTTTTTTTCAATCACATTTAAGTGTAGCAGTTGTGAGGGGAAAAAAATCTAAACGGACCATAGCTCTAGTTTTTGTTTTAGTTGTCTTAAGTTTGTTGGCTCAAGTGGGTTTATAATTATGACGCCCATTAATAAGGGTCTATAAGATAGTTGTAGCGGCAGGTCCTATTGGAAGCGCTGCAGCTGATGAAATTAAATGGATGGGATACTAAGAGACGGTTAAAGCTTCCTACCGAGAAATCCTTGTGGTTTTTTTTTATTTTTAATTTATCTATTTATTTTTCTTGTATTTTTGGGGGGGGGCTTCATTCCCCCCCCTCATTCACAATTTTATCTTTCCGCTTCAAAATCAGTTCTTACCATTGACCTACAAGCTGAGCGTGCCGTATTTTTATTCTGTCACTCGAGTAGGGTTTTCTGATTTTTGCTCAGAGACAGCGTGTTCGTTATCAACTAATAGAAGCCACATTGAACGTGAGAACAGACTGGTAAGGTAAGAATATAGTCTGTATAGGACAGCATCACTACCAGCTCTTAGCGCAGTCTATTGCTCTATCAGAATCTGTCTGTATAGGACAGCATCACTACCAGCTCTTAGCGCAGCTATTGCTCTATCAGAATCTGTCTGTATAGGACAGCATCACTACCAGCTCTTAGCGCAGTCTATTGCTCTATCAGAATCTGTCTGTATAGGACAGCATCACTCCCAGCTCTTAGCGCAGCTATTGCTCTATCAAAATCTGTCTGTATAGGACAGCATCACTACCAGCTCTTAGCGCAGTCTATTGCTCTATCAGAATCTGTCTGTATAGGACAGCATCACTACCAGCTCTACGCGCAGTCTATTGCTCTATCAGAATCTGTCTGTATAGGACAGCATCACTACCAGCTCTTAGCGCAGCTATTGCTCTATCAGAATCTGTCTGTATAGGACAGCATCACTCCCAGCTCTACGTGCAGTCTATTGCTCTATCAGTATATGTCTGTATAAGACAACACCTGCTATTACTACCAGCTTTTAGCGCAGTCTATGATAATTGCTCTATCAGAATCATTCTCTTTATGACCTATAGCTGCCGTTTGTGCAGTCTATTGCTCTATCAAGACATAGGTGAAACGTTCCAGCATAGCAAATATGGATCATCATAGATTATTGGAAATAGATCGACTGATAAAAAAGTTCTTTATTTTTTATTTTTTTTTCTTTTCTTAAAGGGTGGTGGGTGCTAAGAGAAAGACATAATTCATCGCTTTGATTTAAATAAAAATTCGACAACGTGTTCTTTTTAAATCATTACAGTTTTTTGGGATTGATTAGCAAAAAAGAACTATAAGTGTGCTAATACGCCTAGTAAGATTAAACTGTTATTTAAAAACTAATAAAGATTATTTGCGTTATTTTTATGTCACCTTCGATTGACGGGGATTTTAATGTAGAAACGAAAAACAATGTATTTTTTACATCCAAACAAGTGGCTATTCTATCGGAACAGAATGATGGCTCGTGCTTGTTTTATACTTTGAAATTATTTTGGTGATATTTTATCAAATTATTACATTTTAATAATGTAATTCAAGAAATTTCAACAGCCACCTGCACCAAATACTTTTTAAAACATTTACTTTCTGTTCAATCCAGAAAATTTAATGCTGATTATTTTAATTTGCACAAATATTACAACACGAGGCAAAAAAACTCAAACCGCTTGAATAAGAGGGAAAGAAAGAGATCAGTGAAGAAAAGAAAAATTTGATTTGGACAGATTTTAATAAAAGCTGTAGACCTACTATATTCTTTTATAAAAAAAACAAAAAACAAAAAAAAAAACAGTCAAAATATTTTAGCAAAACATTTTTTTTCTTCAGTCCAAATAGAACTCTCTGCAGGTAATCATGTTCAAAGAGAAAATATTTCTTTTAATTTCCGCACTCAGGTCCATTATATTATTGTAATGTATTGGGAAAGAATATGAAAGTAACGACCTATTATCTTTCTCTTCCTTCCTTCCCCCCCCCTTCCCACCACACACACACACACACACACATCTTTGAACTATCTTCCTCCTCGGCTTCTTCTCTTTAACCTAAAACTCCGAATATTTTTATATAAAAACATCGTAAAGACAGTCATTTTTATCATGATTCCAAAATTCATTTAAAATTATAGTAATTATAATTTCGGTGAAAAAAATAAACGTGAAAGAGAATTCAATAATTGAAGATGATTTAAAACTTGCTCGAATCAAATCAAGGACTTGCCTCAATTAATTTAAGCTGATGTCAGTGTGAGGGATCAACCAATTACATCTGCCAGGGACCACAAATCACTGTCTTGTGATGACCACCTAGTAAAACTATGACTGAGATCTAAGACATAACGAGGTGGTATAATTTGGTGTTTTTCTATCTCTTGCCTCACTTCAACTCACTGTTATGTTACAGGGTTATAATCTTAATGCCTTTTTTGTATTATTTGCAAAAGAGTGTAAAAAACGAACAGATGTGATCAGTTTTGTCTTCTCTTCGTTCTGCCTTTAAAGGAATGCGGTTTTTAAGGCGACTGATCGTCTGGACTTAGTGTCAATTGAAAGCCCATTGCCATTCTACGAGGAAAAAAAACTATAATAAAATTCTTTCAAAGCAAGACCTGTAAAAATATCCTGAACATCAGAAAGGCGGAGAAGTGTCAAAGTGTGCTTATACCCATCAAGTTGGCGAATGCAGCTAAATCTTAAAATTAATTATAATGTGATAGTGGTGGCTAATTGGTCTTCAACAACAGTTTCATGAGTTGCAGCATTTGAAGTGAAAATATTTACTACCAAGTTCAGAATGAAGACAACGTTGTTTTTAAATCCCAAATGAGCTCTTTTCCCCTGTCCAAACTTAACCTGGTTGTTGAGCTGCTCGGCTAAGCCAAACACCTTGTAGATTTCGTGTGGCCTACGTGATCAGGCTGACTTTAGGATTCCTGGTAACTCATTAATAACGTTGGTCAGACCACAAATTAAATGAACTCAGAGTGGATTCTTGATGTAAGCGTGTTCTTCTTTCTTTTGTTTTCATTACGTTCAGTAAAATCGATTAAGCTGAAAAAAAGCAGCAAGTTGACGTGAATATTTAGGATTCACAATTCACTTTAACATTCTGTAACACACTAGAACAAGCCAGAACACCTTATAGTGTTGATGTACCAGATAATCATAATCATTTTCGGGTATCATTACACACATGTTTTAATTAAGTATTTATCTATAACTTTTTGCCTACACATTTATTCGACCACTTGTACGACTGATACATTATTTTCCGCCAAAATTAACGATTATACAAAATACCTGTTGCGCGTAGCAACAGTTCTGAGTAAGTTAAAAAAAACCCAAAACAACCACTTGTTATTAAAGGTGGGTCAACGCATTTTAGAGGACTATCATAGTTCACCTCAGCGGTCTTGTAATGTATCTTCCAATCTCACAGCACAAGTCGACTGGGATTTCGTAACGTTAGAATTATTTGTCCTACTGTTGAACACTGTGATTTCTGACAGAAGGTCAAGGACTGCTCAGTGTCTGTAATTGTTACTTTTTTCTACTTTCCTCCATAGAAAAGCGCCGTCTAGCGAGCGGTGCGGATGGTGTCAACGCGAAAGGGGAGACTATCACCAAAGCTAAGGGTGAGTTGATTATGACTGCTGAGATGTACCTGAACAGTAACTGGTGACAGGGAGAAGAGAAGGAGGGATGGACGGGGAATAGAGACACACATCTAGATACAGTTCAGATAAAAATCTACAGACAGTTCTGTTAGGCATATCTAACTCCGTGTTTTATTTGGAGAAGTCTTTTCATTTAGAAAAAAAAAAGGATATAAAATTATTTCGGCCAATATGGCTCAGTTTTTGACATTTAAACGTTACATGGGCTGGAAATGTTCAAATTCATTCGGAATGGCTACAATCACTAATTTTCATAATGAATAAGATGAGGAAAAAAAATCCTGGTTTATAAACTAAAATAGTTTTTTCTACTCTGAAAGCTTCGAACTGAGGCAGTGCTTTTTGCCCCCCCCCCCCCCCCCCCCCCAAAAAAAAAAAAAAAAAAAAAAATAATAAATAAAAATCGAATATTTAATATGTGGATTAAAAAAGTTCCATGAGTTGAAAAACAACGAAATGGTAATTTCAAATTTATACTTTTAAAATTTTATTTCAAGTAGATCTTTTGAAAATGGGATGTTCGATCCTCCGAGAGGTGTCACGTGAGTCGGCAACGGTTTTTATTCAGATATTGATAGTTTCAACAGCTAGAATCTAGTTTGTCTGTTAGAGAAATCACTTGGAATATTAATTTTGTCCTACATAATGTCTTTCTTAGTACACAAAAAACAAAACAAAAACAAAAACAAAATAAAAAAAAAACCAAAAAAACCCAAGCAAATAAAAAACCCAAAACATTGAGACTTTAAATATTAGTATCTTAATCGCCCATTTATAAGAGACCTCGGTCTAGTTAATCCTAGAAAATTGATATTTAGTTGGTTTAAAAAATGCATATCGATCTAATTTTCTGCCCTCGTTCATTGTTAATTGTGTTTGCTACTACTTTTTTAAAATATATTTTTGGATCGGCTTAGTCAAAATCAACAACATCACAAACAAACATGAAAAGTTGTTATTATGCTGGGAAGAGAAAAATACTAAAAACTTCAAACGACTTAATGTTTTAGCAGATATACGGTAATCATCATCAGATACGGTAACCATCATTGAATGCAGACTGAGTAAAGTGAGTATACTCGACTTGGGAGTTGTGAGTGCATGTTATACTAATCAAATCACGAATAACAAACTATGAAATTTTATTTCAAGTTTGTGTTCCGCACTGACATTGAAATGTACTCTGCAAAGAGAAAAAGAAGTAAAGCTACGTATAAATATTCATGCCAACAGCAATTAAGTCGCATACCCGGTCTGGCTGTGGACACGAGTTCTTTCAGTCAAGAGTTGATAAAATCACAACCTTTTTATGGGCTTTCATTGAATTCAGAACTATCTCGTGGAAAATTTCTCCCATCGCTCCTTTAAATTTCCAAACGAAAAGGAAATCATCACCATAAAAAGATTCTGATCGTTTTAGAAAGTAATGATACTAATATTCCAAAGAGACATTTATTTTTCCCAAAACTGCAGTGTAAATAGAAATTGGCCTGAATCAGTTACGATGGCTGTCTGCTAGATGCTATCAGAATGCTGTAATGTTTAGACATGTAGTAACATCCTGGGAAGTTTGATCAAACATCCTGATCTGCCATGGCCCGATTGATAGTTCCTATCAGAGCTTGGAGCTGCAATATTTTATGCACCTTTAATGAGCCTAACAATTTTGTGCTACATGCGGCTTTTCCAAGCACCCCAGGCGTTAAGGAGGCACCAGCAATCATACTCCATTAGAGACAACGAAATTAGGCACGACTGTAAAGAAATCACCCACAAAGCTCGCGCTGAGACGGTTGTTCTCACGCCAGTAATTAATTGATAAGTCGTCAGCAACTCCGACTGGTGAGCAATCATTGTGCAGCTAACACCAGCACTAACATTCGCCGTCTTGCCTCGCCGTGGAGCTAATGTTCCGTGGTAGATCTATCATGTTAACCAGAGCACACACTGCAGATCGATTCACTGGACCATGTTCGATTGATATGGGTGAAAATCACAGTCCTTATGCCCTGCTAACATTTCCCATTGATATTGCAGCTATTATGTTAAAAATCGTACGGTTGTATTACAAAAATCAATTGTTATCATCTTTATCATCATAGTCATAATTATTCTTATCACAATAATAATAATAATAATAATAATAATAATAATAATAATAATAATAATAATAATAATAATAATAATAATAATAATAATAATAATAATAATAATAATAATAATAATAATAATAATAATAATAATAATAATAATAATAATAATAATAATAATAATAATAATAATAATAATAATAATAATAATAATAATAGTATTATATAATATATCATCATTATTTTTATTGTTAATATTTTATGTTTGATTTTTGTGGTTTTTTTATACGATGGAAAAGAAAGGGAAAAAGGGGAGGGGAGGGAGGCAGGCTGAGCATGAACACTTTGTTATTTGTAATCTGTCTGATATAAGTTTAGATCAAGTTATTTCCATTCAAACGTTTGGTATGTTACATTATCATCAGTACCAGCTATTTTTGAGCTTAAACATCTTTATTTAAAAAAAAAAAATTAAATCTCTTCTCCTTAAAGAAACTAAACTAGATGTGTTTCAATATCAATGGTTCTAATCTAAAACAGCTTTATGTGTAACGGGAATCTCTATTTACGATGTGAGATCACCCCTAACTCCTCTGAATGATTAATTTCTTCTCACCAATTAGAGAGAGGAGTTCCCCATGACAGGCTGCTGCGACTTCTGTAGTTCTCCGCTACCTTTCATTTTACTCTGTATCTCTCTTCCTTTCTGTTTCTCTCCGTGTCTCTCCGACTTCCAGTAAACGAAGTCCTCTTCGTTTCTTATTATTTTCGTTCCCAAACATCTCCATCATGTAACACTTAAGAATAAGACGTTGCAAAAAAGAGAGATAGAAAAAAAAAAACAACAAAAAAAAACCGCAATTGATGTGATAATTAATACAAGGAGCCATACCATAAATCTATTCCAAGCACTTTTTTATCTTTTGAAGAGAGGCTGGCCTCCCTTCTTTGGAGAAAATAAAATTACACTCGTTGCATAGCATTTTCGGTTTCTTTGAGAGGATGCACACAGCAAACCTCGTGTGATATTTGGTCCTATTGAGCGCAGAGTGTCAGTTCATCTTGCTGCTAGCAGAGTGGAGATATTGCGAAAGGCGAGCAGCCTGGTCTCTCTGCCCGTCCTCCAGACAGCTGAGAGGAGCAGCTCGGCAGACTCAAGTCTCCAGGCTCCAGTTCTTCCCCCAGGATGGCCTCACCTCTCCAGGCCGGGTTGAACCAGAAGGGAGGCAGCTGAGATCGATGCTCCGCGGGCGCCTAAGTGAAAAATCGTGTTCCTCCTGGTTTACTAGGGTTTGTTCACCTTTGCCTGGCCCGTGCTTTCAAAAGTGTGTGCGCCGGCCTGTTTGAGTTTGTGCGCGCTCTGATGAAGGGATTGAATGAAAAAACAGCGGAGAGTATTGAGTCGGGAGATCTCGGGTTTCTTCACGGCGGAAGGGGTTGGGAAGTTAAAAAGCAAAAGATGGCTGTGATTGGAATGAAGATCGGGGAAGCCACACCGCGGACTGACTGAGATTAACGTTTACGAGAGTCAGAGAGGGCCAAAGTACAATGCGTGTTTATTTGATTTGCTAGCTGTAAGAGAAATGTCCAGTTTCTATAAATATGGGAAGTAAAATTGTTAAAAGTTTTCTGAAATCAGAATTGGTGAAGAGCGTTTTGCTAGGACCAACTGGAACTCGAGGACTCGTCACCGCACTGATCAATAAAACTAAACCTAACTTTAAAATAAACTTCTAGGCTAAAGTCAATTCAAAACAACACACTATTGGGAGAGAAAATAAATAAACTTGGTCTTGAAAAATAAGGAATAATTGTAAGTAAAAAAACTGCGTTTAAAGAAAATGATATAATCTTCTATTGAAGACCTAGAGTTTAGTGTTTGCAAATAAACAGCAACAAAAATGAAATTCTTTTCTTATAGCGGAAAAAAAGTTACAGTAAGCTTCTAACACAAACAAAAAATCGCAAGAGCAACAGCAGCAGCAGCAGCAGCAATAAAAAAGAGGTTGATGCTTCCTCTGACAAATTTATTCCTCCAGGGATGATTTTTTCCTCCATTTAGAAGCAAGCCACTTCATAACTTCATAACACTAAGGCTGCAAAGAAAAAATAAACCAGTGCAGCGCACTTGTTTTATTGACACAAATCTCGTGTTGCTGAGGATCTGAGCTGTGCAGTTTACCTGTCAGGATCCAAAATAAAGCTGTCAGCCGTTCTAGATTGTTGAACGTCCCCTAAGTCAGTCTCAGAGCCTTATGTGGAGATAAGATTCTCTCTAGCTGAAAAAATCACCACACAGGAATAAATCTGTCATGAGTTCAAAATATTACATTTAGGCTTGAGGCTGTATTATATCCGTGGTAGCGAAATGGAGAACAGACATTTTATCTGGTGATTAGAGCATAATTTGTACAACTTTACTTTGTTAATAGGCCTCGATTTGTGGAGAATGTGTCTATGAAGGAGAATATAGAAAAGTCTGCCTTACCCGATATTATTATCATGATCTTAAGTTTTATACCCTACATTCACCATGTTTCATACTGTTTTCCCTGTCTTCCACAGAGAAGAGGGGCGGGTCCATGTGTGTGGGCTGCGGCTCCCAGATAGTTGACCAGTACATCATGCAGGTGTCGCCTGACCTCTCGTGGCACGCGTCCTGCCTCAAGTGCGCCGACTGCGAGCAGTACCTGGACGAGTCGTGCACGTGCTTCGTGAGAGACGGCAAGACCTACTGCAAGAGGGACTATGTCAGGTAAGGACGCACACGACTTTTTTAACTTTCAGTCAGGTGTGGGGGGGGGGGTTGGAGGGGCGCAGGGAGAAAAAACTATGCAGGTGGAGTCGATGATATTGACAATGATGATGATCATAATTTTAACAATAGAACTAACACACCGATACTGATGATGCTATTGTTGTTGTAGTTGTTGTTGTTGTTGTTGTTGTTGTTGCTGTTGTTGTTGTTATTGTTGTTGTTGTTATTGTTGTTGTTGTTGTTATTATGGCCTGAATGAGACTTTAAAAAAATTTAAACGCATAACCTTTTATCTCCAAATATTATCTTTAAACAAGGGGAAAAAATCCATTCCGAGGTGATATTTGTTAAATATTTCAAAGCTTGACAAAAAATATTTAAAAGAAAATCATTCTGATACAATTTTCTATTCTTTTTATGACAACTAATAATATCACCGACATCGCACTGGTTAACGACCGGTTTATTTCAGTTGTAACATAAAAGTTTTATAACATAAGATGTAAAAAAAAGGCAACAGCTGTCCAAAATAAAAACCAAAACCAAATAATTCCAAAAATTATGAAACCAGGGGAAGATCAGAACTAACACACCCTGTGAGTCACAGTGAATTTTAACATTCGCCTTTCCATTCAGTTCTACTCCACAACTCGAGGAAAGTTTCATTCCTATCGGCAGCAGGACAAAAGTCTCTTGATCTAACAATTCTGGTTGATGTCAGATGTTGGTGATTTTCATTGATCCTTGGACAAGTCATGATCTAAAGGCTTTGTAGTGAAAAATTAACTAAAGGAAATATGCTGAAGAGAGCTGCTGCATATATCAGTGAACAGCAGTCAAAGTTTGATCCAATGAGCAATATTTGATCCGCTTTGAAAGTCATCAACTCAATGAATTTTGACTTTCAAAATTATATTTCACATTTTAGAGAAAAAAAATTGTACAACAGAGGCCTTTAATGTAAAGAAAATTATGTAAATATTATACAGCAGAGGCCAATAAAAAAAGTGCTGTGGGGAAATTTTAACAAGTTAATTTCACATCGATAACGCTAGTGAGGACCCACTAGGAAGTACAATTACTGGACGGATCAATAGATGGATAATGTATGTGTGATTGTGCAAGAGAGAGAGAGAGAGAGAGAGAGAGAGAGAGAGAGAGAGAGAGAGAGAGAGAGAGAGAGAGAGAGTGAGAGTGAGAGAGAGAGATAAAGAGGGAGAGAGAGACACTGATAGACAGACAAACAAAGGGAGTGTTGACCGAAAATGAATCAAAGAAAGTGACTCAGACAATGATTAATAAAGAGAAAGAGAGAGAAAGAGAGAGAGAGAGAGAGAGAGAGAGAGAGAGAGAGAGAGAGAGAGAGAGAGAGAGAGAGAGAGGAGGAGGAGGAGGAGGAGAATGAAAAGTAGATAAATAGATAGATAGAAACATAGATACATAGATTGATAGAAAAAGAATGCGAGAGATACAAAGAGACACAGAGACATAGAGTGAATGACAGACAGACAGACAAGCAAACAGAATAATAAAACTGAAGGAGGTTAACATTTGAACAAATCCCAAACTTTTTGATGTTGATAACGAGTGGGGCAGATAACTGATGACTGCGAGATCTCTGCAAATAACAGAACTTTGGCTCGTAAAACGTTCCAGCAAACAAAGGGAAAAAATTAAAAAGAGTGGGAAAAGTTCACTGTTTTTTGGGAACTAAAGCAAAAGGAGATTTACTTGATAGCCATTTCGGCATGAGTCAGTCTTCTACCTAACTCTATAGAATATTATGATTTGTTTAAAAACGCAACTTAAATAAAAGACATTTAAAAGATAGTAATAGTGAAAAGTGTTTGAATTCGCTTGATTTTTATTATTTTGTCGATGACGGCGAACTCTTCTAAACAATATAAATTACTCTTTTGTCAATTAGTAAAACTGACCTGAAAACAGTTTCATTACCTAGAACAAGGTTTTTCAAGATGGATATTTTTTTTTCAAAACATTATACAAGTATGTGTATACATGTCAGCTCTTACTGCCCTTGTGAGAGACTACTAGCGTTATTTTAGTGATCTGTTAGCTATTGATTATATCAGTGTGAGGCCTTTACTTTGAAGGTTCTTTTAACTTTCATGCGAGTATTCTCCATGAAAGTGAAAAAAGGTGTTTTCTAAAAAAATTATTTTACACGTTTATAGACTATACGTTCCATAAAAAACTTAGTAAGGGAACACACATACACACACAAGCACAATCGAACCTGCAAAGTTTTTATATTAATTTTCACACATTGAACACCTAACACCAGATGTTTACAACAAATCCTCAACAAGTTCTCGCAAAGATGAAAAAAAAGTTTTAAACATCTATCGAGCCTTGGACAGTGAAATTAATGTTATCCATATAATTATGACTTTTTTCCTGCATCAAGCCATGATAAGAACAATAGTTATCCCAAGTTTCTCCTTGACCATCTCTTTATATCTCTATTGTCTCTAAATATAAATATCTGGCAAATGGAAACTTTCAGCCACTATATTCACAGTTGATGTCCATAAATTATACATTTTAAAAATGTCATTTAAGTAAAAGATAATCGTAACATTGGAACCACGAGGATAGCCCAAGTGCCTGGCTCCATTTTTCCAGAACATTTTGTAGCGTTGATGCCCAGCACTGGGAGACTAGCACAACCTGCTACAGTCACTGATGATGGTAACGAGTTCTGTACGATAGATTTTCTCCTCGGCCTTCAAATCCATCATTCAGTGCAGACCAAACGGCTTTGTAAATAATAAATGGCCCAATTTTTCGCGCCATGCATTTTCGCAGGGCTAGCGAATGACAACCATGTTTTTTATTGTGAGTATGTGTGTGTGTGTGGTTTTTTTTTTTTTTTTTTTTGGGGGGGGGGGGGGTCTAGAGGACGAGGGGGGAATATTTCATGGTTATCATTAATGTTAGATCACGCCAGGAAGGCACGTTCGAGATCGACCGTTACTTTTAGCGTGATTTCCCCTGAGTCGTTTAACCCCCCTTCCCCCACTCATCTTTCTTCCCGGCTCGCCATGACGTCACTTCCTGTCTGGTGGAGCCCAATGTTGAATCGATAGGAACCCAAAGATAACACAATATCAGGGCCAGTTAACATTCCACAGTAAACCGCGACAGGAGACTAACAATAAGACGTCAATGAAGCCCATGGAATCCAAAACAGAACCGCAATCAGTCAGTCAGAACAAATCTAACCTGCGTTCATTAAAAAATAAGGACAGATAAAATTGCGGTGAGCGTTGAAACATCATTGATCTTTTTTACACTCATTTAGCAGAACACAATCAACAATTACAGTAACAGTGTTTTTAAATCTTTAAAAAAGAAACCAGTCCTGTCCATTAATTTCCCTCCTTTATACTATCACGATCTCTCTCTCTCTCTCTCTCTCTCTCTCTCTCTCTCTCTCTCTCTCTCTCTCTCTCTCTCTCTCTCTCTCTCTCTCTCTCTCTATATATATATATATATATATATATATATATATATATATATATATATCTTTCTCGTGATCATGTAGGTTTAACTTTTCTTGTAATTTTTACTGTCCACAACGCTAAATTTCGGACAAAATTGGGAAAACCATCAGTTATAGTGTGAAAAAAAAGAAGAATGCGTGTGTAATATTTAGCGATAAAAGATAAACGAAATTGACGTTTTCCTGAAGGTGACAGATCCGTTTCAAGCCAATGCGCCTGTTTTCCATCAGATTAAACAGCTTTAAAATCCGGTATCGAGAAAAACTTTATTGAAAGTTTTGATACACGAAGATTTACAATAAAGGATATTCTAGCTTTCTCCAATCTGCCTGTCTAATTGTTCTTCACATATTCTTAACACATCAACAGAAACACTATAGTCAAGTCAAAATTAATGTCAACGTCACCCAATCTGGTATTTAGTCAGGTTAGCAACGCACTCGCTAGTTACTTGTGAGAGAGAAGTACACTGGGGAAAAAACATTTTCTTTCAATTCTATGGCACAAGATCTTTCTCTCTGAAGCCCAAAAGACAAACCTTATCTTTGTTGAATGAGGCCCAAATCGCTCTCTGTGATACCGATGATGCGGCATACCTGACCAATTAGAACTGCTGAGGAAAGAACTGTGGCTGGAATTGCCAGATTGAAGCTGGTTTACTTTGACAATAAATCTTATCATGTATTAAAATTATAGCAGCAGAAACGATGTAATAAACCCAGCAAGGAGGTAGGGTAATCAACAGAATGATACAGTCATGTACTTACACAATAGAAGCAGAAACAATGAAAGACTTCAAAGTGAACGTCCGATAAAGTGAGAACCACTTCGTTCAGAGCAAATTAAAAAGTGAAAGTATAAGGGACGGGTATGTTCAATCTACATCTATCATTTAAAATAAAAGTGGAGTGAACTATTAGTTTGCTAACATTGGTTAAAGATCGGCTAAAGAGATTAGAAGAGGTGAAGTAGACGTAATGAAAAAAGAAACCGAATAAGCCTGAAATAGCTGAAGAGATAAGCTAATTAAAAGAGGGTAGAGAAATCTCCCAGATTTTTTAGCTTGAGCCGTAGTGCCAACATGGATGAGCGTCAGAATGGAGCTCTTGTGGTGAGAATTACCCCAATTGTAACGCTTGGGGGACAGCTGATTCGATAAGTAGCGGGTTGTCTCTCGGGAAAAACAAACACAGGGTGGAGCAACGAGTTAAATTAGTCCTACAGAAAACTGTATATTTCTCATACTCATTCTCTCTCTCTCTCTCTCTCTCTCTCTCTCTCTCTCTCTCTCTCTCTCTCTCTCTCTCTCTCTCTCTCTCTCTCTCTCTCTCTCTCTCTCTCTCTCTCTCTCTCTCTTGAGAAAGTGAAGGATGAGAAAAATCTTCAGGCACAATTCAATTTTTCCCCTTTTAAAAGTAAACTTTGAGGATTGCGTGTCAACAGGCAAAAGCTAAACGAGGGTGGAATGCATGTTTAGAAACACGATATAGAAACGAATCGACAGCACCAACATACAGATTAGAGCTATCGAGTATTCAGTGGTGTTTACATAACAATTAACATGGCTTACCCTAATAACACCAATTGTAGGACTTTGGAGACAAAAATTGGAAAGGATGACAACTGTTTAGTGTTTCATTCAGCTTATAATTATTACCATCGGTTTGAAGTATCATTTTTTCTTACGCGGATTGAAGTTAACAGTTTTCAAGCCTTGAGAATCTACATCTATTACCAATAAGCCTTCCAAATTGACCATAAAATCGCAAGTAAAGTCCAGGGCCCAGTAGCGGGTGAAAGTGAAGATTTAGGAGTTTTGGTGAGGAGAGTATCAGTTGCCCTAGCTACGCGGTGGTCCCGACCAGCCCATGCTCGCCACCCAGTTTGGCACGTAAGCTGAGAACTTTCATGTCTTTTTAATAGATCTAATGAGGGAAAACCCGCACCGCGACTTGCTTGCTTTTCACTGGCAACTGGCTGGAAAAACTTTGAAACCAAAACGTTCGATGTTGTTGCTTTAAAAAAAAAGAGAGAAAAAATGAGGGGGGGGGGGGGGGGGGGAAACCTCCATAAGAAAAAGAAAGGAAAACAAAATGGAAAGGAGAGGTAACGCGTTGGTTTATTCCTGATGACGTGTACTTATAGCAAACGTTTCTCTTTAGTTCAAGAAAATCATGTCTTGTTCTTTTAGTTAAAATTGGAAATGTAGTAATAGTAGTAGTAGTAGTAGTAGTAGTAGTAGTAGTAGTAGTAGTAGTAGTAGTAGTAGTAGTAGTAGTAGTAGCAGCAGCAGCAGCAGTAGTAGTAGTAGTAGTAGTAGTAGTAGTAGTAGTAGTAGTAGTAGTAGTAGTAGTAGTAGTAGTAGTAGTAGTAGTAGTAGTAAAAGTAGTAAAAGTAGTAAAAGTAGTAGTAGTTGTTGTTGTTGTCATATTGTTGTAACACCAACAACAATAACAAAAATAATATTGTTGATGATGATGATGATAATAATAATAATAATAATAATAATAATAATAATAATAATAATAATAATAATAATAATAGTAATAATAATAATAATAATAATAATAATAATAATAATAATAATAATAATAATAATAATAATAATAATAATAATAATAATAGTAATAATAATAATAATAATAATAATAATAATAATAATAATAATAATAATAATAATAATAATAATAATAATAATAGTAATAATAAACAAGAATTCTAAAAAATAATACAAATGCAAATCAAGAAAATTTATTTATAGAACTAAAGAATATTTTTTATGCGCATTAACAATAGCCAGTAGCTTTCGATTAAGTATTTGATATGAGCAACGACGACCATCAACAAAAATAAGAGCAACAAGAGCAACAATTAAAACAACTACAAAAGGTACAAAAAAAACAACGAACAACTCATTGTGGTCAGAAGCAGCAATAAGACAAACATTGATTTTCGTGTGATAGTTGTTTCCTCTCTGGACAATACCCTGTTCTTTGCATATGGCAGAGTTCAGGCCTATTGTGACAGTATCGAATGACTTCATATTTTTCATGAATGCGAAAAAAAGATAATTATTCATTAGGCCTAGCCCTTTGTAATATGAATGAGTCAGATTATTTTCACGAAATGCTTCTCCCATCCCCTGTGTGTTCCGTTTCTCCAGACTGTTCGGCACCAAGTGTTCCCGGTGTGGAGTTGGATTCTGTCGCGAGGACGTGGTGATGCGCCCCACCAAGAGCACAGTGTACCACCTCAACTGTTTCCGGTGTGTGGTGTGCAACAAACCCCTGGTAACTGGGGACGAGTTCGCTATCAGAGACGACGGTCTCTTCTGCCGCGCCGACCATGACGTCATGGATCGGTCGGTGACCACCTCGCCATGCCAGGATATCGGCAGCCCAGGCAGCGCCACCGGAAGCAGTAATAGCGCCATTTTCAACAACAACAATAACATTAGCAGCAACAACAACAATAACAACAGCATCATGCGTGATGGAGGGAATCATAACAATAACAATAATAATAGTCACAAGAACAGCGAGAAAAATTCGGATAACAAGAAATCAGGTAGGCTTGTGTATCCGTGTGTCTGTGTTGAGTAATCAGCATCAATGCATCATTTGCATAAATTAGTTGCAACATTCAGAAAAGTCTTTGTGAAGAGAATCAACATACACCTGTCGTCTAATTCATCTCTCTAGCAGTTTTGTCATATATCTTTTTCGGTGATTAAGTATTGATGCGTCCTCTATTGTTTGCTGAGATTGTGGCATGATGTATAATTGTGTTTTATTATATTCTTTACTTCCGATTTCAGCTTTATTCTCTCTTTCATCTAAGTATTAATTTGCTTTCTGATCATTAAGACAAAAGAGATCTATCAGATGCAATATTGATAGCGCTTGCGTTCTCTAAACGAAGCCTTTTATTTAAACATGTCTCTTTATGCAGAAGGAGATTTAGCAATCGGGAGCGCAAATAATCTGTCACATGCACAAAGCTTAACGAATCTATTCGCTATTCATGAAATAAATCTAATCGAAGCAAATACGGGACACTCACACTCAACTCTAGTAAACACCAAAAAAAAAAAAAAGATAAAAATAAATTGAAAAAAAAATAAATAAAAAAGGTCGTAAATGACGTCTATAAACTAAACTAAAAAAAAAAATTTAGGAGAGATTGAGTGACAGAGAAATACAGATAGACATCAGAAAGTAGTAGGAGATGAATCAAAGGAAGAGAGAGACGGAAACAGAATGAGCGAAAGAAGGATGCAAATGTCAAAAAGACGATTTAAAAAAAAATGAGGAATTTGATGGAAAGATGGTAGACTCTGAGTCTAACGTTCAACCTCTTTTGCAATTATTCCTATTTGCTTGGTTTACTAAATCTTTACCATAACTCTAACAGTTTCGCGTTGTTAACTTTCAATCTCGATTGGCAACACTTTTTCATAATAACAAACATCATTTTAATTTAGGACAAGACTCTAGGTCGTGATATCATTTATAAAACAGGTATTTATTTGGGGTTACATGCTTTCTTAAACATGAGCTAGCAAGCAAACAACAGCAAAAAAAAAGAATGTTATTATAAATTTAAAAACTAATGCAGGTACTTCAAACACATTAAAACAAAATTAACGAATGTAAAAACGATGTATATAACCCAAGTACAGTAAAGCTGTTGAAACCTTTTACAATTTTTAGAGAAATGAGTAAAACTGTCATGAAATTTCCTGTACATTCTTATATAATTAAGGAAGTATCATGTGAAAGCTTTGGCCCAACCCACAACCCTCACGGTTGTTCAATCCGATAAAAGTTACGATCTAGGAGAATTCCTTTATCGATTGTGCTCTCCGAGTATTCCCTTTTCCTCGCTTCCGACTTACACCATTTTGCACCAAACAACCTCTAACCACATGCAAATCCCTGGGAAAGTCTTAAGCTTCTACAGAGCTCTGGGCTAGCTGACATGCACTCCTGGCAGGGCTAACAGTAAGATCTCCACGTCCAGACAGCCCCATCCAAGCTGCATGTTTTACAAACTTGTCATAGCTAAGGCGGAGATCTTTGGAGATGCTCGGACGCTGCGCTCTCTAAACAAGGCCTCGCATTGCCACAGTCTGCTCATAACAACCGGATCACGGGGCAGGGCATCCCACTGCAGATGCTTGGGCGTCCAAGACCAATCTCACGCCATGATCCATGCCAAAACACTGTCCATCTTTTCTCGGTCCATTATCGGCGACTTGGGCAAGTCGGCGCCTGGCGTTTAGTGTCAGTTACAGATCCTCACCAGAGAATTTTGTGAACTGTTCAGAATGGAGGATTATACAGAGAATCAACAGAAGGGGGAGGCGGCGGGGAGAGGAGAGGGGTAGGGAGGGTCATTTATTATGATGTAGATGATAAAAAATTATATTCTCACTTGGTATACTTTCTCTCTCTCTCTCTCTCTCTCTCTCTCTCTCTCTCTCTCTCTCTCTCTCTCTCTCTCTCTCTCTCTCTCTCTCTCTCTTTTGCACTCGTAAACATGGTGATGAAAGTTTTAAAAAAGGACCTTTTATATGAAGAAGATAATATGACTTTCATGCCATACCTAGCGGCGTTTGGAGACACGAACCAAAATAATGAAGGATGACAGTAATGATCAATAATGAATTGAAATAGATTGAATTCTACATAACAATCAACCGTTATATTATCTGTAAAGTATACAGCAATAAAAAGCCCAGGTGACCACTAGAAGCCGCGAGCCTGGTCCAGCCTAAGGTCCAGCATGTCGCACCGCTGGACTATCCTCCCGCTCTAATCAGTTTATCTTGCTTGACCAAATCTCGAGGATCGGCGCCGACTTCTCGAGTGGATATACAAACATAGCTGAGGCAGTATGGACACGGTAGCGTCCAGTTTAGTCTATGGACACAGCCAGTCGGACAGGTAGCGATGGTCATCTAGTTGAGGGTGACCTCCCCCTGGTTTCCAATCTTCTCCATCCTCCTCTCTGCAAGCCTCTCTAACTTAGCATTATTTCTATTATCATTTCACATTATAACATCACGCTTTCACTATCTGCCTCTGTTTGTCTTACTGTTTATTTCCCTTGAGCTTGCTCACTTGCCAATCCTCCCCTTTCAAATTACACAAAGCTTGAATCACAGATTCAAGTGAGAATCATCACTAGAAAACAAAACGAAACGAAGTAGAGCAACAGATTCATAGATCTCGAAATGCTGCATTTTTACCTTATTTTATAGGTGTCTCTACACCTACTGCCCCCCCCCCACCCCCACCATCTCCCTCTCGGTCTATCTGTCTGTCCGTCCGTCTGTTAGTCTGTCTGCCTATCTGTCTGTCTGTCTGTCTGTCTGTCTGTCTGTCTGTCTGTCTGTCTGTCTGTCTGTCTGTCTGTTTCTCTCTCTATCTCTCTCTCTTTCTCTCTCTTCCAATCTATATATCAGTCGACCCATCAACTATTCCTTTTTCTCCCTTATGTATTCTTATTTTCACTCTTTGCTCTCCACTCGTGTATTGCCACTCTCTTCCCTCTTCTCTTGCCATAGTTCCAGTGGTTTCCTAGAGTTTTCCACTGTCTTGTTTTACTGATGATCTTTTTTCCATCTTTTATTTATTTTTTTTTGTTGTTTTCTCCCTCTTTTGAAATTCATCAGTTCTCTCCTTTCACAAGTTTACTGTGACCCTCTAGCGTTTTCGTCTCGACCAATAGTTCCAAACCTCTCCATACCCTACCCTACCCCTTCCTCGTCCATACCCCAAGGCTTGTGATTTGAATCGATCTGTGAACGATTAATCAAGATTTGCCAGGGGACAGCGAAACCAGTGATTTAGAAATCAGCGGCCGCTTAACGCCCGAGTTACAGCGGTTGTGGCCTGCCTCACAGGTTGGGTGTGAGCGGTCTAAACATGTTAGCGCTCACTTCCCACATCTCATGCAGCTCTCCACGCGCCCGCCAGCCGGCTCGCGGCACTCGAATTGAGGACGATTTATGACTCGCTGGGAGACAATAGGCGCTAGATTGTTTGATTGAAGGAATGAATGATTGTTCACTTGATTAATGTGGTTACGATGAGGCTCATATCTTTTGTCTTCGTCCCGGAGCATTCCACGATAATCTCCGCAGTATAGCCGGTCATCTCTTACATTATTCATCCTTACATTCATCTCTATCTCTTTATTTGTATAACTGTCTATCTTTTCATCTATCTATTTTTCTTTACTTAAAAATTACCTCTGTATCTATTCATCAATCAATCATTAGTTAATTATCTCTCTATTATCCATTTTATTCTCTCTCTCTCTTTCTATCAATCTATCTATAAGCAAAAAGCAGGCAATCATCGGCTTTACAAATATTAAGCAATTATCTTGTCCATCTATACTGTCATTTCTTGTCTTGCTTGCATTCTTTTCCTTCCCAAAATTTAACTTTTTTGAAAATAATTCTGCAGCAACTGTTTTTGTAAGGCTGAAGACCCTTAACTTCTACAGGTGTCGAATTAAAATAAAAATTCTTTTTGATTATGAAATTATCCATGTCAGTAATTTATAACGAAAAGTGAGACTTAATCTCTTTTAACAACTCAGCTGGTTTATCATTCTAAAATAATTTTTTTTAAATGTCCCACTCAACCGTAATCAGGAAGACAGGTCAAAGGAGCATCGGCTTTGAGTCTCTCAGCGCGGGGCTCCGAATCTCTAAGAAATAATTGTTGTTTAAATCCACGCAACAGAGCGCAAGAAGTCGCGGCCTCATTGAAAAGTGTCTACATTTAGCGAGCCGAGAGGAGATTTTCCGTAGAATTAATTCTTCACAATGCGCCATCTTTGCGCTGCCTAGTGCTGGTATGAATGGCTTTGCAATGGGAAATTGAACAGTGGACCACCGCTAGAAACCGGAAGTGCGCCACTGTGGTTCTCAGAAGCGGAGAGATTGGCGAGCCTTGCCTGGGAGGGTGGATGTACTCAGGCATGAGGGGACACACAATGGCTTAATGTTACAGCCAATGGCAGAATTTTTCTCCCGGGGACAGGATTGGAATTGAAAAACTAACTATAGAGTGATGAAAAATTAAGAGACGTAACCATGCAAATTAAAGAGCAAACCTTGTCCCAAACGATGACTTGCAAAATTTTTCGCAAAAATGAAATAGCAAAAAAATATATTTGATTTTCAAATCTATTTAGAAATATAAACTAATATTATAATAATAAAAAGAAAATTGTTAATCAAAACTTGAGTGCAATACCTGGTCTGTGGAACAAATAATTAAATTAAACTCGTTTCCTTGCATTCTGTGTCCCCGAACGGTTATAGAGAGTGTACACGGAGGAGGTGAGGGGGTGAATTCTGAGTATGTTGTTTAACAGAACTAGAAAAAAAGATCAAAAGGAAATCATTGTGAGACTCTACAAACCGTGCCTCGGACCAATTTCATTAGGATCTGTGTAGACAGGAAGGACAAAAAAAAACAAAACAACAAAAACGAAGTAGGAAAGAAAGAAAGAGAACCTCAAAACGAGCTTAGAAACTGACACACATCTTTTGCTCGGCCGCCGCATGAGAGCACGTGCGGCCCACTCAGCACTGCTCACCAGTGTGGCGGTACTGTTAGTATTACAGATGGGCGGTTAAGCCAATTGATTGCTGAGGGTGGCAGGAGTGCTCTTCCCTTCCGTGCTATCTCCTGGCCCCTATCTGGTCCTATCTGGCCAATCGATAGCCGTGGACTGGGGTGGCCACCGAACATGGCTCCTGTCGAAGGTTACTCTTATCTCTGGGACATGTGCGCGTGTGGAGGCGGCTGGGAGCGTTTCGCTGACTTCCTGACTTTCAAACATTCTGTTCTTTGGTCTTCATTTTGTTAAAATCTTTCGCGATGCAGAGGAATTGTAATAACATACTTTGTTAACAGCTGGCAAAAACAAAACAGAAAAAAATTCTGACTTGTTTATGTCAGTGCAGGCAGATTCAATCTTCATTTACCGCCCATGTCTGGATATTTTTTGTATGAAAATAGTTAACATGAAATATGTGAGGGAATCACCAGAATGAAACGGTGATAAATAGAACGAAAAGCTGTGCCAGATTTGATAGATATATAAATAGATAGGCAGACAGGCAGAAAGACAGACATTCAGAAAGAATGTGTATGATCCTGCTTGAAAAAACCCACAAAAAACAACAACGCCAAAAACAAAAACCAACAAGCAATGAAGTGTTCAGTAAGGTTCAAACTGCATTAACAAAACAGAAAGATTTTCTTTCTGTGTTATTTTAAGTTAATTTCACTGGTTTCTCAGTTCATGGTCCATCTAATTAATAAAAATATTAATTAAAAAAAAAATCACACGCACACACATCCACACACAATCCTGGGAGCTTCACAACTGGTATTGAACAGTGCAAGACAATTGTCAGGTTTTTTTAAAGCAAATACAGCGGGGACTTACAGCGAAAAGACCGCTACGGTCTGGCTGATGCTTGCTTTTGTACAAATTTTTATCTGCCCCACGAGATTCGGTTCTAAAAATCGACAGAGCGTACTCGGAAAATGGAGAAACAAAGGAGGGAACGATCAATATCACCATAAGCATCCAACCTGTGAGACAAATTTAATTAAACTCATTGAGCCCTGGCACAAGAGGGACAGAGGAACCAGGTAGAGCCCCAAGAGAGCCCCAGGAGAATCTCAAGAGAGGGCCAGGAGTCACATGACCTAATGGGCGGTTGGTCTTCACTATTGCTGCGTTCTACAGTGCTCTATGTCCAGCAACAGGCAATGATTGAAAGAAAACAACACAAGACAAAACGTGGGATCTGTGGGATTAAAAAAAAATTCGATCGATGTCTTTTTATCTTTAAAAACTAAATGCCATTTTTCACACTTAAACTTGAGCTAATTTTTTTTGTTTAGGTGTGAGGAATTAGAATCATAATACGATTCAACCCCAGTCAATTTTTCAAAAGGCCAAATTTTAACTCTTTAAATAAGATAATAGAAAGAGAGAGAGAAAGAGAAAAGAGCGACAAAAGGCTGAATTGCCAATCCAATCACATCTTCGACACAAGCAAACTAATGAGGCGGGACCGGCGTTTGAAAAGCCGCATCGTGCGGTTGTGTCAACAGATGTAGGAGGGAGGGATAGACAGAGATATGGATCTTATCAAATCAGGAGCTTTGCTGTAGGGACCTGGGGACTCGCCGCTCTCAATTACCGTTCAAGTCATGTAACAAGAACAAGGAAAAAAAGATGGAGAAAACTGTTTTGTTTGAAGAGTTAGTTAAGCGTAGTGCAGCTCTGTTGTGCACCTTTTTGTCTCGGATTGAAAACCTCGAGCACGCAATGGATGCCGGGACAGATTGGGCTGTTAAATGAGGTTTTATCATGCAAAACTGTACGGGTCACGGCAATCTCTACACCGACCATGCACCGCTGCAATTGCCTCTGGGAGTTGAATGGAACATTGGGTGTGGAACCAAGATGACGACACAACGTTTAGCCGTCAATACAGCCAAAGAGACGAACGATTATCGGGAAAAAGTAATAACAGGCCATACAGTCTCGAATTTCATTAAAAAAAACAAAACAAAATAGGCATTAACATAAACAAAGCTTTAACAGAAAGCAATCCTTAAAAACTGTTGCTCATGCACGATAGGGGAGTTAAGTTCATTGATTTTTTTTTTTTCAAATTTTATTTGGCTACTGAATCTGTCAAATTTCTCCTAGTCCAACAACCGATGACAATATAAAGAAGTGAAAAATTTGGCCTTGTAAAATCTTCACTTTATGACCATTTCTTAGGTCCTTGTTTTCATGAGAGAAACTGTTTTTATAAAGCAAAAATAATAAAAAGAAAAAAAAAAAAACGACATCTAAGCTGGCAAACACTTTGCTTCTTCTTTGTTTCGATTCCATGCGCTATTTTCTTACAATTTTCCTATGCGTGCACGGAAAAAGCTATTCAGAACAGATTGCCTCTAATCACACTAGCGTGTATCAACACCACAATACATGTAGTCGTTTTATTCTGTTTTTAGCGTGTAAAGTTGCTGGCCAGAAGGGCAGGCACGATACAAGCAACGATTTCTGGGGTCATCTCCATGGGCAGGCAGACTGACCAGGTTTTAGAGTGTGGTCACCACATAGTTTATATCAAGGTAAAATCTAAATACAGCTGCCCAATCCCTCTCAGCGCCCATGTGTTTTGGTCAAGTACCCTCGAACCAGCTCTGACCAGGTCTGAGAGAAGAGGACAAGAGTCTTCTCAATGGGTCTCAACCACGCTCGCTATAGCTCGGTGAAGCGCTGTGTAGCGCGGTGTAGCCCGCTGCGCTCTCACCCACCAACCTCGGGGACCTGTGGGTTCAGCTCTCCAATCAAACGGTGAAGACAGGAAAAAAAAAACAACATAACTTGATCGCAATAGTTGATTTGAGTTTTCACCATTTTCCCATCTCACTGTTTTTACCTGGTGTGACAGTTGTATTGCTTTAATGCTTTCGAAACCTTTACAAATGCAATAGGCTACTACTACTACTACTACTACTACTACTACTACTACTACTACTACTACTACTACTACTACTACTACTACTACTACTACTACTACTACTACTACTACTACTACTACTACCACTACCACTACTACTACCACTACTACTACAACAACTACTACTACTACTACTACTACTACTACTACTACTACTACTACTACTACTACTACTACTACTACTACTACTACTACTACTACTACTACTACCACCAATTTCGCTACTATTTTTACGCTGCTGAAAACCATGTAATATACATCCACATATTATTACACTTAGCCAAAACGACCAAAGGTGTTCTCCTCTGTCTACACTCAAATGCAGACAATATTCCAATGTTTGACCAAAGTTTTAGCCACACTCACTCTGGCGAGCGATGTTTTTTTAACAAGTTCGGATCTTCCACCGAGGAGATCTAGGTTAAGCTGGCTCTATCATTTTTGGCTTTGTACGCTGGTCTCTGAGGTTTTAAGTATGGCATGTTGTGTCTACTAGTTCAAATCGTGTCCTACATGTTGCCCAGCTTTTGGTATTTTGGTTTCGTGCGAGAAACGGTATTCATCTCTCTCTCTCTCTCTCTCTCTCTCTCTCTCTCTCTCTCTCTCTCTCTCTCTCTCTCTCTCTCTCTCTCTCTCTCTCTCTCTCTCTCTCTCTCCCTCTCTTTCTCTCTCTCCCTCTTTCTCTCTCTCTCTCTCTTTCTCTCTCTCTCTCTCTCATTCCGCCTCTCACTATCTCTCTTTTTTCTCTCTTTCTAAGCCCAAAGTTAGCTTCACAGAAAACCACCGCCTCATTCTCTAACAGCGTCATGAAATCAACCAGAGCACACTTACAGAAGATGAGTTAGGTGCTTCATCTTTGATTTACACCTTGCTTGACGGGAGCTGATTTGATACGCGAAAGTACCTTAAAATAAACTGTTCATAGGTAGTTTATTTCTAAGAACTTCTAAGAAACCGTTTCTTATCCGTCTTTCTCCAGGCCGCAGTGACAAGAGCTCTAGAGGAGGCAGCGGACACAAGTCTGACCACAAAACCACGCGGGTCCGCACAGTTCTGAACGAGAAACAGCTGCACACGCTGCGCACTTGCTACAACGCTAACCCGAGGCCGGACGCGCTCATGAAGGAGCAGCTCACGGAGATGACAGGCCTGAGTCCCCGCGTGATCCGGGTCTGGTTCCAGAACAAGCGCTGCAAGGACAAGAAGAGGTCCATCCTCATGAAGCAGATGCAGCAGCAGCAGGAGAAGGTGAGGGCTAGAGGAGGATACTGGGCAAATGGGAGAGTGGAGGGAGTGATGGTAGTGAATATATTAAAAGGGAGAGAAAAAGAAGTCAGGAAAAGATAGAATAAGAGAACGTGAAAAAGGACATAGCGAAAGAGAATAAGAGAGAGAGAGAGAGAGAGAGAGAGAGAGAGAGAGAGAGAGAGAGAGAGAGAGAGAGAGAGAGAGAGAGAGAGAGAGAGAGAGAGAGAGAGAGAGATATGTAAGAGAAAAAATAGGAGTAGGGAAGGAGAAGGGGAAATAATGGCCATGTGCGTTATGATGATGCCCATTATTATCATCGTCGTCATCGTCATCATAATCATTATTATTATTATCATTATCATCACAATAATAATAATGATCACTACCATATGACTTCACAGGAATAACACCGGCTGTAACATCTTTCTCATTATTGAGCGATCTAACCATTCTCACCATCATCATTATCATCTCTTTCGTCAACCCCATCGTCAGCACTACTATCCACCTTATCGCAATTTTCTTCCTCATCAACATTCATACAATTTTTCCCCTGTAACGGCTCAAATCAATAATATGCTGACCATCATATCTCCTTGTCTATACCACTGTATTCTTTGCCAAGCGTAACTAAAATCATTGGGTTTTTTTAGCCTGTTGGTGCTATAATTATCCGGTGCATGTATGTATGTGTTTCTATTGAAAGCGCTTCGCACGTCTTTCTGCGAAGCTCTTGTAGCCGTGAAACTCTAACTTGTTAGAGAATTCAATGTCGGGCTGCAGTTGTTTTAAAACACACACACACACACACAAAGACAGACACCCCCCAAAAAAAGCCAGGCGCTGTGGGTGGTTTTGCCATGATTCCTTCTCGGATAACAGACACACAACTGAAAGGAAGATGAGCTCAGAACAAAAGAATTTCACCGCTCGCAAGAAGTTGTATCAAAGAAACTAAGCCTTTTCTCTTCGCACTGAACTTTCTTTAGTTAAACCTTGGACAAAACAAAACATACAAACAGAAAAAAAGGTATTTACACAAAACTCTGAGGTATTTTTATTGGAAGGAAAAACACAAAGTCTAGAAAAATTAATGGCCGCAACAAGTCGCCACGTGATGTGGGTTTCTCTGCGCGTATTTCACACTTCACGTGACGGTAGAGACTGAACGCGACAGGCCAGGCTGGGAGCGATGGTTCACCTTCTGCTCTGCTAGCAGCTAGCGATCTCCACACTTCTGGCTGTCTCTTGCAGTGAATGCAGCCCTGCCATAAAGCTTACATTTCAGCTGCAACAAGAGAGAATCGCAGAGATTTAAAATATATTTGAACATTTCCCATGTGCTTGTGGCAACTACAGCAGCTTGAATAATTTTGCCTTCCTCTGTGGAAGTGGTATAACGGAACAGTTATTTATGTCACTTCTGTTATTCCGATAAGTGAAATGCTTCAAAGGGAAAACTCAGGCACCAAAAGACCTAAACCACTGGAAAGTTTTCAGCGATTTTATATAACATGTATCCCAAAAATTGAAAACAGTCTAAGATAAAGCTTAAACAAAGTCAAACTTGTCTGCGGAAATGATTTAGTTCGCTTTGCAAGCATGAACAAAAACAGCAACATCCGCAGCATCAACAACTGCAACAACAACAACTTGACCAAGGTTGATGGAAGATGCAAAGAAGTATGTAAGATTATAAAGAAACTATTTTACTTAGTATTTATCTTCAGATGTTTTGGGTGTTACATAAGTGTCTAGATGTTGTGAGTGTTACATAAGTGTCTAGATGTTGTGGGCGATACATGAGTGTCTAGAGTGATGTGAGCGATACATAACTGTCCGGGCGATATTTCCTCTTGGAAAATCTCACCTGCTTGTCTCACGTAGCCCGCGCTGCCAGCGCCGTATCAAAGATGCTTTCCTGAAGTTTGCCTCCCCTGGCTGTCCCCAACGATACCTTACGAAAGTTTCGCAATGTGGCTTTTATTTTCGGAAAAACCCTGGCGTTGTTAACGTTGAAAGTGAGATTCAGACTCCTGGGCCCAGGTGTGCAGCCCCTTAACCATTATTTTGACAGCCATCTTGTGGGGGAAAGGGGGGGGGGGGACTTGGATTCATTCCCAATGGAGATAGAAAAATAAGAAATAACAACACAAAATGTTATCATTAATGCTTTATTGAATGTGCGACTCGGAGGAGGTAACTTGTAGAGAAAGACAAGAATTTGACAAGAAAAGTTTTCAAGCGCTCTTCACTGTTGCTTAACCATTTCTCTCCTGGCGCTGTCATCTTTATAGCTTGAGGCTGACATATAGATCCAGGTTTTCTTTCCCCCTTCTTCACTCATTGGGTTCTGTGCCACTTACTTTGTTTCTCTAATTTTGAAAGAAAATCTACAGCTGCCGCCTTTTTAACAACCAAACTTACCTCTTTATGTAGATTTTCATTTCACCGTTTCAAACCTGATAAGACATTAACGACAGCGCGACAACGAGGGAATAATTAGATCTAATCCTCAGCTTGTTTCTTACAATCCAACAACTTCAAATAATAAAAATGGAAAGTGCTTTAATGCGTTTCTCTCCGGTTCTGTCTATTCATCGTCTCTTCTGTCTGTAAGATTGTCTGTTTGAGTCTATCTATGTGTCTGAAACTACCTGTATATCTTTCTTCCTTTCCTGGTCTTTTTATCTTGAGGTTGTCCTTATTCATTCACTCGGTAATATCTTTGCCCTCTAATTTAGCCGATATAATAAAATTATTTTATTGTTTCAATGGTAATGAATATGCTATCTGTATAACTCAAGTCTGATACACCCAGGGCTGGGGATAACCACAGATGTGATGGAGTTGTTTATATAGATAAATCAGGTGAACTTCTTATTGCGGTGATGGTGTAGATCATACCACAATGTGCATCCGATTTATAATTCAGTTCTCAAATGAAAGTGTTGTTTAAGATACGTGATAAAAACATCCACACCTGTGCATGCGGTTTTTAAAAACAACATCGAACATCCAAACGGGGTACGGGTGGCGCCAGTGAAAGTCTCTCATGGTAAATGGTTTGGGAGGCAAACGTGTCCTCGCTTTGCCACGGTGTAGGGCGTGAATCAGAGGATCATTTCCATGATAATAGCGCTCCAGTAACCCGGAGAAGATCTGGTGGACGACAGTGAAGCTAATCCTAGACCTCCCAATCTGCTCCCAGCTACAGTAATAAACTGTTGCAATTGTTCGTCTTTGTTTACTGCTCCTCGCTCTTTGGTGCTGAGGGCTGGCGTAAGCGAGCAGGTGATTAGAGAAAAACAACGCGTCCATGTTGCATAATATTGTGATAGAGGTTTTTTTTTCTTCTTTTATTTTCATCGTTCTATTTGATTTGATTAAGTTTGATTGCAAGAAGCAGCTGATACACGAAAGTTCTCTGTTAAATTTATGGAGCATGTCGAATCTCTCTCATGAACAATATTTTTATCGGGTTCCTAAATTGTATATACCGTTGAACCTTACTCAGGCAGATCTATTGGTCTAGAGTTGGGCACGAAATGTTTTCGTATTTCTCACATCTGAAGAACAAAAAAAAAAAAGAGCTTGAATAATAGTGCATCCCATATCCTCAATTTAAAATACAAAATATCTTTTAACTCGACTGCAACTGATCACCTTTCTACGCGGGTGAGTGGAAGCGCTAGATCTAAACTGCAGACTTCACCAAGGTTGAATAAATGTGTAGATATTAATCATTACCTTACGGTCGTCTCAAAACTTTTTTTAATATTTACAACACGACTCTTAACTTTTTGTTCATCGCGGAAAAAAAATATTAGCGACGCCGAAGGCGCAGAAAGAACCAGAGAGAATTAATACATGAAACCAAAGAAAAAAAAATTCAAGGGAAAAAATAACAAAGAATAAGAAGATACAAAATAGTTGCTGAACCAAAAAGTCTTTTTTTTTTAAAGGTTTTGAACTAAGAACATTCATAAATGTTTTTTCCAAACACTAATGATTTTACCATCCTGTGATGTGGCTCTTTACTATTCCTTGAGTGTAAGTCAAGCTGTTACATCACAGTGTTGCTGGGACAAAAGCAGAAAGTTGATGTGACAAATGCACCTGGTGTATTTTTGAAAACTAAAACAATAGTCTTATCACAACAGAAAACACAAAGCATGAATCCCCGTGCGACAAAAATACAATAGATATCTCACAGGATACTTAAATTTGTTTGCTAGATATTTTTGACTTTGATGGAAATAATTTAAAAAAAGGTCATGCTTTATTAGCGGAGAATACTATCTTATAAATCTCATAATGAATATCACTTAAAAAATGTATGGATGAGATCTTAAAATGCAGAAAATAGAATAGAGCCTAACAAACGCGTAGAATACACTTCAGTCAGGCCTAAAAAAAATACCAATTTAGTACTCTGGTTCATTGACCCATGAATTAAAAGTATAATGCTTTAAAATGTTTGTTTCTTTTTCACAAAAGATGAAAGGAAATCAAGTTCACAAATAAAAAAAAAAAAAAGGGAAGAAAAAATTGGCCCGGGAAAAAGGGGGGGGGTGGGTCGTTTCAAAGCTGTACACTCAATAAGCTTAAAATTCCCTCCAAACTCATTAATTATGGGAACTTTCTAGAAGTAATTCCATGGTTTAGGATCCAGAAAGGGACTGACCCTGATATAGTGTTGAGAGCTGGCGGGATAAAGCGCTGACCCCTAGAACAACATCTGCCCTCAGCTGTATCAGTCGATTTGTTGATATGCCACCTCTAATGGCTGACAGACAACATGGCTTTTGGGTCAGTGTTTACAAGATTGGCTAACAGACACCCAAAGACGCTACAGTTGACAATCTCGTAAAACCTTGAAGCTTAGAGTAACAAAGGTAGCGATTTATACTGATCGTAGCCTGTAGCCGAGCCTTTCTGACACTTGCTATTCATGTTTGGACCCAACTCAGCATTACATCAGTGATGATCCGTAACCCTTTCTGAATCCCGTTGAAGGCCAGAGGAGAATGTTCAACGGTATGGATCTCTGACAGTGGTGATTGGGTAAGGCAGGTGAACGTGTCAGCTCTTCGCGTTTACCAACCTGGGGTGAGTACCGATCGGTTCTATCGGGGTGTTGCTTGCCTACGACACGCCAAATCTGTGAGGTGTGAGTGTGGAAGGTGAGGTGTTCCCCTCACAATGACTGACATCAGACACCCTTGTTTACTCCAGTGCAGTGAAACAAACTGATGATGCAAGAGATCGACACCGCCTTGTGAATGTAACGCCAAGAGCTCTAACTGAAGACATAGGAGGGAAAAGGGGCAGAGGTTTTGGGGGTGGGGGGTGGGGGTTAGCGTGACGAAGGACATCGAAAGCTGCTGTGGACATGGCTTTAGGCAATATTTGTGGCTGGGCAATCAGACAATGAGAAACTTGACCAGTGTGTGAGCGGCAGGCGCTGTCCTTGTTTGCGATCTGGCCACGATGTAATTAGGGTGGCTTCATTCAATTTGATCACAAGTGTAGAGCTTGCGTTGCGTGCTGGCTCAAGTGGAGAGCCCAGCATTTTCCACCGAAAGCCTGGCCTCTCTTAAAGTATGGAGATTCGGAATTTAAATAAGTTACCAATCATGAAGGCCAGCAATAGATTCTAATCTGTTGCCGAATTAAGTTTGTTTAAATAGCAAATGTGGCCTTGATATACATCTATCCTAAGCCCTGGCTAAAATAACTACCTATCATAACGAGAAATAATATGAAAAAAAATCACGACGCACAGGACTATATTGCAACTGTTCCGTTCTATGGATTGAGTTCCAGCCGATATCTAAGGTTCGGAGAGAAGTTAACCACAGCTCACGCCAAGCTTTTAATGTAATAAGCCTGTAGAGGAGAGGCAGGGAGGGAGAGGGAGGGGGGAAGTTTCTATTCGATGTCATCTTGATTCCTATTAAATCAAGCGCAGAAGAAGCCCCGAGCTATAATCAACGTCTAGGAGTCGGGCAGAGGAGTTAGGTCTCCCCACCACAGCGGGGCAGGAGAGACGGCGGAGGTCAATAGTAGGGGCAGTCTCTATCTCAAGTGACCGAGTGCACGCAAACCAGATTCAGTTGTCAATTGATCTGGGGGAACATTGCCAAAAGCCACTTCAATCTTCTTGAAGTTTGGCTTTTCTTGCCTCCGGAACAAATTTATAATTGTTTCAAATTAATCAAACATTGTTGCGGAGTTCAAATCTTAACGAAGTTAATAAGCAGCCGAGCTTTCTGTGGCGGTCTTGGAGCGAAAAGAGAAAGTAAGAGGGTATACTAAGTAAATATCTTTTTGACTTTGTAGAGAATAACCCAGGAGTTGAGTTAAGGATGAAGACAAAGCAAACACTTTCAAAAACCACAGGCAGCCGTGTCATTTAGTCTATTTGTGGAAACCAATTGGAAAGTATTATTTAAAAGATGCGTATTGCCATCTCTTCAGGAACAGCTTATGCCCTTTTCTCTCATGCTTAAAAGATCTTCAATATTGAAACATTTTATTTTGTGGAAAAAAAACAACAGGAATAATAATTAACATTATTTGAAATATAGGCTCGGGAATGATTTTTGATCCATGGAAACCTCACCAATCTCTGATCAAATGTAAACCATTTGGCGACAAAATAATTTAATGTTTTCCAACATTTTTCGATTTACTTTCTTTTCTGCTTCCACACCGCCCATAAGGTGCGGCGTCTCAGCATCTCTATCGCAATGTTCGACTGGCGAGCAGCGCACGAAATGTCTAGCTCGGGGCGGGGTGGAAGGCTTCAGACTTAGCGCTTCCGGTTCCGGCAATCCCAGCAAGAGTTCTTCCTCCTGGCCCCTTGCTACTTTTAGTCATCCGCTCGATGCATCTTTCTCTCCCTGTACATGTTCTCCCTATCTCTTAGGCCAATCTCTGTCAGAGGCCCATGGTGTAGTCCGCCACCTAGAGAGATCAGATCATGCTAATGGCATCTTCTCCGCTCTCTGGATCGTAGCATCACGCACACCCACTGGGTGCCCAAACACAGGAATTAAGGGCGGAAGGCGAGCTCTGGGGCTACTGGCTTTACAGCTCTCCCACTCAAAGTATCTAAATTCTGGTTTGTTATTCAAAGCTTTGACCGTTCGTGTCTTTTGTCTGTCTATCCAGATTATATTCGTTTCTCACTGGAATCATGCTTTTTCATATTTTCTGTTATTCTGTTTCTTCGTTAATTAAAAAGGAGACGATAAAACATTTTTTTTAAATTTTGAAATAAAAATCTGCTTTATATTTTCTTTATAATCTGCGCATTATGGTCTGCCTGTGGCCATTTTGCTCTCGAACCCTGACATTCATTTCTCTCTCTCTCTCTCTCTCTCTCTCTCTCTCTCTCTCTCTCTCTCTCTCTCTCTCTCTCTCTCTCTCTCTCTCTTTCTCTCTCTCTCTCTCTCTCGTTGTTTCTGTCTCTCTGTCTCTGTCTCTCGATCTCTCACTCTCTATCTATCTCTATCTCTCTGTCTATCTCCCGCTCTCCAAACATCTTTATTATTTTGTTGCTCTCATCTTTCCAGGTTTTGATCCAGATAAGCTTTACTTATCCCACATGACCCACGGACATAAAAATCTGAGAGTACCCCTCGCAAAGACTTCAAGATCTAACCCCAACCCTTCCCTACCCTTTTTTCCCCTTCCTTCCCTCTTGCGATCATGAGAGAGTTACACTCTATTTGAGGAGATTTCATCTAGACCCTAGTGCGCGGGAGAAAACTTTGTATGCAAGAGCCCGAAGTAACGGTGACAACATTCAATTACTAAAAGAAAACCCACGATACCCTGCGGGAGATCAACAGGAGAGAAATTCTTCATAAGAAGTAAACTGCGACCTGGTAAAGTCAATACTGATGATAGAAAGCATTAAGCATCTGAAGGAAATAAAACAACACTTCTTGCTTTTTCATTCGAGGACTTTCACTCGGTGGAGAAATTCTCGTACAAGACCCCGAAGATCTAGGAGACATTAGGAAATGTAGATCTGCAACTACACCTATTTTCTATTTTATGCAAAACATTGTCCAATATAATTGTTATTTTTATTTTTGTTGTTAATTTGTTGCTGGAATTTCTTTTGATTCCGAATGATTATTTTTATATGGAATTAGCAATAAAAAAAATATTTAAAACAAAAGATAAAATCCTGCATCCCTTGCTGGTAACCACACTATATTGACTGGGCAAATCAGTCAAGGGTCAGCTGTCTTTCCTTCATCTCGCGACCCTATAAAACGGTCCTGTATTGGCAGATCCTGATAGATTTTGTCCGTTATTGAGACCAGGGACTGGATAATTAGCTCCTGATCCCCCGGACTCGCTGACGCCTGCTAAAGTCCCGACAGGAGCGAGCAAGCACGAATCCAGGATGTTAGGAAATCACAGGCCAGCATAAATTTGCTCGCCTAGAGATTGGGCCTTTGCTCTCTTACTCACCCTGTCCAGATAACTTTAAACGTTACCATTCTGGTTGTCTCCCTGTATCTCTCTCTCTCTCTCTCTCTCTCTCTCTCTCTCTCTCTCTCTCTCTCTCTCTCTCTCTCTCTCTCTCTCTCTCTCTCTCTCTCTCTCTCTCTCTCTCTCTCTCTCTCTAGCTTGCTCACTCGCTCTCGTTCTCTCTATCTATTTCACAAAATCTATAGACTATGTAAAATTACTTTTTTTACTGTTTAATTCATCCTTTCTACTCTTAAGAGCAAGCTTGTTTTATTTTCATTCTACGTTATCTTATGCGTCAAATTTTGTAGAACTTGGTGTAACTTTCGCTTTGCGACATTAGACTGAATCTATGTCTCTCACCGATTGCTCAGCCCCCCCCCCACACACACACACACACTGAGTTTCCGTGCACGGAAGGGAGGACGCTGGGATCTTGTCATTTCTCCCAGTCTCTTCCGCTTCCGAGTGAAAACCACTCCCTCCTCTCATTGAGCCAAGAAGACCGATTTTCAGATTCTTTAACTCACACTTGGACTACAATCTGGCAAGGCAAACCTTCAACTAACGGACACAGCCCTGAAATTTGGCACAGCAGTTGCAGGGCAGACTTTGCCTACACAGGAACAGGAAATTTTGAGATTCTAATTCCCAGTTCCGTCAAATCACATAATAGGAGAAATCTTTGGCAGAATGCCACACCGAAACAGAGAGATAATCATAGAGGGAGATGTTTGAAGCTCCATCCTGTACTGCGTCTTGCGGGATAATCAAGAATGCTCATCCTAGATTGGTTCTAGAGAACACCCATGCTTTCCTTGCTGTCCTGATTGCTGGCTTTTGCTAGATGCTTTCTACGAAGCGTAGAAAATGATACCCTTCATTTTGTGCTTTGATCATAGAAATCTCGTCTATTAATGATATGGATGAGGGCAAGAAGCAAAAAGTGTGTGGGTAATGAGGGGGAGAGGTTGGGTGGGATATTTGCATTGAAAGTTAGTTTCAATATCCAGAGAAACAGTTCGGAAGTCAAGATCTCGCTGATGGATAAAAGTAAAATGAGGAGGATGGGAGTGGAGGTGAAAGAAGGACCATTGGGTGACGGACAGGAGGAGAATAAATAACTGAGGAAGACGAAAACTGGTGAGGAGGAGAGAATTGCCAGGATTTGAGACGATGGATGGCATAATATTGATACTCTTGGCTACACAGGATAAATCCACGCTTGGCTTATGTCGGGAAACATTGTTAATATTTCACGCCAGCGGGTAGCTCTCCTCATATCAAATCTCATAGCAGAAGACAGATCCAGACAATTTTACTATCCAACTTTTAGTTTTAGCTAAACAAAGTTCTAGAATTAGATCTAAACTTGTCGACAAGGACGGTATTTATGATAAAGCATCAAGAATAACAATAATAAGAATTCTCTAGTTCGGTTGCCATAAGGGAGGATAAAACGCGGCGGAGCTCAAGTGGACATTTGTAAGCTGACAAGCGAGAGCCAGTGGTCAGTCAAGTGCTGTGCCATCATCCACCGGCCAACCCCTGTCGTCTATCTCTGTTATCTGCCAGCCACCATCAGCTCTACAGCATTCAGCCTGACTTACTGTAATCGACGATAGCTAGGAATATCACCCCATCTTTTCTGACTTACTTTAATCGACGATAGCTAGGAATATCACCCCATCTTTTCTGACTTACTTTAATCGACGATAGCTAGGAATATCACCCCATCTTTTCTGACTTACTGTAATCGACGATAGCTAGGAATATCACCCAATCTTTTCTGAATTATTGTAATCGACGATAGCTAGGAATATCACCCAATCTTTTCTGACTTACTGTAATCGACGATAGCTAGGAATATCACCCCATCTTTTCTGAATTATTGTAATCGACGATAGCTAGGAATATCACCCAATCTTTTCTGACTTACTGTAATCGACGATAGCTAGGAATATCACCCCATCTTTTCTGAATTATTGTAATCGACGATAGCTAGGAATATCACCCAATCTTTTCTGACTTACTGTAATCGACGATAGCTAGGAATATCACCCAATCTTTTCTGACTTACTGTAATCGACGATAGCTAGGAATATCACCCCATCTTTTCTGAATTATTGTAATCGACGATAGCTAGGAATATCACCCAATCTTTTCTGACTTACTGTAATCGACGATAGCTAGGAATACCATCTCATCTTTTCTGACTTACTGTAATCGACGATAGCTAGGAATATCATTTCATCTTTTCTGACTTCCTGTAATCGACGATAGCTAGGAATATCACTCAATCTTTTCTGACTTACTGTAATCGACGATAGCTAGGAATATCATTTCATCTTTTCTGACTTCCTGTAATCGACGATAACTAGGAATATCACCAAGATCCGTTGAGTTTGGCTCAATGCCGTTTGTTTTATGACAATTAGTCAGATAGTTAGAAGAATCCTTGAGAGAATGAAATGAATCTTACAAAAGAAAAGTAATTTGCTAATGCTTTTATTTGTGACGATTGGCTACTCTCGAATTCAATATAGCCTGAGACAACGTATAATCATAAGTTAGGGAAAATCATTCAAAGATTTTTATCTTTATAAGTCTCTCAGTCTTTATCTCTTCTCTTTTCTCTTTATCTCCCGCTCTCTCCCTTATCTGTGTTTTCCTCTCTCTATCCCAGCCTATATGTACTATATCATACAGCGGTCAGTAGATAACTGTAGCAGACCCTGGTATCCTAGCACTGCTGGTATCTCCAGGGGGAGACGACGATACGCCACGAATACTGGCCGTCGCCATCGGCCCTCGGTCCGGGTCTGAGCAGGCGCGTCGCATTCGAGTAGGAGAGTCTCCTGCTACATCTCCAGACAGTCGCTCTCAAGTCGCTGAGACGATCACAAGCTATACACTGGGCTTATCATGTCGTTAGGAGGAATGAACGATCTGAACAGTCTACTAGATCAGCATTGGAATTTGTGAAACGAGCTTCTGAAATATCTACAAAATACTTAAACTACCGATACGCCAGATGATTGCTAGTTAAATTTGCGTAACCGATTTATCATTTAGAGAAAAGTTCAAAGAACCAGAAAAAAATCATTCCAATCTGAAAAAAAAAAACCTCCGAACTCTGACATTATTTTCTTATGTGTTATACCAAGCAGATCCAGGACTGAACAAAAGAATCGTATGTGAAACTTCTTTGGCATGTAAGATCATCAGACACAATGGTTATTGGTGACGCAACAAACTTTCACTTAAAGAAACATTATGCGACAAATCATGCAAATGTCGTAAATTACCTCATTTATTTCTATCTTTGGGCTTTTTTACATTTAAGCGGTAACAAGACATATTCTAAAATCTTTGTAACAATTAGATTGACAATAAAGGCAAATTAAGTGAAATAAGCGGAAAGGAATATAGTCAAATCAAAAGATTCAAGGTGCAAAGAATGTCAAATTTTAGAATCTCATTTTTATAATTAAAGATAAAAAACATCACAAATTTGCATGAAAATTTTCCACTCTCTCCTATAGCTCTTTGTTAACATCTGTGACAGGAAGATCTCAGTGAAAAGACTATAGCAGCCTATTCTAGCGCAAGAAAAGTGGTGGAAATGTTTTTTGCGTGTCTTCCTTCTCTTATTTTACGATGAATACTAAAAAAACAATGATAAATACCACACAATGGCGTTACATGGAAAATCTAATTTCATGATTGATATAGCAATCTTCAACAAATTAAAAGATACAGTGTCGTTTCTCAAATTTGTAGTTTGTTTTTTTTCCTTCCACCTCAGAATTCAGCTTCTCCGGAAGCTTTTGGAATTATGATCATCACAGACAACATGAAAGCTAACCTGCTTACTGAACACAAGCCTGAAATTTTAAAGAAGATTTTGCCACATTTTTTAAAGAATTAAACTAATCCGTTAAGAGCTGACTAAAGAGCTACCTCGAGACAAGCCAAGTCCGCATCTCTCCCTGGAGCTGTGAAGTGAGAGAAGCCGCGGGCTCGGCCAGGAAGAAGGCGCTCTCCAATTTCCTGGCCAAGCGGAACCCAAGTTAGCGAGGAATTGAGGCGGTTGACCCCAGAACTTCTTGGCCTCCAGTAGGAGGAAATGAGCGTTCCTGATACAATAACTGGCGCGACACAATACCAAATCTTTTCCTCATTGTAGCTTTGTATGCAAAAATAAAGCTCTTTGTGTCAGTTCAATTAAGCGCTACTGGCGAGCGTGTTACTGGGAAACAAGCGTCATGACGGGGCTTTGATTTTTATTTTCAAATCCTTTCTTTTTTAGTGTGAAAGAACAAGGGAGCGTGTAAAGACGCGCGATTAAGATAATGAATTTATCATCGCAACGCGTGCCGAGACACAGGATCGAGTAGCCTTTGAATTCGAGCTGGTAACAACGGGATAAAAATTTCATCGATTTTGTTTTAAAACCAAGCCCGGATTATGTCTTTTCTTTCGTTCTGGATGTCTCAAACCCGCATTATATCTTTTTACATAGCTCGTTCTATATAATCTTCGTATTTAGTTTCCGCAGCCTTTGAATAAAATGCTACAGCTTTAGTGGTTTCACAGTTTCAATTTTTAACTGATCACTAAAAAGGCTTGTCGATCAACCAAATTGAACATTGTTTGCAGTAAATTTTATTTTATTTGTTCTTGTTTGTTGGAAAGGAATTTCAAGTGAGTTAAAAGTGCACAGAGACGTTGTTTTTTTGTTTTGTTTTGTTTTGTTTTGTTTTGTTTTTTATTATTACAAAGGTCACCGCAAAAGTAGCTGTGGAAACCAAAGGCAACAATGAGAACATAAAAAACCCATTCTGTGGAAGACAACTCTCAAAGTGTTTCCTCCACACCTTGGTGCACCTAATCCAGGCTCTCGAACTGAACCACAATAGATCAAGCTGGACACCATATTGGGCTGCTTAGGGCGCGAGAGTGATGCACCCTGGGTCAACGATAATCATCGCCGAAGGGGGCCTCTCACCATACACGCCGCTACTTGCACTTCTAATTGTTCTCTCCAAGGGCGGGCTTCTGGGATGGGGAAGGGGGCGGGGACAATAGTGTGGACTTTTGCCCTTGTCTGTATCAAACATCACTGCACCCTTGAGAGAGAGAGAGAGAGAGAGAGAGAGAGAGAGAGAGAGAGAGAGAGAGAGAGAGAGAGAGAGAGAGAGAGAGAGAGAGAGAGAGAGAGAGAGAGAGAGAGAGAGAGAGAGAGAGAGAGAGAGAGAGAGAAACAGATAGGCAGAGACACAGATAGGCAGAGACACAGACAGACAAACAGAGGGTGAGAGCGAGAATTATGGAGAATCCTACCGTGCTTGTAATTAAGGGAGTCGTATATAGTCACAGATAAAAATGGGCAAGAGCGGAAGCTACAAACATAGGGTCGAGGCTTCTTAAGACATTATCCCTGAAAGAAATTTGAGATGGCGAGGATTTGGGAGACCATGAAGCACTAGCAGGAGACAAGTAAAGACAGTGCATCGCGAGGCAGCTTAACTGAGCACAATTTTCTCTTTGTTTCCGGTGCTGGAGCTTGCACGAACTCGATCTATCGAAAAAGTGTGCTCTGCCTTTCAAGGAAAATATATAGATACAATAGTGACTTATTTTCAAACTTCCAGGTGGTATAGGATGTTAGCCCGAGATGGCTATGTAATATGTTACGGAATGTTACCCACACAACATAATGATAGCGAAAAAAATAGAAAGTAAACACACCGATACTTGATATTTACTAAGTCGCATTTCAGACTTTCTATTGTATTCACTTTGGTAATCTTGAAGCTACACAATCATGATTATGATTATTAACCTCTCTTGTGCTTCCGCCAAGCTTGTGTTCATAGCAATGATGGTTGCACTTTGTAACTCAAGATTCATAAACATGCCTTACATAGAATGGGAGGGACCCACATGACCATTGGTCGTGAGCGTCTGCTGTCCAATGACCGCCGGATGTCTGGCTAGACAAGAGGGCAGTGTAAGGCGGACAATGACCCGAGACGACCAGCTCATCGCTCTCTCAAGCTCAGGCTCTCAGATTTCACTCCCATGGTCCACGCTCCGTGGTTCGGACATGGGCAATGAAATCGTAGAAATTAATAATCCGTTACATGGGCGACCAACCAAGCACACACAATCGCTAGTTTCACCACGGGGATTGGAAACCAGATCGCTGTGCACTGGGTGTTCACCACACCACAGCTCAGTCTGAGCAGAGTTGAGGCCGCCAGGGATAGAAGATGGTTGCGAGAAGCAGACAAATACAAGAGATAGGCGTATCGGGTCAGTTTGCAGCTGTGACAATGGCCATTAGCACATAATAATTAAAGTTGTCTGAATTCGTCCCATTTCAGCAGTGAACGACCAAGAAAACGTATGGCTTTTAAAATGATGCGTGTAAATAGGTTTTACATCTCGCAGTAGAAACTGTAAAACAAGAGCGTTCTTTATTTAGGTTCATTTATTCATTACACTCATGTAAACGTAACTATCCTCATCATCATTATCATCATCATCATCATCATCATCACTATCGCCAAGAGTACTACAAACAGCGAGAATATTACCATCACTGTGGTTGTTTAGCGTCAATACAATCATCATTATTTTTCCATGTCATATCTCACCATTTCCACCTGCTACCATTTCTCCACTCTCAGCTCAATCACAATCTAAAGCGCCATGTCTACACTAGTCTAATAATTCAATTTCCACTGTTTTTGTGTGATCTTTTCCTTCCAGAATGGCGGCGGTCTGTCTCGGCCGTTGCAAGGCGTCCCCATGGTAGCCACGAGCCCAGTGCGGCATGAACCTGGAGTGAACATGCAGGGACAGCCTGTGGAGGTCCAGAGCTACCAGACACCGTGGAAAGCGCTCTCGGAGTTCGCCCTCCAGGGAGACATGGACCAGCCGCACGCGCCCTTCCAACAACTGGTGAGCAACTACAACATCCTGTGCAATATGAACCCCAGCTCGCACAGCGCTGGCTGGCATGGTGGTAGCGGTGGTGGTGAAGTTTGGGATGGTAGCCGGGACCATCACGGTAGAACCGCCGGTAACATTGGTCAGTTTAAAGCAGGCGATTTCGACAGTCTTAAAAACCATGCCGACACAATGGAGAAATTCTCTCCTCACCCTTTATCAAATAGTAACTTTGCGAAGGAAAAACTTGATGCGTACATTCCCCAAGTACCTCAAAACCCTGTCGGCTATAGTGTCAGTGCTGACGCTGAATACAACCACACTAGTTTCCAATACTCACACATGCCCCGACCTACTCACCGCCTCAACGAATACCAAAGCCCTGTTGACCTTAGTAGCCACCGTCTACACAAACCGCTGTCCAGCCCCCTGAGCGGGCTGGACGCTGCAGAGAACGATAGCTTCAACATGATGGAGGAGGAGGATGATGCCGTCGTCTATCTAGAAGATCTTTAATGTCAATGCTCTGACTAGGGAGATAAAACTAGTAGGCTAATGCATTAACGTAATCATTAAAAAGCTCTTTATCTTTATTTTGCAATGATCCACTCTTGTCCAATGTGAATGCAACTTTCGTTGGGAAGGAGAGCTGGAAAGATCATGTTTTAAGATGGCCAATGTAGTTTTACTGAAAGGGTTTAGATTTTATAATGATCGAGCATGGCACTAATCATTACTTATCCTTATCATATCTCAACAAATTGTAAACATCTGCCTTTTCATCCTCAAACACTACGGGTTCATACTCTGTTCTTTTAATTTTTGTTCCACAATCATCAAAGTAATTAAAGAAAATGAAATGAAGAAATATTTAATAAAAAAAAAAAAAAAAAAAAATGGTATAATCACGATGTCATTAACTTACTCTGGGCTTACTTAGAAACCTATTAAACGCAAGTCAAAAAACCTCTCGGTTTTTATCCTTGCAATATAAGAAATAAATTATATTAAAGACCTACTCAATTTTTAAAAATCAAACCAGAATTCCGAAAAAGGAATATCTGAGAATCCATTCTCCATCCGCTCAGTTAGGTTTGAAAAGCAGTCTTTTAAAAACTTAATACACATTAATCAAGAAATATAATTATTTTTGGAGAAAAAAAAAGAAAATTAATCCTCACAGTTGTTCTGTTTAATTACATTCGTATGTGGTTTCACAGAACAGATACGTTTTTATTACTCTTTCAATGTGATATTTTGATAGAAGTCTTTATTCTCTTTGGTATTGGGACCAGATTTATGAGCAGAATAGTCGGCAACAAATTGGTTGTGAATTGATAGGTTATATTAGCATTTTTATTGCCGTTTTGCATTACAAAAGCCGGCTATATAGATGAAACTCTATACTCTGGTGATTTAATTAAATAGTAAGGATTATATGAAAAACAGCAGAAAGACTTTTGTGTATAATTATAGCTATGTAAGTGAAATTAGATAATAATCTCGGCCTAAAGCGGCGAGTGTTAGAAAATATCCAACTGATAGAATCTCGTCAACTAATCCAACTTGTGTCATCCCTGGCTCTCTCCGCCGCCAGATGTCGTCGTTTGACCACATGGACCCTGGCCTGCCGAGCCCGCCACCCCACGGGCACCCAGAGATGCTGCTGCACCACCACCCGTCCCCCGCACATCACCCTGAGAACATGATGATGATGCACCGCGGCTACATGCACTCAGATGACATGGTTGGCTCTGTCGGATCGGATTTCTCTGGAACTCCGTCGGAGCTGTCCCACAGCCCGATATCCCACTGACTGACAAGCAGGCGGTGACTCGCATCTTCTAAAGCTCTTGGGGGGACAAGAAACTCCGAAACTCTAGGTCAACTTTATCATCGTATGAAATTTAAAGGGAAGTCAGCACGGACAAGGAGAGCTCTTGTGATAACCGCGAAGTTTGGATTGGTCTGACTCACTCTTGATTTTCTAGAATGCCTCTATACAGCCACACCTACTCGGTTTCTTCCCACCATAGGAGGAAAACAAGAACTTAGAGAGAACTAGACAATTTTTCTTCAAGGCAGCATAAACAATGGTAAGAGCACTCACTCTTGACCAAACGGTACAGATTGTTGCTGCATTTTGTGCCGACAAAAGAAGGCACGGAATCGTATCTCAGACTGCACGTTTTGTGCCGAGACAAGAAGGCACGGACTCTTTTCTCAAAGGATGCTTGGAAATCTCCATACGCTGTGTCAATGCGAAATCACTGTAACAGACCAAGAGATTCATATGAGCTGATATCTTATCCCGCGGACACCAGAACAACCTACCTGAGAGAGGAAGAGAGAGTGAGCGTATATATGTGAGTTGCAGCATAGCGTTGACTCGTGCTGAGTCACCCAGCGGCTCACCTCCAACTCTCCTCAGATTAATTTTACCGCAATGCGACAAGTAGCGTGTGAAGCCGCTTTACACATCTCGTGTCACCAGCAAGGTGTCGTGGTAGCGACCATCAATACAGGATGGATCAGGAAGACTTCCTCAGAACCTCCGGACGTACTTCTCTCAGCGACTGCCCTGAAACACGTCAAGGTTCAGGTACATTAAACTATCCTACTAACGCAGAAAGACCTTAGCAGATGGTTCAGTAAAGCATCTGTGAGCTGAACACGACTGTATCAAAAAACAACAAACGGCATCTCAGAGGTAATCCATAGCCACATGGGAGTGAGTAAAGTGGATTTCATTTGATTTCTATTTGTGATGATGTACAAATTTGTTTATAATTTTAAAATTGGAGAATTATTTTCAGCTGTTTCTTTTTTCAACTTGTCTTGATTCTCTTTTCAAAGTCAAATGTTCAAAGTTTTATGAAACTTTAGATGTGATCTCCTTGTTTATAACATGTTTGACTTTGATTCGTCTGTGCACGTTTTCTTTTGGTAAAACAAGATTCCAATAACATGTGGCACACAGTTCTATTTGGCTTAATCTGACCTAAATGTCAAAAAGAAAAAAAAAAAAAACAACCAACAAACTTTCTTTATTGATAGTATTAATGCCAGACTGAACTCAAAGAAGACTTTTGTCTTAATCATAACAATGTCGAAGATCGATTTTATTTGTATCCTACTGATAACTATAACTTGCTAGTTGTGAGCAAAACTGGTGTAAACGGTTTTGAAGCACAGCAAATTGAAATTGTATATAAAAAGTAATGTATTGTGAAATGTTCACCAAAAGATATTACATAAAAACATTCATGCAGTGAGAGAGAGAGAGAGAGAGAGAGAGAGAGAGAGAGAGAGAGAGAGACAGACAGACAGACAGACAGAGAGACAGACAGACAGACAGACAGACAGACAGACAGACAGACAGAGATAGAGAGACAGATAGAAAGAGAGAGGGGGAGCGGAGAGGTTGATAAAGAAAGAGAAACAGAGAGTGAAGAAAAAGAATAAGACACACATAAAAGAAAAACAGAGACTGTCAAAGAGAGACAGATATGAAAGACATAAATACAGATAAAGAAAGGCAGGAAAGCAGATAGAAAAGAAGCAATAGTATAAAAAGGAGAGAAAGAGAGCATGATTGTCTTACAGACCTACAGGTGTGAATTTTGGCTGTTATGGCAGCTACCGTGTATCTATACAAAATTGTGTTTGTTGTGACCCTAGTGGAGTACTGACAGCAACATTTCAAGCAGCCGCTCAGTGTGTTTTACTCTACTCTGCTACATCTTAAGAGATTAATGGTGATGGCTGGCGCTCTGCAATTATTGAAATATTAAAAGTATGGTAGGCTAATTACCTTTGATAAAATCTTCATTTTAAGCTCAAAGGGATGAGCCACAGCTCTATAAGTGTACAAGCTTGGTCTTATTTTGTTTTTCGGCGACAGAGCCGCTCAGTTCTTGAAAAAATATATACACTTTAGTGAGAGATTTTAACCTAAATACATAGTCATCCCAATCCAGCCCATCTACTAGATGGAACTTTCCTAAAATGCCTTTTCCTTCCCACGATGGCTTGCGTAAGTTAAACACATTGGAGATATTTCACTTCGGTACAGATAAGTTGACCTGACCTCCTCTCCACCCCCACTTGTCTTGACATCCAGTTGACAGGAACTTTGAATCTAGCATGTTTTCATCTCAAGCTTGTGACGCTCATTCGAAGATAGAAGTATTTCGTTTCTTTAAATTCGTTGAATTGATTTGATCTAATTAGCTTTATTCTCAACAGATTTATTCAAAAGGCACAAACAATGCGACAAGAAATTTAGGCTTTTAGTAGAAAGAAAAATTTCGCACAGGTCAAACTCTAGTGAAGAATTAGCCTGTTTTGATACTTATATACTGCGACTCACAGATGACCAAACACCACAGGTCATGTAAGTGCTCCGCCCCTCGTTGAGAGTGAAATAATGACACCGATGGCCTCTAGAGCGGTCAGTGGCTATCCATTTCCTCACATCTTCTGACCCTTTCCGGCCATCAGTTGACCAGTCAGCGGCAGTCCCCTGGCCCGGCCATAATGTGGGGCAGCACTGACAAATGGCGGGTGTCCATGCGCCTCATTTGGCACAGCAATATTAACCAGGTCTGACATAAGTCGGACTGGAGAAAGAATACCGCTAGGTACACAGAGAGAGAGAGAGAGAGAGAGAGAGAGAGAGAGAGAGAGAGAGAGAGAGAGAGAGAGAGAGAGAGAGAGAGAGAGAGAGAGAGAGAGAGAGAGAGAGAGTCTGAAAGATTATAGTATCTATCAAGCATCGCGAAAACTCCTCAGCTGAAAGTTGATCTATTGCCGTAGACGGCACATTTCTGTGTCCTCTTTACAGTCACAGAGAAATCATCTGAAGTCTTTAACGGCGTTTCTTTAAATCCAAAACAGAAGTAAAAGATCTTGCAAAATAGAAAAAAAAAATGCAGTTATTCGTATCCGTTAAATAATTATTTTGATACGCCGTTTGAGCCGAATTTATAATTTTTAGATTTGTACTTGTCTCTGACTGTTTGCTGTCCCTGCTTAACAAAGTTTGATGAAAACAAAAAATAGTATGAAGCTTCCAATTTGCAGCCGTGTGAGCTGCCAGAGAGCGAGACTGTACGTCGCCGGGCGAGTCCATTTATCAGACGGCTGGCACCTGTCCACTGTCGCCCGGCGTTATGTGCGTGTTAAAAATGGGCCGCTCAGCCGTGGAGTGTCAGCCCTGTTTGTCAGTGAGAACCTCTTCTAACCCGAGATTTAGACCCCAATCTCACCAGAAGGGCTAAAGTCACTCGGTGATAGCATCGAACTTTTCGTGAATTAGCGACAACGAGGAAGACCATACAACACCCTCTGATAGCAAAATTAAAGTGAAGGAAATTCTCAAAACTAGAGCTCAGTAACAGACTTAAATCTCAATTTGAAATAGAATATAAATAAAATTTGTGGTGACCTAGAAATATTCCCAGCCCACTGAAAACTGTCCAACTGACATTAGTGACAACTATTCGACTAGCTTGGTAGAATATTGAAAAGCAAGGGTTCAAGGAAATTTATTTTTTGGCGATGAGATCTTTTCCTTCTTGTGGCCAAGCTAGAGACAATTAAAGCCGAAACATAATTATTTCTGCCCGAATTTCTTTGAAGAAGCAAGTAGCTTAAGACCTCCCATCCATGACTAAATGTCCGCCGCAAATCTCAAACAATCAGAGATACCTGCGCCCAATTGTCCTCATACTTTCCATATGATTCACGCGACCATCAGATCTAAACCAGAGATAAACCTTTGGAGAAAGAATTTTTCAACCTAAAGATGACCACTGATTGTGATCGTTGTTTTCACTTTCCTAGCAGGTCTACTCTTGTCGTCTGCTCTTGTCGCCTGCTAACAAACAGTTCATACTTCTAGTTTCTACTCGTAGCAGAACGCTATACGAACAAGTAGCTTGTTCTGTTACTGTAGTTCGGACAAATCTGTGCAAAAAGAAAAAATGAAAATAAAAAGGTTGTAAGATTTAGAGATTTAAACATCCCCCCCTAGGTAAAGTTTAAGTGGCCAAATCTTTGGAGCGTGTCGTATATCACAGAGAAGCTGAGCTGTACACCCCACTGCGGGGCCGACCTATATTAAGATACATTTATACTTTAATTTTCTTTTGTTCAAACGAAACAAATTGGTTTTCACCAACTCTGGATTGTTTAATGATATGAACATTGTTATTTGAATGCTGCGATTGAGAATAGATCGTGACTTTATACTGAATGATTTACATGTATCAATGATAAAGAGATGTAATGTGTACATTTGAAATGGGCAATAGTGCAATCATCTTGGTTCGAACCTTGATAAAAACAGAATTATAATTTTTTAACTGGGTAACAAGACATTCTGTTGGAAAAACGTTTTGTTTCTCATGATATTTTTGTGATGTAAATATAAATTATTCTAACTGCTTCACAGTCATGTCTGACCATGATAAGTGAAGCTTTATCTCGTATTTTCTATCTTCCTTTCTTTGGAAAAAGAAATTATTATTTGTTTTAGATTGAGGCAAACGGTTTCCTTGAAAAAAAAGTTCCGTCATTTTTGTTTTGTTTTTGTATATAACATGTTAATATTGTCCATCTGCACCCCCCTATGAGCTGACTTCAAAAGATTTGAAAACAAGATTAGAGACATGCTTGTAAATGTTAGCGTATCATGTGATTTTTTGTTTTGTTTTCAAATGGTTACAAACTCTAGAAGATGTGTTTGCTGGTTCATGTACATTTAAAATTAATGATATTGACAGCTCTAGGGTGAAGAATAAAGATATCAAAGATAAGATTTAAAAAAAAGATTGGTTGAATTTACCGCAAGTAAGGCCTTATTTCCAAAACTAATTTATCTCTTTATTCTGTATAGAGATGGAAGAAATTGATATCGTTTTATTGAAATTAAAATAACCTAATAGAGTTTTCATGTTGCATGCGAGTAAATATCACATAGCGATCTGAGAGTCCATTACGTCTTAAGGGTTGCTTGAACAATCCGCGATTTTTATCAGGTCGGTCTCAGTAATATTTCCCCAAGATCTGCAAGTTTATTGTTACCTTTATTACAATTCATGTTCTTTTTTTATTATTGCAGTTTCTTTATGACTGTTTTGCTTTTCGTTTCATATTTTTGACAAGAGATAAATAAATAAATCTAATTGATTGAAACTATTTGCTGTCCTCTAACCTGGGTTCGTGTGAGGATGAGTGATGGAAACATTTTTTGAATTATATCAATTTTTTTTTTTTTTTTTTTGCATTTTAAGGATAACGAAGATGATGAGGATGGTGATTCTGTTGGTGCTGGGATGGATGGGAGAAGGAGGGAGAAAATGAAAACAAATATAAGATTTGAACGATGATGTTGATAATTATGATGCTGAAGGGAAGAAGAAGGGAGAGGAAGAAGTTAAAATTTATGATTAAAACAATGATGACAATAATGATGATGATTATAAGGATGTTATCATCATAATGGTGATGAGGATGATGATGATGATAAAGTTGATGATGTTGATGAATAAAGAGGATGATGATGATGAGGATGATGATGTTAATAATAAAATTAATGATGGTGATGATGATGATGATGATGATGATGATGATTATGGGAATGATGAGAACATTATCACGCTGATAAAGACATCGTCGAAAGTGCTTTACATTTAGCTGAAAATGATACTTACATTATTGGCAAAGATGATGATCAAAATGATATTAGAATGAGGAAAAAAAAAATAAAAAGAAGAAAAGAAAAAAATTACCAATCATTAAAAAACTCCTAGAAGATGTTTACCTCTGTCTATTTTCGGAAACTTGAGCAGCGCAACCAAAAAAAGAAATCTTAAGACAAGGAAAAAGCCTGTTAAACTTTTTTTTTTCAAAAGTTTGGTAAAACAGTATCGTAATAATCAGCCTTTATCAACATGTTCTTGGATGATTTAAGAGAATGGTTATGAGTATAGGTGAAACTTTTAATTGATCACACTACTAATTTCAGCGTTTTCTCTTTCTAAAGTGACGAGTTTTTAGAAAAGAGTAAATTCCGCGTGAAAGACGAGTGACTCTCGGGGAAATGAATCAATTACTGTTCAGAAATCTTGCTGTAATAAATGTTAAGGATCATTCAGTCGGAAACATTTAAACATGGTAAACTCGTTTTCTAAGAGATATGGGATTGCAACCAGTCGGGTATAGCGTTAAATTAGTCTTTTTTGCTGGGAGTTATCATGTAATCTGGATTTCCTTCATTACAGAAAAATTTAAATAATTTCAGCGCTTGCGGAAGGCAAAAATAAATAAAAATAACCTTCACTTTCTATTTTCCGGGGAAAAATTCAAGAATTTTTTTCCCTTTTATTTTTAGTATATAGACAAACATTAACTTTCGTAATCCGAGGGTATTGATTTAGATATCAGAAAAGTCAATATCTGTTTTGTTTTTCTTTTAGTTAGAAAGTTATATAGTTTTATGTTATTGACGACAGTACTAAATGTAGAGTTCGTTGTTACGTTGTTTATTATTTCGTATGTTTAGATTGACTTAACGTCACAAAATACGATGTGAAACATTGACAATCAAAATGAAACGTTAACTTGAACTAATAACAGGAAACAAAAATGTTCTTTAGACCCAGACAGAACGACACCAGTGACCAGCCTCCGTCAGGCACTGTGACTACAGAAGCAATCCCCTGATAGACTGATATTTTATAGATGTTTTTTTTCAGTTGATTTTTTTTTACATCAAGCTATGTAGCATCTATCCATCCTCTCTTGATGTGCAAAACAATTTTTTTTTCTTTTCCTAACCTTTAAGTTTCCAGTTATATAGCGTGAATATCCTTTTTCATCGTATCATTAACAATGGCTACGCAAAATTTTTAGAGCTATAGAAAGAAACAGATTGACATGACTTGAACTGTTTCTCTTGTCCCATCACTGTCTCCTTCTCTTTAGGTCGACTGTAAAAATCATGCAAGCTGTATAAAGATGACTGCGGCTACAGCAAGGTCATGTACACTTTGTCTACTCAATATCAGAATCAGAAACCAGTGAGAAAAATTTTTTGACAACCCTAGGTTTGTTTTTTTGGTTTTTTTTATTTTAGTTTTTGGTTCAGTTCGTTCCAACACATTAAAGAGAAGCTATTTTTCTATCGTTTTTCCTAGCCATAAGTGCTACGACACACATGCCTGTCAGTAAGGTGACTCCAGCCAGGATATTTCCATCAAGTCGAGAGGTAAAAAAAAATTTCTAACTGTTAGGCCTAGATTTTTGAGTTATATTATTTCGAGTTGTGTATTATTTCAATAAAGGTTAGATTTCCGGAAAGCTCTCAAGCAGAGTAGTTTTTTTTTTTTTTTGTTTTCCGAATACAGTCCAGAGGTGGGAGAAAATATATTAAGTGATTTGTAAATAAAAGCCAGAACCCCAAAGAAAAAAAGATAATAAATAAAAAAATAATAAATAAATTAAAAAAAACTAATAAATAGATTAAAAAAAAAACAACTCCAAAAATGTTTTTTTTTTTAAAGAAATTAAGTAAAAACATGAAAAAAAAAACCCGCAAATGCAAGGATGGAAAACATAACCACAAAAGCCATAATAGTATGATAATGCTATCATAATAGCATCTGTTGTGGTTTGCTAATCGCACACACATTAGAAGAAATGGAAGCAGCGGAACTGTGGAGTCTAGCTGTACATGGTAGCGGCCTGTAAGAGCTGGCTGGACACACCATCGTCCATCATTCATCAGGCCTAATGGACCGAGTGGCCACGTGCGGATCTCCTCAGGGCATTGGCGCGTGCTGGCTCCTGCTCACACGGGCTGACTGGGGGTGAGCAGGGGCTGGAAGGCTGGGCTCGGGGAAGACGCTAGGATGGAGACAAGAGAGATATTTCTGCTCTTAAGACAGATAGTGGGAGAGAGAGAGAGAGAGAGAGAGAGAGAGAGAGAGAGAGAGAGAGAGAGAGAGAGAGAGAGAGAGTTCCATATGAAAATATTATGGCCAAGAGGCAAAAAATACACCTTTGATTACATTCGAATGGCAGAAAGATGAACCAACATAGAACAGAAAAATGCATAGATAGATAGAGAGAGAGACGTGGGAGAGGGAGGGAGAGGAAATGCAAAAGCGAAAGAAAGGAGAAAAAGAATAAAAAGAAAGAAAGAGAGAAAGAGAGAGCAAAGTGTAAAATATCAACATTAACGTTTGAAGGACTGGTGTAAGCAACACCATGAATTTTCCACATCACCGAAATAACAATTATATAATTATATCAATCACACACTGCAGCAGGGGACAGGCTGATTACACTACCAAAATCTTTAAGAGTACAAGAAAAGAAAAAAAGCGGAAAAAACAAATCCGAAAAAAAAAAATAGAAAAAACAAACGAAAATGCAGGAGAGCACTCAGATCTTGGTCTTGATCTAGTTGTTCACGGCTCATATTTTATTTATAGAGAGAGACTTTCCATTTGGCTTTTCCCTGACACCTGTCTAGCTAGCTCTCCGTTTGGCAAGTCCTTGGGGTGGGAGTGAGCACCTCATCCTCCGCACACTGAGCAAATGGAACCAGGGCGAGAGGAGAGCTGAGAGGAGTCTGGAAGAGAGAGAAAGAGTGATAGATGGTTGAAACACCAGGGAAAGGAAGAAGGCCACACCAAGACTATGATTGTGAGTAAATTCATTCTAGGCCTAAAGAGAATCAGATAGGGAGATGCAGGCGATAGTCAAAATAATTTCAGTGGGAGGGAGAAAAATAAATCGAGGCTGAAAGAGACTGAGAAAGTGAAATAGTCATACAGACAGACTAAGAAAAACAAGAACAAATAAGATAAGAGGAAAGAGAGTCAGAAAGATTGGCAGAAAAGAAATGGATGTGTAAGAAGACAAAAGAAAGAGAAAGGTGGCTAAGTGTTTTAGTGCGCTTATGCGTGTTGGAAAGGGAGAGAAATAATGTGTGTGAGGGAGACAGAGGGAAAGACAGAGAGAGACAGAGAGGGACAGAGAGAGAGACAGAGAAAGAGAGACACAGAGAGACACAGAGAGACACAGAAAGAGAGAGAGAGAGAGAGAGAGAGAGAGAGAGAGAGAGAGAGAGAGAGAAGAGATTATGAAAGCCGATGCTGTATAATACTCTTAGTGGACGGTGCTGTGCCTGTAAGAGAAGGAGAAACGTGCGGGGAGTAGGAGGATCTCCGAGCTCTGTGACTGAAGAAGAAAGGGGGCGGGCTCAGCCGGCAGCTCCACTGTCTCGCGATTGTCTGTGTGGAGTGTCGGGCACGGCTGAAGATGAGCTCTGATTCGCCGTCTCTCTGCTCAGCTCGAACACGAGATCGAAGATGGCACGGGTGAGATGGAGAAAGTGAGAAAGCAAAGACGTCGAGACCGCCAAAGATACCCATGACCGAGAGAGAAAGATATAGTGAGAGAAAAAGAGAGACAGGCAAGGACAGAACTGATAGATAGGTGAGAAGAGACAGACAGATAGAGAAAGACATAAGTAGGTAGAATAGAAAAGAAGTACAATTATGAGAGCCAAAGGGAGACAGCCAAATATATCTGTCTTTCATTAGAAAGATTGCACAGAGATAGAGAGAGGGTGACAAACAGAGAGAGAGAGAGAGAGAGAGAGAGAGAGAGAGAGAGAGAGAGAAAGAGATAGAGAGGCAGTGGGAGACACAGAGAGAGGGATACAGAGAGAGCCAGAGAGAGAAAAGAGAGAGAGATAGAAGAGAGAGAAGAGAGGGAGAGAGAGAGAGAAAGAGAGAGAGAGAAAGAGAGATAAGACAATTCCGATTGTGCAGTAAAAACGCTTCTTGTATGGTCTATATTGAAGCCTTCTGTGTCTGCAATCTTCACGATCATGGTATTGACACATACAACTTTTCATAATAGACAAAATATTACTTTTAAAACACGCGATTATCGATACTGTCTCGGTATAAATAACAAATGCTTGTCTCTGAATCTACACCACAGTTTTTATATACTGGCTTGTCTCATAATCTACGCGAGTAAGTCACTGGTAAATTCACGGAAGTCTCGAAATCACTACATATTGATATGCGCGCTTGTCTCAAAATCTCCACACTTTGATACACGCGCTTGTCTCGAAATCTCTACACTTTGATACACTCTCCTGTCTCAAAGTCCCTCTCTCTACCCTTTGATACATCCACTTGTCGAAATCTTTACACTCTGATACACACGCTTGTCTCAAAAACGCTACGCTTTGATACGCACGCTTGATTCGAAATAAGATGTGCGTTGCCTCAGAGTCTACAAAATAATTAGAAAACCTTACTGCCTCAGAATATAAGCTTAGTTCCGGTGAGGGCTCGTCTGAAAAACACACTGCCATAGCTGATAATTGGTACTTGATTAAGAAATTATAAAAATCAAAAGTTGCGGGGAAAAAAAATCTAAAAAAAAAAAATAAACAAACAATACCATACATGGTAGATTGCAGGTACTTTAAGACTTAAAGTTAAAAGGCTCAGATATTCGCCTTTTTCAACTCTCTCCCATTTTCTTCAGTCAAGCATCAGTCTTGTTATGTTTTGGAATAAAATGCTACAATATTTAGCAGATCGCCGATATCGTCTTTAATTTGAAACAGAGATGAGGATATTTTTAAGATTGGTTTGTCTTGATAGAATTTCGGCGATGCATACGCACAATGAACTCAGACAAATACCTCTGTGAATGAATAGCCACAGTGCGGAAAGGGCAGTCTTTGAATTTGGCCCTTATTTCAATAGAGCGGTCTAGAAGTTCGAATGGTTTCCTGAATATATGATGGAGTATCCTCTTTTTACCTCACGGCTTGAGTCTATTGTGAAGTTCTATCGGACAAATCACCATCTGGATGCCTCAACGTCTGAGCCGTTTCCAAGAAGCTATAAACCTGGTTCTGGTCTTGCTCAGCTTTTGTTTCTCTAGTTCTCGACCCAGGGCGGTCTCCGACATAAAGCAAACTCGCAATTAATAATGCAAACCGCGTAACGCTGGTCTTTTCAGGCTGGGAAATCTCTCTCGACTCCTGTAGTATTTGTAATGGCGTTTTAAACACTAAAACAATGCAGATGGTTAAAATCGCATTAATGGACCAGCAGAGCGAGATAAAACAAAAGGCTCGCCTGTCGAAATAATAATAATTCTTCTGATCTTAAACTTTATGACTTTGTGGCTCTCGAACGGCGTGAAATGTCTCAGAGGTGGCTCACTTTATTTCTCTTCTTCTAAAACTTTCTATGCATCAGTGATTCGATGGTTTTTCTCAAACATCAAGGGATTATTTTTTTGAGCGAAGTCTGTACAGATTGGACAGAGCTGTCCATGCTTATTTGGTTGATCATTGCCAGGGTTTTCTCCGGGTTTGATGGCTGTTCTTATTTTATCTATAGTTTTTTTTCTTTCATCTTTTGCATCCCAGGAGAGCAATTTTTTTCTCGTACCAAATGCGAACTGTCAGCATTGGACGTAGAGCACAGGAAGGCAATGGAAAGATTTGCAACTCCGAAGCGTTATGGGTTATTTTTTCATTGAACTTGACGCGCATAAAATGATAGACGTTTTTACCTTTCAGCAACACATTCAATGAAGGTCCATTTTTTTACGTTATCTAACAATAGCTTTAATAAAATTACGATTTGTGGACTTTATATTTATTTCGCTATTTATCCTTGTAAGATGTTAAAAATTAAGCCTAGAAATTGCAATTCCGTTCAAGTTGGTATTATGGAAGCATATATAAATTTTATAAAAGAGGTCTCGACCCTGAGCAGTATTAATTGGGGTGAGTCACTGGTCTAATGCTGAAATTTTAGACCTCTCTCTGTATTAAGGGTACAAACACCATTAATCAAGGTAAGACAAGGTCTAGTCTTCATATTTCAAACTTCTTTCTATATAAATGGTACAAACGCCCATGAGTCGGGGTGGGTCACTGGTCTAGTCTTGAGAATTTAGACGTCTCTCTATATTGTCCAAGCAGTTTTATTTGAACCTAAAAGTGTTCTATCTCTGGTAACAAAAAGCTCCTCCGTCTTGATCTGTCATGAAATTATTTACAAAACTGATTTTATATGAAGATGAAGGAAAATCTCTGGGCACCTCAAAAATGGTAAGATAAATATTGTATAATTCAAATTAATAAATATTTTAATGCGGCCGTCATGAGTGAGGCCAAATATGCATTTATTCAATTTGCTGTAAACATGCTTTACTTTCTCTACATATTTCTTAATGTATCTCAGCTGAGCAGCCGGCCGATAGATTGAACAATACTTTCTTGGTGAATGTTTGGTTAGTAATTATTATCAATCAAACATGTTTTTAAGTCCATTAATTATTTTTATATTTCATACTGTTTGCAGAAAGAAACATTAAAAAAAAACCTTAGATTTTCGCAGCCAAGTTTTGGACAATTAGGCATTCTAATTATCACAAGTCCATGCTTTCTAAATTTCGTTCAATTGAATTTCTTCCCTGTTGAATTCAGACATTTTTCACCAATGTGCGTGTAGATTATCCAAGTTGTGATAAGACAAAGGACTTGGCCTCAGCCCCTCGAGTTCTGGGTCCAGAGAGGAAGCTAAGCGCCGGCTAGATCCAGTTATCGGCGATCGGCGTGGATTTGTTTGCCTAACACAACCATCAATCATAGAACCTTATCAATTCTCTGGACCCTTGCAAACTGACTCCAACAGTCAAGGACAGCCGTACGGTGAGTGAAAATCGTTGGCTAAACACACAGTCTACACTCAGACGCACTGCTCACACAAAGCTCTCTGGGGGTCTGCTTCACTGTTCGAATAAACTCACAGCGTTTGTATGTTTGTAGGAGCAAGATTTGATGAGGACCAACTCTACCGAGCTCTTATGTCAGTAGGGACAGAAGCGCACCTTTAATATAGAAAAGAAAGAAAGCTTTAGATATCACTTCATGGGGAATAAAGTAGAGTAACAAGAAATATAAGGTTTTAAGAAGACTGGTTAGAAAGCTAAGTAGACTTGGGTTTGATAGTTATGAAGATAAAGTTATTGATTATGCCATAAACTTTTAAAGATATAAAATATGCGTTTGTTTATTAGAACTTTTGCCTCTTATAATAACTTCATATCGTTTTTACCAATTTCAAATGCGCTAACAAAGTTGAAAGCCGCAAACATGTTGCAATTTTAAATTGAAAATATCCTTTTCATGTGACAGTAAACTACTTTATAGTAAGACAGTTTTTCTTAGTACCATGTTTCCCAACCAGCTAGCTCTGTAACACCGTTTTTCAATTTGCTGGTTCTATTACCATGTTTCTCAATTTAATGGTTTTGTAGCATCTTGTTTCTCGATTTGCTGGTCCTGTAGCATCATGTCTCTCAATTTGCTAGTTCTGCAACACCATGTTTCTCGATTTGCTGGTTCTGTAGCATCATGTTTCTCGATTTGCTGGTTCTTCAATTTTATGTTTCTAAATTTGCTGGTTCTGTAACACCATGTTTCTCGATTTGCTGGTCCTGTAGCATCATGTCTCTCAATTTGCTGGTTCTGTAACACCATGTTTCTCAATTTGCTGGTTCTTCAATTTTATGTTTCTAAATTTGCTGGTTCTGTAGCATCATGTCTCTCAATTTGCTGGTTCTGTAGCATTATGTGTCTCAATTTGCTGGTTCTATAGCATAATGTTTCTCAATTTGCTAGTCATGAAGCATCAAGTTGCTCAGTTTGCTGGTTCTGTAACACCATGTTACTCAATTTGCTGGTTCTGTAGCATCCTGTCTCTCAATTTGCTGGTTCTATAGCATAATGTTTCTCAATTTGCTGGTCATGAAGCATCAAGTTGCTCAGTTTGCTGGTTCTGTAACACCATGTTTCTCAATTTGCTGGTTCTGTTACACCATATTTTTCAATTTGCTGGTTCTGCAACACCATTTTTCTCATTTTGCTGGTTCTGTAGCCTCATGTTACTCAATTTGCTGGTTCTGTTACACCATATTTTTCAATTTGCTGGTTCTGTAGCATCGCGCACGCATCATAATTCTCAATTTGCTGGTTCTGTGGCATGGTTCTGTAGCATCGCGCACCCATCATAATTCTCAATTTGCTGGTACTATACCACAATGTTTCTCAATATACTGGTTCTGTAGCAAAATTGAAACCGCAAACATGTTGCAATTTTAAATTGAAAATATCCATTTCATGTGACAGTAAACTACCTTATAGTAATACAAACTTTCCTAACAATATTATATTATGTTTCTCAACCAGCTAGCTCTGTAACACCATGTTTCTCAATTTGCTGGTTCTATAATACCATGTTCCTCAAATTTCTGGTCATAAAGTATCATGTTTCTCAATTTGCAGGCTCTGCAACACCATATTTCTCAATTTGCTGGTTCTGTAGCATCGTTATTCTCAATTGGCTGGTTCTGTTACATCATATTTTCAATTTACTGGTTCTATAGCATCGCGCATGCATCATAATTCTCAATTTGCTGGTTCTGTAACATCATGTTTCTCAATTTCTTGGTTCTGAAGCATCATGTTTGTCAAACTGCTAGTTTTCTAACTCTGTGTTTCACCACTTGCCGGTTCTGTATAACCGTGTATTTCAATACAAGTCCATATTTTCCACTTGTTAGTTCTGCAATACAATGTATCTCAACTTGCTAGTTCTTTCTAACAAAGAGTCTCAACTTACTATTTCTGAAAAACCATTTTTCCCAATTTGCTAATAATTCTGTAACATCAAGTTTTTCAACTTGCTTTTTTAGATAATTACCTGGGTTCGGACAGGTGCCATTACAAGTAAGCAGTGTCACGTGATGAAAATGGAAGATTTATCAAGATTGTCTGCTAAAAACGAAATGGTATCAAAGGAGTATGTGGGGTTTTGTACACAAAGATTCTTCAATGTTATATACTCATACATGGCGCATTTATGTATCTTGGAGGAGTTTTTAAAAGTAATAGTGCAAAATTTCTAAAGTGATACACAACGAGCGTGAAAATGAGACGATCTATGTTTCCTCTTTCTTCCCACTCTCATATTTTTAAGATATTTCCGTTTATTCAGTTTTACAAATTTGACGAATGAGGATGAGAAAAGAGTTTATCTATTTTCAAATGATTCACATCTCAATTCTTGTTGCTTCTAGCTTTTTGAAGAACAATATAAATAAAGAAATGTTAGAAACGATGAGATTAACAATTATATTAAGTGTGGGTGATGCAAGATGTTAGAAGTTATCCTAGCCGTGCCTAGCTGACAAACCTTTGGAACAAATCCGACATTACTTCTCATTGTGAATTATTTTAGATTCCATTTCTCAAAATTTCCTTTTCTTTTGTCCCATCACTTTCTTTCTCAGCACTTCCTTGGAATACCTTTTTTTTTTCACATGAGGCTCTTTCTATCTATTTTTCCTCTGGATTTCATCTCCTCTGATTCTCTCAGCAACCACTTGTCCCAGGAGACACACACACGGACATGCAGCGTGACAAGAGACCACCCAGACAATAGATCTCACCACACAAGTCAGGTGGCTGGTGATTGTTTTCCAAGGCCAATATGACTGATAGTTCAAGGAATTATTGCGACCATAAATATTATACAAACATTTGCTCTCCTTCGTCCCCGCAGCCAAACTCTTCCAGCTCGCTCGAGACGGGAGGTTACACGCGGAGCTAATCCTATTGTGTTTCGTCATATAAAAAAGAAAATGATATTCGAAAGAAAATCAATGGGGCACACTTTGTGACAGTCTTCCTGTTTAAGTCATAGCACTGTTTTACTTTTATCTATCCCTCTGGCTGTCTGCATTTCTCACACTGTCCATCTGATTATCTCACCCCTTTCTCCTCTCCCCTCTCTCTTTCTCTCTCTCTCTCTCTCTCTCTCTCTCTCTCTCTCTCTCTCTCTCTCTCCATTTTCTCCTTCCTTCTATTTCCTTATATCAGTTATACTTCTCATCCTAGTAACTTGCCTTGCTATTCTCTTAATCACCTGTAAAGATAAAAAAAAGATCAAGGAACCAAGTGGACCGGCCAACTAATCAAGCCACTCTGGGCCACCTGAGGCCGACTCGCTCCACTGGAGGAGAACGAAGACCTCGAGAGTTAGTCTAGGAAAGAGCACCTGTGTTGCTCTAAAGTTTTAACTTGAGATCCCTCTTGAAGACTCGGCCGCAGCCCGGGTCTGGTCCAGTCGACAATGTCAACAGCAACATACGAGGACCGCAACGGTCAGCACTGTTGGACCTCCATTGCATAATGTCCTGTGAAAACGTTTACTGGGCGTATGTGCGGCCTGGAATGTCTGCTAACCTCAGGATCTGGAACCCGAGCAGATTATGTTCTAAGCAGAAAAGGCTTTACTGATCGCACCTCGGCCCCTCGCACCCATCTGTTGAGCCAGAGAGGTGCGAGAGGGGGTGTTGAGACACATGGAAACTGAACGATACCTCTTGTTCTCTACCTATTCTAACTTCAGTAATCATATCCTAGTTCTACAGCGGATAAAACATGGCGAGGAAAGATACATGTTCAGCCTTCTCTTTATTTTGACTCGAAATCTTTTATCGAGTCTAATTTGAAATGTTACAGTTCTCTTAAAACAGCTATTTTAACCTTTGACAGTTGCTCTTGAAGACCGCCTGGCCTGCTGCTGTCTCGGCAGTTATCACAGGGATAGAACAAGTTGTGGACCTACTAAAGGCTAACACAATGGGAAGCTGAGAGGATCCATAGAACGCTACGTAAACCTTCGATCCCTTTTCAATTCCACTTGTTTTGATTGTATCGACTTGAATGCTGCCAACCCAGTGACCTCTCCAGTAAATCGTTGATGACGCAATGAGGTCATGAACTGTCTGTGACCTCAGACGATATACCTAATAAATGTGTTGTGGCTCAAGTGGGCCATGATTGTGATTCAACATTCCTCTCGATATCTCTAGTCACAAGTTATAGAGAAATAACAGGAGATATAAAAAGTCAATGTATCACCAGCCTCTCTTTGATGCAATATATATCTTTGCTTCCCGATATAATATTGTGAAAAAATTTAGGGCGTCAAACCAATTTTGAACTAATAATATATTCTTGCCAAGTCACGCTGATACAATTTTCTATTGTTAAACAAAATCAGATATATATTTTGAAACTCTTTATAATATATGAATACGTTTTCTAACATAACATCTATATGAAACTGATGTGTATGCCTTGTAAAATATTTAGCAGGAAACATAGCAATCACCAGCCGATTTCCTTGAAAGCTTTGAGAATGTACAGCTTCCATAAACTTTAGACGTATACGATTACCTTCATTCAAACACTGTGGCTAAATGCCCAAAACGAGGCTGGTGCGCCATTCTGTTCTGAAATATCACAAGATAAATACTTTTTTGGCTTCTCCTGGGCATGGTGGGCACTTTTTATTGGGTATCAAAAGATCCATTTTGTAATATCGAGCTAAATAAAAGAAAAAAGTTCAATTTTGAAAACCTAAAGGGAATCAAAGAAGGAGACATAAATCTTTTTTGCTATCACTTGAAGCCAAAGAAAAAGAAACGGCTAGAAAAAAGGTGTGATGAGAAGATGGATAGATAGATAGATAGATAGAGAGAGAGAGAGAGAGAGAGAGAGAGAGAGAGAGAGAGAGAGAGAGAGAGAGAGAGAGAGAGAGACAGAGAGAGAGAGAGACAGAGACAGAGAGAGACAGAGAGAGATAGAAGAAGAAGAAGAAATAATTATAAAGGGTGTAAAGTTGACAGATAGATAGATGAATAGGAAGAAGAAATGACCCATGTGTAATAGTTAAAAGGTGATTGTAACAGCGTTTTCATTTGCAAAATGAACTTAAATCTTGATACCTGGAGAACAGAATAAAATAATTTCAATTATTATACATAGACTGATATTTTGAAACAATTTATCATGGTCAAGGCTAGACCTGGGATGAGAATCCCAACTACACCAGAACACACATACACACATAAACTGGGATTAGAAAAAATATGAGTTGGGCAGTTTGAGCCTGGTGGCCGGCAACTGGTCAGTGTTGTCTGATGTCATAATTATCGGTGAGGCGCATGATATTGACCAATGACCAGACACAAGTTTGTCCTGGCCTGGACAAACAGAAGACCTTGTGTGACCAACAGATCAATGTTTGTCATGCTCGAGCAAGGTCAAACCCGGTCAGTTTTATGAGGAACCAAAATTAAACACAACGCTGCAGCAATGATACAACTGCTTCAATGCTCTGATTTCTAAATGGTCATTATATATCGGTTTTGCTCTTCAAGAAATCTTCGGCAATGTAATACTTATGATGCATTAAAGTTTCTGAGTTCTGAAATGCCTTTTCTTTTGCTCTCAACAATAGTAGGAGATGAAAAATCATATTTCCATTTTTGGGATTTCAGACCAGTATTCTGTCTCCTTCAGCTGCTTCCCTGCAGGAACTCGAGTTCGGTAGTCTTAAACACTTCCGGATGATTAGCCAGATGAGGTCTTCAGGAGACGACCCAGTGCGCATGGGCAGCGAGACATTGCAAGACAGCCAATCAGACAGCGGGCGCAGTGTAATCCCTGGCAGAGTGTGTGTGTGTTTGTGTGTATGTGCGCGGTCTGCTGCTGCAACACGAGCGCCCTCCAAACTTCTGTCACTTGACCTCTGGTCCGATACTCGACAGCTCCGAATGTTTCTCTCTCTCTCTGAAAGATTTCTGATCATCGTCGACCCGTTTACCGTCGGTGGCCGTAGCGCTGGGGCACCCGCCCTGGATCCTGCAGCAACTTGAGGCCTGGAGCTACGGCGATGGCTGACGCTCAGTTAAGGGCATCATAAAAAATATATATATTATCTTCATCTCCAGCCCAGATTATAAAGTAGCGGACGTCAAACAGTTTTTCACATCATCTGTCAGGCCGAGATAGCAACATTCTACAATAAAGCGCGCTTTCAGGATCGTCTCTCGATTGTTGTTACGCATTGACCTCTTCAGGTGGAGAAGTTTAACCTTTTAAAACAAATACCGAACAAACAAAAAAAAAAACCCAACAAAACAAAACAAAAAAAAAAACAAAACGATGCACCGAAGGGAAAAGATTGTAATCATATTGTGTGCGAAAAATAAACGTACTTTGAAAACTAGAAGTCACCCACAAGATTTAGAAAGGGAAAAAAATTCTCTTTATTAACTTTGTGTTACACCAGACAACAGTGGCTAATTATGTTGTCTATAGAGATAGACAGTTACATAAATTATCATCCTGAGATAATTAACATTTTTTAGTCGAAATTTTTCAACGCTCAATAATATAATTACGAGGTCCGTTTCATAAATAAGTTTCCCTACTCTATAAAATCAAAACCGTCTAAGCTATATGTACATGAAATTTGTCACACTGAAGGATCAAACCTTTTGGGAATTCGCAATGAAATTTTGTGGCACTATGTTGAACGGATACAAAATAGCATTTACTTTTCTGAAGTCCGTTGGAGCAAAATGGCTGGCATAATAGAAAGCTCACCGGCACACCAAAATTTTTCAAGATATGACATCCGTGTCATCATAAAATTTTCTGTTATTTTGGGAAAAGATGCATCATGCATTCACAAAGATCTAGTGACTGTTTTAAGAGAAAATGCTCCTTCTATTCAGACGGTAAGAAAGTTGGTAAAAGCTGTTTCAGAGGGACGAGATGACATGGAAGATGAACCTCGTCCTGGCCGACCTGTGACAGCATGCGGGGATGCAAACATTTCTAAAGTTCTCGTTTCATTGAGTGATGACAGACGAAAAACTTGTGAGGAGATTTCTACGGAAACATCGATGTCTAGAACGTCCGTGTTTAGAGTTCTAACCAACAAACTGAATAATAAGAAGAAGTTTTCAAAATGGGTTCCACATTTGCTGACAGATGAGCAGAAGGAGTCAAGGGTCAATTTTTCCAGAAACTTTTTGCGGAGATTTCAAACTGAGCAAAATGACTTTTTGGGTCGGATAATTACCGGCGATGAGACTTTGGTGTATTCCTGGGATCCTGAAACAAAGCGGCAGTCAGCCGAATGGAGAGACTTTGATGAGCCTCGTCCAGAGAAAGTTCGACGCAAACAAGGGGCTCTCAAGGTCATGCACATGATCTTTTTTGACATGAATGGTGTGATTCTGCGCTGGCCTGTACCTATAGGCACCACAATCAATGCACAGTACTACAAGAAGGTGCTGCAAGACAAACTCAGACCTGCCATTCGAAAGAAACGACCCGGGCTGTTGGAGTCAGGCATCTTGTTTCACCACGACAATGCGCCAGTCCATACGGCCCGGGCAGTGACAGACGTTTTGGCTGGCTACAAGTGGGAACTGCTGGAGCGTCCTCGCTATTCACCTGACCTTGCTCCCTGTGATTTTCACCTATTCCCTAAAATGAAAGAACATCTTCGCGGCCAGCGATTTGAAACAGAAGAGGACATTATTCAGGCTACGAAAGTAGCAATAAAGAACCTGGACAAATGTTCTTACGTCACTGCATTTAAAGACTGGTTACAACGTATAGAGAAATGCGCCAATAATGGTGGATGTTACGTTGAATAGGTCAGATATTAAAGGCAATCTGTGCCAAATTTCATCATCTTATGCCTTTTGGTTGTTGATTTATGGAGGTGGGAAACTTATTTATGAAATGGACTTCGTATCATTATATTAACCGTCCAACTTCTTCTATGCATCAAACCACAATTCCATATATATGTATATATATATATATATATATTGAAATGAAGGAAAAACAATAACAAACAAAACAAAAACAAAAAAACGTGAAAACTGAACTAGAAAATTGATTGGGGTTTTTTCGTCTAAAAATTTCCACCTCCTGTTCTTATTTAAAAATGTAAAAGTTAGAAGAACCTCGTTGATTTAAAGTTATTTCAATAACCGAGTTTCATAGATTTTATTTTATTTAACAATTTTCTAGGAATTTCATTAGATTTTTTTAAAAATTCATTTTAGCTAACTAATGTGATTCGCTAATTCACCAGGTCTAATCTACATTAGAGAGAGAGAGAGAGAGAGAGAGAGAGAGAGAGAGAGAGAGAGAGAGAGAGAGAGAGAGAGAGAGAGAGAGAGAGAGAGAGAGAGAGAGAGAGAGAGAGAGAGGCAGACAGGCAGACAGACAGACAGACAGATAGATAGACAGACAGGCAGTTTCAGAGACAATGGGAGAAACAGAAAGAGAGACAGACAATCAGACAGACAAACTCAACTCGACTAAACTATGTTGGAACAAGAGCTAGACAGAATGAGTTGAGAAACAATAGCGGCCCTCGGCCAGTGTTAAACCTTCTTCAAACACGAACAGTTGTGAAGGAACTCACCGACCCTCCCCCAACTCTCATCGAACCCTCCCGAAACCGTCCGCAAGTCTCACCAGGCCAAACTTGAGGTTCGAGAGGCCCATTCAGCGTGACCGCTACACCTCTTCAGGAGCTCTTGTGAGGAACAGAGATCGAGGACAAGCTCCAGTCAGTGTCAAGGATCTTTGATCACTGCCGTGTTTCGGTGAATTTGGTTACACAACTAGGGAAAAAAAACATGGCTGTAAAGACCGCAATTGGCTTCCGATGTTGGGACCTTTTTTTTTTAAACTTTTGCTGTATTGCCCTATGATTTGTTCCGCTATGAGCATTTTATGATGTTAATTCTGATGGACAAAATGAGCTACTTTAGTAGCTCTTTCAGACAAATTAGAAGTTGATTTTGTAAACAAAAGTAGATAAGAAATTTGTTTTCTGATGAGACTCTTGTAATGATAATTTCCACTGCATTGGTGTTGCAGATTAGTATCCAATGCAGGATATTCCTAAGCAGGATAATGCTTGATAATCACTGAGTGATAAGAGGATATTGACTGCTGTATTTCATCATTCACCTAGAAAGTCCAACAAGACCAAACATAAATGTCATGTAACGTCAAGATAGTGGAGATATCCACTCATAGGATCACTTGCTAAACTTGACGAATTTATTTATACAAGAGTAGACAACTTAAATCTGTCCACCAGGTCGATATGACTAAGGGATAGATCAAAATAGATATTTACACTATTCTTAAGAATTGATTCCTTTTTTATTCTAAACCTTAGGAAATAACTGGCTTAATAGGACGAATTGACTGATTTTGTAAAATCCAAATCTATTAACAATTTTTTTTATAAACATCCATTGTCATGTAGGTTTAGATAACTGCGCTGCTAAGAATTCCAGCAAGACAGTGCGCTTTTATGCACTAAACGTGCAAATTTACAGCTTTCTAATAAGGGTTTATAAGGATCTTAAAATAAGTTGGGAAAGTAGGGTCTACAGAATTAGTCGATTTCCTTTATTAACAAGACCTTATCGCGAATATGAAAATCTGCAGAAAACTCATGCAATAGTTTAGACTAGACTCCTAGGGCATGTTAGCAAGACCCAAACTCATTTGGTCACTTAAAAAAATTGTGAAAAATTCAAACTGACTCAAAATACTTTAGATTTGGACTTCGAGCTAGAAACATGACACAGTTACAGATTTCTTAGACATCTAGATAGATTCTCACTAATCTAGATATTTAAAAAAGGCTTGCTGTAGGGAATTGGTGTAGGAGTTCTGCAGTGTTGTTTAGATCTAAACTGCATATAATGTTAGAAACAGTATGGACAGCGCGCTGATTGCCTTGCTATACCTATTCTCATCCCTAACGTCAAGCTATTAGAGGCAATATTTATATTTCTGCCCTTGAAGTACGAACTGTGGATTACGGAATCAATGAGTGAAGGAGGGAAAGGCCTGTTGAGACAGATTGAGGAACTGGCAGAATTAGAACAACAATTCCACTGAAATCAAGTCTAGCTTATCAAACAACAAGATAATAAAATACTGCACACGCACAATCACCAACAGCAGACAAAATCAAAACAAAAACCGTAGAGACATTGTCTGGCCTGAAAGGTATTCTGCACATTGTCCCAGCTCCCCTAGGACTTGAGGAGCAGACTTTGTACAGGAACTGGAGAAGGTTTCCAGGTCTCAAGGTCCGGAGAGTCTCAGAGAGAGGCAAGTCAGCAGCCCTAGCTGGCAGCTCCTCAGGGCCAGGTTAGCTATGCTCTAAATGGAACGGCCATTCCTTTCTTCAGGAAAGACAACTCCTGAGTCTGCAGGAACTCTCTAGAGACACACCTTGTCTTTGATGTGTCTTCATTCTCGAGGCAGAAACGCGTTCTGTTCCGCTGTCTGGGTTGTGGCTGAGTGTATGAAAACAGCGGAGCTATTAGTTTTCTGGGTCTACCCGGTATATTATGGACTCGGCTAGACGTTCAAAGCAGAGACAAAGCTCACTGATGAAGTTCATCGATCTCGACATTTATTATGCAGATCCGACAAACACGAACGACTTAAGTACTTCTTACCCAGCTTCGTTTCCAGGTCTTTAGCTTTCTGCCTAGTGTTCCGGGGCTTTCAGTTCCCTTCTTTGTGTCACATTTATATCCTTCTCTCTCTCCCCATCCCCCTTGCTCTTTGTCTTTCTCTCTTGCTCTGTCTCTCTCTTTCTCTCTCTCTCGAATTATATATCTATGTCCTTGAAATTTTATTCAATTTCTTCGTCTTTTTCGAACCTTCTAATTTCACTTTCCTAGAACTGTTACTCTCTTTCCTTTTCATTTCTCTCTCCATGTCTGCAGACAAATAAGTTTCGATCAAAAATACACAGCTATACAATTGATATTGATATTTTTTTTTCAAATTGTTAGGATTTTGTTTCATAAAATATGTTCCTCATGGAATATGGTTCTGTTTTCGTATTATCTGCGTTCAAACCACACAACATCAATAATGAATTCGTTCAGAATTGTTTCACATAAGATCTTAGTTTGACCAATAAGGCCTGGACTCCCCCCCCCCCCTGTCTCTCTCTCTCTCTCTCTCTCTCTCTCTCTCTCTCTCTCTCTCTCTCTCTCTTTCTCTCTCTCTTTTTTTCTCTCTCTTTGTCATCTCATTCTCTGTCTCCCTTTATCTCTTTTTCTCATCTCATTCTCTCTTTGACTTTCTCCATCTCTTTTTTTTTCATTCTCTCTCACTCTATCACTCTCTCTCTTTCTATCTCTCTCTCTCTCTCTCTCTCTCTCTCTCTTTCTCATCTCACACTCTCTCTATCTCCCTCTATCTCTTTTTCTCAACTCATTATCTCTCTCTTCCCCCCTCTCTCTCTCTCTCCCTCTCTCTCTCTCTCTCTCTCTCTCTCTCTCTCTCTCTCTCTCTCTCTCTCTCTCTCTCCCTCTTCCTCTCTGAAATTTTTCTTGAACCTAAGCTGGAAACGTTCTAGTTGTGTAGGACATTTATTGATGCTGTCCTCAATGATTCTAAAATAAAAGATATTCTGGTCAAATCAAGTTTTATTCATAGATGATCGATTCAAAACAGGATATTTGTTGGTTCTAACGATTTTCTTTAGTCGAGATGCGAGAACGCTTGCAACAAGAGAAATGAAACCTTTTTAGAAACGTCGAGTCGCGTGATAAAATTTGAAATTATGAAGATTAATCACAAGCTTTTCAAATCAGTCTACTGATCTACATCAGTTATTTATTTACTAATCTTTATACCTATTTACTTCTCTATTGATCTTTCTACCAAACTTTTTATCGACATATCATCAATATCTATAGTTATCTGTCTCTAATTTAATCTACTATTATTATTTACACCATCTATCTATTTATCCATATAAATCTCTCTTTCTTCATATCTATCTATATTTCTGTTTATCATGGTGTCTGCCTAACTGTCTATCGTATAACTTCTCAGATTTTCCCCCATCTCTTATTTGTTGTATATTTATCCTTCTGAAATGCAGTTTTCTCGATATAAATTTCATCATTCCATACTATTTTTATAATTTATAATTCTTTTCAAACTCTTATACATCCACTATTCAAACTTAATTATCCCTGTTGCTGTAAATTAGACTTCGTGAAATATTTCAACTGAAAAGGCAAACTATAAATCTAGTCTCTCTGTTCTCTTGCTAATAATAAAAAAATCTTATGAGACTCGCTTTCAACGTTTTACTGTATATGGAAAAGCTGGAAGCTGGGAAAGTTTGTTGTAACAATGTAGACACTTGCCACGGTCTCTGGAAAGCATCTCTAGACAGGACACTCTTTTTTTTTTAAGGAACATGGATTTTTGAAATCTTCTCGATTCTACTATTTCAATTATTTTATATTTATGATCGCAGACAATGCAAAAAATAAATAAATAAAAAATAAATAAAAAGAAAAAAACAAACTTGGAAGATATGGACAGTGGTCTTTATTTTTTAATTAAGAAAAAGATTTGATAAAATTTTCGATCAAAACGTTATTTTTATTGAATCGTCATTAAAAATTTACACACACTCAGGAAAAGTTTCAGCAATACTTGATTTAAGTTTTAACTTTTCGCTCATTTTTTGCCATATGATAAATCACAAAGGATTTTCAGCTCAGGAAAAGTTTCAGCAATACTTGATTTAAGTTTTAACTTTTCGCTCATTTTTTGCCATATGATAAATCACAAAGGATTTTCAGCTTTTCTGCCATCGTTACAAATGAATGCATATTAACTCACTTGCTTTATTTTGATGGACATGAGAATGAGAAACAATCGCAGACAAGGGCATTTTTCTATGGAAGCTGTCTGCATATGTAGACTGAGGTATGACAATCTGCTTGACCAGGTCACGCTGAGGCCCCCGTCCGCCTGGTAATATAGTTGCGGTTAACTGACGCCATGAAGGAATTCACCGGGTTGCGAACAAAAAGAATGCATTTCTGCCTCAAGAATGTATTACTGCGCGCCCGACCTCGGGTCTGGAACTAATTTCATAACTTGAGCCAACCCGGCTAGAATGAGTGTACATTACTTCCCTTGACATCCTGTGGCGATGTCTTGGAGAAGATCTCGGTTCACTTTCTTATAGTGACGTGCGTTTTTTCTTTCCTTTGGTGAACTCACTTTCAATTCTTTTAAGACTTACCGACATACAATAAATAAAAAAAAACACCCATCAAAGGATGATATTTCATTTCACTTGCTTTAGTTTCAAATTGCTATATATGATTCTGACCTGAAAGAGGCATTACGTTTTACGTTTAATGTTTGTTATTATTACTCTTGCCTTCCAAGGGAGTGAAGTAAGAGAAAATGACTAGCAACACAAGGATTGATCTGAAGCCTAACGTTGAAATAGCAGGTTTGGAATAACGCGGGAGCGTAATATATGTTGTTTAATCATTTGTTTTGGGATCTTCTATGTATTGCTAAAGTCGAAGTATTTGGCTGTGGCTAGATTCGACTAGATTTATTCTCTTTGCCAATAAATGGAGATTTTCTTGAGATACGATTTGGCTTTTTTTTTCTCAATTTCAAAACTCCAATATGCCCAGCATTGCACTATTGGTTGAGTAAAGTTCCGTCAGTATCTTGGCCACACCTTGCATCTTTATAAGGCTTGGTGGGCGAGCAACATCATTATGAAACCATAAGGAATTAAAACCAAATATGCAATAATGATGCCAAGCTTCTGGTTATAAATATGGTTAACAATTGCTTTCTTCATCTATATATCCCTCTTTATGTTGTCTTTTGGAAAGCAACAGTTAACAGTATTGTGTAGAGAATCAAATTAAGCCAGCCTTGGTGATGAGCGCTGGGCCGAGGGTAAGCGATAACTTTCTCCGGTTCTGGCTGTGAGAAGTTTGGTAGTGCTGGACGACAGCGCTGACCTACGACTGGCTTATCCGTCTCCGTCATCAGTGGACCAGATGATAATGTATCCACGCCGACCGCTGCCAAGTCTTCATGGAGGAGCCGAGAGTGAAGGTCGCGCGCTGGGAAAAGGCAGACAGCGGGGTTTAAATAGTCTAGACAGGCGGAGGGTTCTCATTCTTCATCAGAAGACTGGTGGCAAGAATGGACTTGACTTGAAGGTTTCTCTAAGACCTGTCGGTTATGATTGTTTTCAAAACCATAATTGTTAAAATGTCTTGCACAGATCGAATTTGTAAGATGTACACATCTCAAATTAATAAGATGTTAGCAGAGCGGCTTTTTGTTTGTTGACATGTCTCTTTCTTTTATTTTTGAGTTTTCTTTTCCTAATTTTTTCTTCAGAAGAAAAGGACTTGAAAGTACATTCAGGAAACAAGCGAGAGAGGCAGACAGACAGAGACAGACAGCGTTTCCTCCTTAAAAAACACCAAAAAAACAAAGCACAAAAAAAAAATAATAAAACCCGAATAACATGAAAAAGAGAAGCAAAAAGGGAGAAAAAAATTCAGGTAGAGCTGTGTATGGTTAAGAGATTTACAAAAGACTCGCACCGGATTATTACAGGACAACAAAAGAGACATTACAATGATCTAGAATTCAACAGACAAAGAGTTCGCCTTTGATAAAGCTTTATCTAAAATAACAAAGGAATAGAATAGTACAAAAGCTATATCATAGTTTGAAAGAATAGAGAAATCTTACCCATTCGTTTTCAATATTCTATTCATTGTTTTCTTTAAATTAATACATTTTTTTCATTAGATCTTTGTGATCTGTGGATAGGACAGTAGGAGATTGATAAAAGCAAAGCTATTTAATATGTTATACGGCTGAGAAACAGAAATCATAAGATCAAAATTTTCTTCGCCCTTCTGCTCATGCCAGTACAACGTCTTCATCAAGACATCAAAAAAATCTCAAACATTATTTTTATCATTTCAATCCTACTGCTATGATTGCTACTACTACTACTACTACTACTACTACTACTACTACTACTACTACTACTACTACTACTACTACTACTACTACTACTAATACTACTACTACTACTACTACTACTACTACTACTACTACTACTACTACTACTACTACTACTACTACTACTACTACTACTACTAACTATTATCATCATTACTACTACTACTACTACTACTACTACTACTACTACTACTACTACTACTACTACTACTACTACTACTACTACTACTACTACTACTACTACTACTACTACTACTACTATTACTACTACTACTACTACTACTACTACTACTACTACTACTACTACTACTACTACTACTACTACTACTACTACTACTACTACTACTGCTACTGCTAACTACTACTACTACTACTACTACTACTACTACTACTACTACTACTACTACTACTACTACTACTACTACTACTACTACTACTACTACTACTACTACTACTACTACTACTACTACTACTACTACTACTACTACTACTACTACTTCTTCTTCTTCTTCTTCTTCTTGTTCCTCTTCTTCTTCTGCTACTCGATGTCTTTTCAGGAACTTTCTTGTCCTAATGTGGGCAATAAAAACTCTAAGGACTAAATTTCTAACTCCTTCATGTTCAGCCATATTCTTCGTTTCAAAATAAAAAGAACTTCCGGATTTCAAGATGGAGGAGCTTAACCAGAAGTCCCGGCCTCTTGATATTTTTTTTTCATAGATTCAATATCTTGCTTACAGCTCTCATATCCACGGTGTTTTCAGATAATCGTAACAAAGTTTTGAAAACACCATCTTAGGAATGCCACTTTGTCTCCATTCATGAGACTCCTTGAATGAACATAGGCCCAGGGTCTGAGTCGAGTCCTACCGTTATTTGCAGGCCTTCGCAGCAATTAAAGGCTTTTAGCCTGTGTTCAGGTCTCTTCTCCTAGTCATCAAACAGCATTGTGTTCTGCGGCCTGCGCCACTGGCAGGCACAACAGAGAACCCGGAAAGCGGAACCCTGGTGTGGCGCGTGCGTGGACGCATGTGACGGAAGGCCAGGCTTGGGCGTGGTGTATGTGACACGTGCCTAGACCGTGAGCGACTCAGGTGAGTCCTCGCTCCCACGGTTTGTCCATACAAGTTCCAGGTGAAGGAGGTGAGCCTTTAGAGAACAGCTCTGGGAGCTCTGGGAATAGGAAGCAAGGCTAGGGTTGGCTTGACTTCATGGGAGAAAATTACCATTCTGACGGGGGAAAAGGAAAAAAGTTTGAAATATTGACTGAAAAGATTGAGCAATAAAGATAATGATTATCTCGATGATGGTTTAGATGGTGATGATGATGGTGATGGGGACGAAGGAAGTGAAGCTTGTAATACAACTATGATGATGTTATTGGTGACACTGGTGTCACTCTGCGGATAATTATGATGCTGCTGCTGTTGCTGCTGCTGATGATGATGATGATGTGATGATCTGAAATTGTTGAAATAGAGAAGAGCGTTGTTGTTTACAATGACAAGAACAGAATGTTTTTTTACAAAACACATTAGGCGAGAGTCTGCGTTTCCAGCTCTCTGATGAAGTCTAAGTTCCCGTGACAGTGTTACCCACTAGACAGCCCCAAAGCTCATAGAAGATGGTTAGAATCGTAAGTCTCGACTTGCGCAGGAGATGGTCCCCTCAGAAAAAAGAGCGCAACGTCCCAGCGAACCCCACCCAAGACACATAACCATGCTCGATCTCTGTGCGCCACTATATATACATCTCCACACAAACAGCACAGTCATGTACCGCACATGAGCCCTAATAGCAATAAAGATCTCTAACTTTAATTTTGTAACAAAATTTAAATGAAAACGATGTTGTTTAATTAAAAGGACATAAAAGCTTTCCCAAGTACTGAACCAATCCTGAATTTTCCGTAAACCATGGCTAGGACTGCATAATTTGCAAGTTCAATTTTTTTTGTTCAAATGTGCTACTTTTAAGTCGCCATGATCCCAGAAACAACACAAGCATGAACCTTGAGACTTCACAGAACCATTGAGCTTTGTGCTTTTCTTTTTCAATGGTTATTTTCTATGTTATCTTTCCAAATTATTATCTTTTGACTTTCCTAATCGGCCCACGTTTGATTTTTTCGAATTGATGATCGATCTAGGCCTAATCTTTTATTGAATAAGGTGGTGCTACTGCTAGGATATCGTTTTCTTTCATTATGGATACCTCTTGCATCGCTTGGGATAGTAGATGGAGATTGAGAAAGTATGATGCTGGAGATACTGTCATGCTCCCGACTGTTTTCCTCTAAATATCCATTTGATAGGATGCTGTAGGTCGTATTTCGTTTTTTAAAATCAATCTTGAGAAGAAGTAATAAGTGTTTATTCCATTATTTATTGTTGTTTGTGCTATCTATGTAAAAGCAATAATTAAATTACTTATCTGTTTGAAAAATTAAAGCACTAAACAGGTTGGATGCGTAGACAGATTTCTTCAAATGATATGATTAGAGAATACAGCTATCTAGAACTCAATTACTTAATCATTCATTGCTATATTTTATTTTGTAGTCTGTAAATGAAGAATGCTTCCATCAAATGTGTATCTCTATGAATTACCAATTGCCTAAATAAACATAGAAAGGTAATGGGACTTACACAGCAATTACACAGTACTATAGGACGGTGTAGGAGTAAGATACAGAGCGCCTAGCTCATTCGCGTCCACCTTTGCCCCTCCCCCCTGGTAGGTTCTGGCATTTCGCGTCCCTCGGTGTCCCGACGTCTGTAATAGCTCCAGATCTAAACAATGGCTGCTCACCAGCACTGGTCTTTGATTATAAACATTTACCGCGCTCAACAGGGGCACAAGGCCTCGAGCCTGCAGCCATTGTGGCCTGCCTAAACACCATGATGCTGGAACAATTGGTAGTGGTACGGTGGGATGAAGGGGAGGAGGGAGGATACATCAGGTTTGGCCAGTAGAAGAGAAAAGACAGGAGACAAGAAGGCAGGTCGGCTGGCCGGCCGACATTCGAGCGCCATTGTGGACCTCCTCGTCACAAAGATGCATGTGCGCTGGGATCAGGTGAGACAAAGACTGGTGTCGCTCCCCGTCTTCACTTCCGGTGAGCGAACTTGCCGGGAGTTATCCTGGAAAACTGGGCATGCAGGCAAGTTCCTCGTCAGTCTGTGTGTATGCGTGTCTGTTTGTATGTGAGAACATTATGGTCGGGCGGTTGTGTCACAGTCTTTTTCTCTTCATTTCTTCCAACATCCAGGCGACCCACACGCACACTTTATGTTCGAGCGCCGTAAACCAAAGTCTGGAGAGGCGACGCTGCGTGCTCCTGGGGTCTACCAGTCAGCCATTATTGCTGTTTAATTCTCTCAGTGAATTGTCCGCCCCTTTTTTATGCATTTTAATTCTTGTGTCTTGCGTGAAACTGGCGATCTTATATTAATGCTCTGACCCTCCCTCCCTTCCCTCCTCCTTTTTTTTTTTATATATTTTTACTCCAATAATCTTAGAAGATATAAAATAAACTAGGCTGCTTCAATTCTGGTGACAGAAAAGCAAAAGAATGTTGGGTTCATCCCTTAAGTGCAGGCACACACCAGAACTAAGAACCAGCAGAATTGGATGATGACAACAAATACAATTAGCTAACCAGGAGAATGGGGTGGTATGTAACTATTTGAGGAAAATCAAGGGTTGAACAAAAGCTGGAAAAATTGAAACAGTATCCGCCAGGAGGATGTTTTGAGATAACTCAAGGGTGGAAGTGGAATTTTCAAACTGTTGCAATATCCTCGAAATGCTAAAAGAAATCCCAACACGAAGCATAAAATAGTTAAAAAGATGGAATCTCTCATGATCTACCTCAACTTAAGCCTTCCGCTATGATCTGTGAACTTCCCACTTGAGTCGATTGTTTGTGCAAAATCGACATCATTTCTCACCTGCAACCTTTCATGGATTGGAATTTACCGAGTCAGAAATTCTTGATGATTTATAACTTCTATAGCTGCTCAGTAAAATGTGTTATTTTAACTTTATCGCAGTATAAAATATGTTACTTCAATTTTGTCGAACAATGAAATGTGTTACTCTAACTTTGTGTAATGCAATGTGTAACTTTAACTTTGTCGTACAATGAAAATATACAAATTTAACTTTATCACACAATGAAGTGTGTTACTTTAACTTTGCCGCACAAAGAAATGTGTTACTCTAACTTTGTCGCACAATGCAATGTGTAACTGTAACTTTGTCGTACAATGAAAATATACAAATTTAACTTTATCACACAATGAAGTGTGTTACTTTAACTTTGCCGCACAATGAAATGTGTTACTCTAACTTTGTCGCACAATGCAATGTATAACTTTAACTTTGTCGTGCAATGAAAATATACAAATTTAACTTTATCACACAATGAAGTGTGTTACTTTAACTTTGCCGCACAATGAAATGTGTTACCTTAACTTTGTCGCTCATTGAAATATGTTACTTTAATTTGTAGTACAAATAACTTTTCAGCCACTGAGCATGACGGTTCACTGAGAAGTGCATATTTCAAAACATTTGAAAATGTCGCAGTGCTCCAACCACGAGAGGGGCGCATAGAAAGTCGTTACGGATGGCTAAATATGGCGATTGTGCAATGGTGAGTAGAAGCCACGGAACCTGTGAGGTATGCGTGTGCTCTCATGCGTGACTGCTGTCATCATTGGCCGTGACATTCATACGCAAATAGCGTGAACTCCTCCCCCTCCCTCCTTCCCTTCCTCATCTCTCCTCCCCCCCTTAAATCTCTAGTGTTCCCTTTTGTCCGCTCGGTGAGCAATCAGTATATAAACCGAGAGAGAATTACAAAATTGAATTTATAATGATTATTACTGCGTAAGAGGAGAAAGAGAATTGGTAATCATATGCGACCTTCCAACCATAACAATAACTACCATGAATGCTGCCTTTTGTTCATGCTGTTGTTTCTCTTGATCAAGCCAATCTTTAATTTATCATTGGAAATTCTCAACTCTAATCACAGATCAAAGGCTGGGAGCACGGTACCGCGACAGTCCTGGCCAAGATTCACAGCGAGGCACAGCCAGGGGTCGGGGCTTGAATGGTTTACTTTAACCGTCGCCCATGGGAGAGCGTGCACAGGGAGAATAAAATAATATTATTTTTTCCACTGTAGTGAAGATATCTATGCATTGACAGAAAAGTAATTGTTGTGTTTGCTTGATAACTGAGGCGATTAGCCATAACCGGTGTCAGTAAGACAAAGAGAGCTCAGCTCTTTCCTCATTAATTATTACTTGCGATACTTTTCTCTAGGAGGGATAAATTTTGAAAAATAACAATAAATGTCGAACAAAGAGAGGGAAATCAGCTGGACAGATGAAAGTTGATGAGATTATAGACAGGAAGAAGGCAATAAAGTATCGCCCCCCTGCAATCTTGTCACAGTGGGAAACAGATTCCACTGAATCAAATAAAGAGACGATAAGAGCTAAAAATCAAGAAACATAAATTATAAATTCATCACAATATACATAATGAGCTTCCAACTTAAAAATTTTAATAAGAGAAAAAGTAATTTTTACCATGATTATTTTCTCTTATATTGATACCACCACAATAGCACCAGTGGTGCGAACATATTGCAGCCAAAAAAAAATGAAGTAGCACAGAAGGAAGAAAGTCACAACTTAAACTAAAACCTCATGTTTCTAAAACTACAATTGAAAACAAGCCCATTCTTGTAAAAGAGAATAGCTTACTGCACGATCTCAAACACTCTTTAATCTACTCAAACATAGGTTCAATTAGAAGAACATTTATAATTTGAACATTTCGTTGAAGAATAATCCAACTAGTTCATTTTTCCACATTTGAAATAACGACAAAAAAATTAATATGAAGGACAAAAACTATTGTTTTCTGTTTCAAATATATACCGAGTACATTGTTGCTATATTTCTCTTAAAAGCCGAATATATTTGTGGCTATGTATCGCTGAAATTCCGAGTACACTATGGCTTTATTTCTCATAAATACTGAGTATATTGTGGCTATATTGATCCTCCTAAATATCGAGTACACAATGGATTAAATTCTCTTTCATACCGAGTACACTATGGCTTTATTTCTATTAAATACCGAGTAGGATTTTACTTAGCGCGAAACCAATAAAGACTATAAAAGCCATGCTCGATAGTTAAGTTTTTCTTAATTTTGTATCACGCTAATAATCAGCTTATTACTCACTGAATTTTTAAGATTTTGAGACGAACTGATAATTGAGTTCAGCAAGGCAGAGTTTAGAAAATGAGATCCCCAGCTGGCGCAGAAGCCATGGCGTCTCTCTCCATCCGGTTCCGATGGAAGCAGACGCCGCCAGGTGTTACAATGTCTAGATCTAGATGGTTGCTTCTGTAGCCCATTAGGATTTCCAGAGATGCGACGTCTGGATCAATGCTTTAGAAGTCAGTTACGATTTATTATTGAAAGTAATTGCCCCGGTTGAATGCATCTTCAGTCAGGTTGTCTGTTACGATTTTAATATTGAAAAAGGTTCTCTTGATTCGATGACTTATTTCATTTCTTTGCGGTTTATTCCGAGCTTTGATTGAGAAACTCAAAAAAAAAAAAAAATAAAAATAAAAATAAAAAAAATAATAATAATAGAAAAGGGAATAGCTTGTAACGTCGTGCGAGATGGAATACATAAATACGTGTGTCGGTATCCTACTACAAACCCAGAAACCTTGCTAACTGATTTATTACTTATCTATGTATCTATCTCTCCATAAAACTTTCTTATTTTTCAAATTGTCCTCCTTTCCACCTAAGTATAGATCGAATTATCTAAGGATTGTTTGATATGTATGTATATATGTATGTATGTATGTTTGTATGTATGCATGCATGCATGTGTGTATGTATGTATGCATGCATGCCATGTATGTATGTGTGTATGTATGTATGTATGTATGTATGTATGTATGTATGTATGTATGTATGTATGTATGTATGTATGTATGTATGTATGTATGTATGTATGTATGTATGTATGTATGTATGTATGTATGTATGTATGTATGTATGTATGTATCTATCTATCTATCTATCTATCTGTCAGTAGTTCTCAACCATGGGTTGAGACGGGGGTTCGCGAGATCATTAAATTCAAAAGGTTTGTTTACTACTTTACTTGGGGATTGAGGTATAAGGGATTGCCAAACAATCAAAAAGAGAAGTGGGGGAAGTGGATTGAAAAAGGTTGAGAACCACTGATCTATCTATCTCTTTATCCACCTAATATCTGTCTAATCTATTTCTGTATTACGCAGTTTGCATAGGCATCTGTTTATCTCAACTTTGTATATTACGTCTGACAGCTATTTCTATTAATCTATCTATTTATGCTCCTAGCAGCTAGTATTATGTTCTCTCTTATACCTCTCTATGTCACTATCTATCTTACTACCTATCACTGGATCTATTAATAGTGCGCATGGCTTGTGTTCTTTAAAGGAAATTTTTAAAAAAAAAACGTCGCTGATTTTACAGTATTGATAGCTTTGTCTTATTCTTTGTTTCACAGAGTGAAGTTCAATTCTATGGTTTCCTTATCAATTTGAACAGAAAACGTAAAGGTTAGGCTAGCCTGGTGCGGAAACCATTTTACAAAATACTAAGTGAATTATTCCACTTCCATTCTGTGTGGGTTTGAGTAAATTCAGAAACCTTAAACGGTACCAAGGAAGTAAAGCGTATTTAGTTAGCTTAGAGTATTTGAGGAAATTCTAGACACACAGTTATGAAAAGTGAATTTAATTTTTTCCTTACAATTTTCTTTTGTTTTTTTTTTTAAATGAAGCATCGTTCAAAGTTTCACTGAAGCTAGATAATAAATTGTTGAATGAACCGCACTTTTAACTTTACTCTAAAAGCTCAGAAAAAAGAAAGTGACTATAGATCATCATAAAGAAGATAATATTCCCACTGATCTTGTGACCAGGCTCATCAATACCACGCTTCGTCACTCAATACAACGATCTGTTTTCTGTTTTAACATCCCTCCCAGGAAATACACTAAAACGTCTACTTAGATCACCCAACCGGTTTGAAAGCTGCGTGGAAAATTAGTGAAAAATCAGGAGGTACCAGCAGTTTCTCAATCCTCCTTTTCAGAATGAGATTAAAATCAACAGATCACATAATTAATTTTGTTGTAGAAGAACGCCACCCCGAGGCTCATTCGTCACGACCGACTGTTCTAACGCGCGGCCCTATTTTCGCACTAAAATCCGCATTAATGAGTTAAAAGCATCAATAATCTACTGAGATTGACAATCCTCGACTTGTGTTTTATAGAGGCAGGAAATTTGTTTTGGTACGCATCATTTAAAATATCGAGAGAAGCCGAGGAGACACGTCACACCAGCAGCGGGCTGGGGATTTCACAGTCGCCATGGAGGGGCTTGGAAGGTGAGTCCAAAACAGCTCTACGCTCGCTCGGGGAATTAGCAGTGATTCCTTGGCTAATGAGTTAATGGATCATCTTCGGCGTGGAGCCCGGTGAGGTCGCCAAGTTGCCAGACTGGAGGGAGATAATGCATATGCTGGTCCTGGTGGCTCCACGCGACACAACCGTTTCCCTCTTGCCGTCCCTGGAAGCAGGGCTGTTACCTCGTTAGCCGCGGCTTTGTCTCCCAGCATCCCCTTGTGTTGTTGGTAAAAACATCAGCTTTGTCACGATGCTGTCACTCTTGGAAAAGAAAGAAAGAGGAAGGTTTCAGAACAGCGCTTATGCAGGAGACCAGGAGATGGATTAAAAACACTGCTGAGAAAAACAAAGTTGTTGGGCAGATAAAAAGGAAGCAACATGGAACAGAGTCCGTCGACATTTAAAAAGAAGATGCTAAAAGGTTACAAAAATAAAAGGTATCAAGAGGAACAATGTAGAAGCTAATATATGCAATGGGCGTAAATATGATTAAACATATCGATAGATAGACAGAAAGATAGATATATACATAGGTCGATAGGCAGGTAGGCAGAAAAAGACAGATAGAAAGATAGTAAAATAGACATAAATAAAAAGAGATAGTTAAAGAGGTAAAAAGACAGATAGATAGATTGAGTGACAGGTAGGTAGATAAATAGATAGTTGGACAAGCAGATAAGAGAAAGATCGATAATCAATTAGATTTACCAATAAAAAGAGACGGATAGATGGTTCGAAGAACAAAGCTGGGGCAGAAAGAGAAACAGACAGAGAAAGAGAGAGAAAGAGAGAGAGAGAGAGAGAGAGAGAGAGAGAGAGAGAGAGAGAGAGAGAGAGAGAGAGAGAGAGAGAGAGAGAGAGAGAGGATGGCAATACCACGAATATCAGTTTTTCGTTTGCCTTTTTTGTGCGTCAGTTTCAAATACAAGACTATTTAACGCTGAAAGCATTGTAAATGTGTGGCAACACGAAGGTTTCTTTTGATATCAACGGCCCAGTCATACTAATCATAGCTTCCCCAGAGAATCAATTCAAAGGGTAAGAAAAATAGCGGACAATTAGATGTCTGGCTTAACACTGTTCTAACTTCTTTGACTTTCTGAAGGACATGGACCGTCTACTTGAAAGCCCACACATGTTTTCTAGAAGATGACGTAAGCATCATATCTTCAACATATTTCATAAGTGGGATTAATTTCACGCCATAAAAGGACAAAATTAAATGTAATTCACCCAAGACTTGAATTCACCTACCATCAAGTTAGCATGAACCAAGCCATCTTAAATGATAATGCATTTTTACATTTTTAACATAATATTATATCTATCACAAACACTGAGTCGACTCTAGCCTAACAGTAAGGTATGAGTAAAGCCATTAACGTGTGGCTCACACAGTAACAATATTGGGAGGGCTATCGTCTCTACCAAGGTGGTACTTGAGGTCATAGGTCACAGTTTAAGTTAGCGATGTTTCATGCTACAGAGCCTTTGTGCTGCTCAAGGTGAACAGTTAAATCCATGACTGTCACTTTTATAAATAACCATAACTCTAATCCTAAAAATAAAAGTCATCACTTACCAACACGTTTTTACATTTCTCTCTCTCTCTCTCTCTCTCTCTCTCTCTCTCTCTCTCTCTCTCTCTCTCTCTCTCTCTCTCTCTCTCTCTCTCTCTCTCTCTTTCTTTCTGTCTCTCTCTCTCTCTCTCTTTCTCTCTCTCTCTCTCTCTCTCTCTCTCTCTCTCTCTCTCTCTCTCTCTCTCTCTCTCTCTTTCTCTCTCTCTTTCTCTCTCTCTTTCTCTCTCTCTCTTTCTCTCTCTCTTTCTTCTCTCTTTCTCTCTCTCTTTCTCTCTCTCTCTTTCTCTCTCTCTCTCTGTCTTTCTCTCTTTCTCTCTCTCTTTCTCTCTCTCTCTTTCTTCTCTCTTTCTCTCTCTCTCTGTCTTTCTCTCTCTCTCTTTCTCTCTCTCTCTCTCTCTCTCTCTCTCTCTCTCTCTCTCTTTCTTCTCTCTTTCTATCTCTATCTTTCTGTGTCTCTGGCTCTCTATTTCTCATTTTTTACAATTATAATGTCTCTACGAGGCAACTTATCTGCTCACATTGCTTCAACGATTGGTGTGGTCAGACCGGATATTCAAGGCCATGACGTAAGTGGTCAAATTCTAAATTTCACGTTATGATATGAGTGACTCAAACTATATTTTCTCAATGACACAATGCTCACTCTCTTTTTTTTTAAGCATTAACCTTGCCCTGGCAATCAAAATTTCTTAAGCAACTTGAGAAAAATAGTTCGTGCAAAGTGACATGAGAAAAATAGTTCGTGCAAAGTGACATGAGAAAAATAGTTCGTGCAAGAATCACCTTCGTCATTCACAGAGTCCAAAATCATTTAGGCTATGAAGACCTAAGCAGACACTGCTGTTTGTTCTCCCAAATCAGAGTTAGATCCTTTAGGCCGCTACAGATCTTTACTAAACAATGTTATTATCAATCTGTTTGCTGTCACATCTAGCCATCGGTGTGGTAGGGAGGATTTCTTGATGGTTCCATATCACCCAGACCACTACGAACAGCCTCTGCAGGCCAGGATTCTTAAAACTCCTTACTTTAGATTGTTGGCGAACTCACACACACACACACCACGTAATTATGTTATCACTATATAGATAGCGCTTTAGGTTTTCAACAGTGAAGTGATGACAATGAAGTGGTTAAGCCCTCATTAATCCACATGACAGTCGTCAGTGATACCCACACCTCTAGCTCTCGTTACACTGAAACCTCGCATGGAGAATACAACATGATATAGTGATGAGATTATGCGATATAAAATGTGATCTGCCGCCGTTTATTCTTGTGGTAATGGCATTGGACCACTAGTCATTGGCCGGAAATAAGAAGCTGATACCAGCAAATTTTTGACACTAGTGAGAAGCGTCATTAAGTGTCAGAACGCAGCATCAGAATTCTAATCAACGAAAATATTTATAGATATTCAAAGTTTTGTTAGAAAAAAGAGAATCCATGAAAAATTAAAATTTTCTTTAATCAGCAAAGATTAATTTTATACTATTAACAAATTCAAAATTTTCGAACAGTATGTTGATAGAAGACTAGAACTGTACATACCACAATGGTTAAAACTCTTAAATTTGCTTTCAAGCACACACAATTTTTCCTCCACTATTTCAGTGACGGTGAGCATGGTGTGCCTCTAGCAGAATACACTGCTCTTTTGTTCCACTCGCCTTGCGTGAAAGTAAAGGGCCCAACGCTGCGGAAATATCGAGTCCACTTTTCAAAATTTATTTTTCATTGCAACAAAGAAGTTTCCTTTTGACATTGCAGTCATTATATCAGGCACATACAACTGAAGAAACTCTGATTTAAAAGTTGAGTGTGGAATAGGTACACCTTAACACAGTGGGCCTATCAAAATTTGAAGAATATCTCCTGTAGATTTGGGGATCCGCAACGTCCACGCGACATTATATATTTGACTCCGGTGATACATAAGACGGGACAGGGAGGGAGAGAGAGAGAGAGAGAGAGAGAGAGAGAGAGAGAGAGAGAGAGAGAGAGAGAGAGAGAGAGAGAGAGACAGAGACAGAGACAGACAGACAGACAGACAGAGACAGAGAGACAGAGAGAGACAGAGAGAGACAGACAGACAGACAGACAGACAGACAGACAGAGAGCAAGAGAGAGAGAGAGAGAGAGAGAGCGACAGAGAGAGACAGACAGACAGACAGGCAGACAGACAGACAGACAGACAGACAGAGAACAAGAGAGAGAGAGAGGGAGGGAAGAGGGGTGGGGGATGAGAGACCAATGCTTTCCTTTAACCAAAGACGACTGTTTTTTTTTTCTTTTGGGTTTGTGTGTATGGCCCTCAGCGAATTCTACTTCTGTTCGCTATTAGGTGAGATTCAAACTCTTTCCATTGACTTCGCAACAACTCTGACTGGATGCATCTTGCTCTACCTTCTCACCTACACACGGCTTCAGTTTGGACAAGTACAAATGTTGATCCTGAAAAATCTTGTACTTTTTCTTCCTGTTCTTTTATTGTCAGAACTACAATAGATGCAGGGAGGAAATATTTATATATTTATATATGTGTATGTGTCTGTGGATGTGGTAATCAAAACTTGTAGTGAACAATCCTGGTCACACGTCAGGGCAGACTAATTCCCTGAAATAAATTACCAGACTAGTTATGTACCGTACTCAACGAGTTACAATGCCAGCTAGAATAACCAAGTCTAACTTGTTCAGATCAGTTCTGCCTGATTGGCACCAAGAGAACTTATTGTAGATGGGTTTTATCAACACACGAATTGAACAATTTTAGCGTGCAAGCAGCAATATTCAACAGATCTTGCACGAACCAGGGTTTATTTGTCAGTCTTTGTAGCTTGTGGGTTGTTTCTCACGCTCCAGTGCCCTTACAAGTTGGGGCGTATTTCGCCAAATTTATTCGCACACGTGTTGCACCTTCAAATTTTTTTGTAGCGATTCGTAGCCAAAGGGTCCTGGTAAAAGCCTGCCCAGGTTAACAGCACGACCTGCTGGGGATACTGAGGGCTCATGGATCCCAAAAAGATCACTCAATATGTTACATCAAACCGGTATTAAATTCATATCCTTTGTTTTTGTCTCTGCGCTGTTTGCTGACGGCTCATCTGTTGGTTTTTGTTGTTTTTTTTTTCTGTTTGCACCTGTCTAAGTGGGTCTCTCTGGATGATATAATTGAGTAAGGGCAATCGTGTTTATTATCAATGCTCTAAGCGATTACTAATAATATTGCGAGAGAACGTTGCTTGTTCTTGCGAGCGTTGTGCCGTTTCATCTTGATGCGACAGGCCAAACAGGAGAGTTGAATATCTAGTTCTTCGAGCACGCGTCTGATAAGAAGACACTAAGGACCTTAAACAAAATATTTATTTGCCCATAGATGTGCACTCACGAAGTTCTGTATTGGAGTGGAGAGGAAAAATGTTTGTAACGTCTTTCATAATGTCTACAAAGTGCGGATTGCAACCTTTGCAGAGCGATTAATTTCTTAGCCTACCATGGACACTTAAAGCGCTGCAGAACAGCTACAGAACTGTCTGGTCTATGATTAGATCGAGGTAGAACTAGCACACTATGAATACCAGACACTTGTGTTTGGGTAAGCGTAGAGCTCCAGCTATAAATTTATGCTTAGATTTTTGCAGAGCATGATTGCATGATTTCAGTTTTGATTGTCACAGAGCTTTTTTCCACAATTTTGTAAATTATGTTTAGATAGTCATACAAAAAACTCTTTCAAGTTTATCTGATTACTCTCCAATAATTTTCTGGGAGATGATTTGATTGTCGCAAAGATGTTGCGATCCAGAACCTACTTCACTTTGTTGTTTTATTTATATTCAAATTTCGCAGAGGTGCCTTAACACCATGGCATACTTTACCTTTGGGTTGTCACTGAGCTGCCCTACTGCAATTGTTCAGTTTTTGTTTGGATTGCCACCAAGCTACCCTATTGCAATTGTCCAGTTTTTGTTTGGATTGCAACCGAGCTACCCTATTGCAATTGTCCAGTTTTTTGTTTGGATTGCAACCGAGCTACCCTGCTATGGATATTTAGTTTTGTTTGGATCGCCACAGAGCGACCCTACTATGATGTCTGATTCTTTGGATTATCACCGAGTTATCCGTTATTGACTGTCCAGTTTTTATTTGGATATTCACCGAGCTACCCTATTATGACTGTCCAATTTTTGTTTGGATATTCACCAAGCAGCCCTATTATGACTTTCTATTTTTGTTTCAATATTCACCGTGCTACTTTATTATGACTTTCCAGTTTTTGTTTGGTTTGCCACAAAGTTGTAACAATCTGCAACGCTGCTCTCCTGTACCAGGTGTCGAAGTGTAACTGCAACAATTCTGTAAAGTCATTACCATAATGTTAAGTTAATCAAACTATAAGTGCTTAGTATCTAGGAGAGTTGCGAAACCTGTCGACAGTTATCTAAACTTTAACTCTTCTTATAAAGGCTATCAACCATGAAGGAGCTAAGAAACGCTGTCATTAGCACCAACTTGTAACCGAGAAATACTCTTAGTGCATGTTACTTTTAAAAACAAAAATTAGTGTGCATTAGTGATTCCTGCTTCTTCTGTACAAAACTAGTGGTAATAGTATACCCTAATGAACGTACTCCTTTAAAAAAAAACGTCATCGCTGCTAACAGGTAATGTAGCAAATAACTTTATCGCATTGCATTTAATAATTTAAGCTGTGACCGCTTTTAATGAAAAAAAAAAAGAAGAAGGAGAAGGAGAAGGAGAATTTAAAGTACTAGATTTTGCGAGTGGGGTTTAGCAGACCACGTCATCTCACACTAAACACGAATTAAAAATAAATTAGATTAAATTGTGTAAATTGTTGCAACATCTTGCGGGAATTCTTGCTCTGTGTGCGCATGTAATGCCATACACGAAATGTCTCGTGGATTAAAAAAAAAAAAAATTAATTAAAAATGAGAATTTTTAAAGTTTACTTTCTTTTATTGCAGCTTGTTACTGATCCTTTCCTAATCCTAGGCGTCCGCTGCCAAATACAGACAGTTCAAGTAGTAGCTATCAAGTCATGTGATCGCATTCTTTGCTGCTGGCTAAAAGTTCCCATTGCGCCAGAGCAGCTAATACTTACTTATGAGTCATCATATTGTTGAAGATCTACAGCACTTACTTGTCTTCGCTAGATAGCTAGCTGAGTGCCTGGAAACGTGCACGTAAGAAAATTGCGTGACTAAATTAAACGGCTTCATTTGCATACAAGGCCATCCAAGGGTGGGCTTAATCATGCTGGGGACGCGCACCGATAATAATTTTTAAAAAATCAACCATCTTGGTTAGCGCACATTATTGAGACCCGGATATAAAAAAAAGAAAAACACGGGGAGATTTTCAACACTTGATTTACCTTCCAAACCGTGTAAAGATACGTGACGCATTTTACGGCATTCCCTTTCACTTACTTTTTCTGAAGGCAAGAGTTTGTATCAGTAAAACAAATTCAAAATACTACAGGCTAAGTGTTTGATGATCTTTCAACATATTGACAGACTGATTCTCTAAAGATACAAACAAGAACCACATCTGCAACCACCATTATAGCCTGAATTGTGCGACACAGCTGGCTAGATTTCTTGAAACAGCTCAGTGGACAACGATGCGAACCAAGTTGGATGGCAGGTTGCCCCCAAGTGGCTCGGGACTAACGAAGTGTAGGAACTTCTGATACACAAGCTGGGAAACTAGCACAGTCCGTAAAACATCCAACTTTGCTTTTTTCTCTTTCTGCCAATCATACAAGCCGCCAAATTTCACATAAAGTTGAAAAGCCAATTTTTTTTAAAAAATCCGACACTTGTACACTAAGATAGATGTTAGGCAAAGTACAACCTCTTACCATTCCCCTGGCCCATAATCATTATTACAGAACAAGTTATAATCTTCCGCCCCTTGAGTCGTTACCCAAAACGTTTTGCCATAATCGCCCTTCACTTCAAAATGTTGCACTGGAATCACCACGACGTGTAAGTAAATATCTCCACTCTGGATCACTATCCGTTTGTGTATCATTCCACCCTAAAACACTACGCATAAGTAAATGTATCCACCTTGATCTCATACCATTAATAAATGTATCCATCCTAGATCACCATCTATAAGAAAATTATCCACTCTGGAACACTACCCATAAGCAAATGTATCTCCCTGTATTGTATGCAATTCCAATATTTACCGAAATGATTTCAGTAAACCACAACTACTACTACTACTACTACTACTACTACTACTACTACTACTACTACTACTACTACTACTACTACTACTACTACTACTACTACTACTACTACTACTACTACTACAACTACTACTACTACTACTACTACTACTACTACTACCACTACCACTACCACTACCACTACCACTACCACTACCACTTCTACTACTACTACTACTACTACTACTACTACTACTACTACTACTACTACTACTACTACTACTACTACCACTGCCACTACTAATACCACTAGCATTACCAATACCACTACTACTACTACTACTACTACTACTACTACTACTACTACTACTACTACTACTACTACTACTACTACTACTACTACTACTACTACTACTACTACTACTACTACTACTACTACCACTATTATTTGCTACTTTATTAAAAAAAACAGAATTTTTTTTTTTATTTTGTAAAGTATTTTATTCTAATTCTCTCTCATTGTCTCTCTTCAAAGTCGTGCTACCGTATCTAATCTTCCTAATTCATTTTCTTTTTTCCCATGAAAAATTGACAAATCAACATTGTATCAGATGCGCTCCCTGTAGTGAAACTTAAGGTGAGGACTTGTAAGCAACACGCTATCCGGTAACTCCCCGGCAGAGACTCAGAAACAGGTCGGGCCCAGCTCTGGAACCACCCTTAGTGGCCAGCAGATGCTCCAGCTACTGATACGATATCTGCCTGATGAGGTCACACTCCAGGCCGAGCGAGTGGTTCAAGCCCAGACCAGCCAGTCACAGGCCTTTCCTCCTGACGATTAGAGCTCACCTGCTCCTGGGGCGTGCCATCGACTCGCTTCGAGTTTACCCGAGCATATATACATATAATTTATATAATTATTGCGTGTCATTATCGTTCGAATAATTACATGGATTATAAAATTTAAAGTTTCGTATATAAAGCTGGGTCAAGGTGACATTAGACATGCAACCACATACTCCTTATGTGTCTGTGATATGAGAAAGAGAAAAGAATAAACAAATCCAAAGTTATTAAATTAATTTTTCTTTTACTTTTTTTTTTTACTTTTCTCGGCATCGAAACAAGCGGTAGATTCTGAGACCTTAAATATTAAAATTTGTCAATGCCAACTTTCATTCGGAAGGTCAGAAAAAGTTTTGTAAAACTATCATCCTGTCATATTTTTAAGATTTGTTTTAAGGTCATGCCATTCTAAAATTAGAATTTTGGACTCTCCTGGCTTTGGAGCAAAAAAAAAAAAAAAAAAAAAAAAAAAAAAAACTGAATTAAAAAAGAAAACCAAGCAGAAGCATATCTTTAGTGACCTTCTTCTTCTAGTCTCGGTAAGTCTAAGTCTAGGGCCTCTTTCCGTCCTCCCCGTTAGGGGTGGAAATTTGATATGCAAAAATTGCAAAAAGGCTTGAGATCACCTGTTTGAAGACGGATTAGAGCAAACAACAAACTGTTTTTCATTTATGTCTGCCTCACCATGTATCTTTCTCTTCATCTTTGTCTGTCTACCTGCTTGTCTGACCTTCTGTCTGTCTGACTTTCCCTGTCTCTCTCTATCTCTCTCTCTCCTTCCCTCCCTCCCTCTCTCTCTCTCTCTCTCTCTCTCTCTCTCTCTCTCTCTCTCTCTCTCTCTCTCTCTCTCTCTCTCTCTCTTTCTCTCACCTATCTCCCTTTGTTTCGATCTATTGTCTCATTGTCTGTTTTCCTCTCTATATCCCCTTGTGTTCCCTCCCGCTATTTTTATTTGTTTTTATCTACATCTCCACCCAGTCCTCAGACAGAACTCAGGTAAATGTAAGATACAGAATCCCTGATGGCCGTTGGCTTTCTGAGAAACCAACAAGAGCGGACTGTTGCTTCTGGCACCAGTCACGCCAGTTTCAGACTAACCAATCCGGAACTTCCATCCTTTACTGCTCTAGATTCCCCCAGGCTTGCTTCAAACCACAGGCTTTCCTTGCACTATAATTATCAGAGACACAGCTAGATTAAACTGGAATTTCTCTGATGGAACTCTATGTGTTTACAAGAACTAAGCGGGCGATTTGTTAGCCCAATACCTTGAGAAGTCTAGCTAGGATAAAATTGTCTGCCGCAAATAAATTTCTAGAGTGAGCTCATTAATATCCTATATTAATTAATAATAATTTTCTTTTTGCGAGCCCTCACTCGATCAATAAGATAAACTCGCATTTATGTCAGTAGGTCTTGAATTCGAACTTTTTGTAGCAAATATCACCTGGTGTTTCAACAGCTCTCCGTCTCACATAAACACAGCCACGGAGTAAATCATAGAATAAGAATCATCCTTTACCTGGTCCCATTTCTGTATAAGACTTTAATATATAACCCTTTCCCTGTGTAATCCACTCATGAGCTTTGAAGATTAGCTATCATTCCGGTTGAAGGCTTAAATTTTCATCAAACCTCATTACTTCCTCAATTTACTCGCGAGAAATTACATAAATTATGCAAATTCATAGTTTATGTTGACTGTTTCTTTGTACTTTTGAAGTATTTCAATCCCATTACTGACAATTGATGTATTACACCAGTACACTTTTTCCTATTATTCCTGGCAACTGGGTGTATCAAACCAGTATACCATGTGCATGTGTGAAGAAATAAAAAACAGGCTGATTGTTTAAATAAGATTCAAGCAGTTTAATTTTAAAATGTGATAATGCTACAAATTTAACATTCTAATGCATGTTCAAAAGTTAAAAGAATTATCAGATCAAGAGCAAAGAGAAACAATAAACTACTCAATATTAGCCAATGGCCATAATCAATGTGAACGCTCATCCTCTGATTGCGTTACTTCTATATCAGCCTAACACGAACATATAAAGGAAGGGTAGAAAAAACATTGATATGATGAATCAGAAAAATATCTTTTTCAAAAAAGTTTTGCATGCTTTTGCCAGATGTGACAATCGCATGTGGTGCAGGTCGTCTTGGTCTTTCGATCCTTGCTGGCAGGGCAAAGAGAGCATCATTTTTGCTTCTGTGCTGGTGCATCACTTATTTTAGGTTTCTTTGTTGGAGGCTCAGATGTTATGAGTTTTGGTTTTGGGTTCAGTGTGTCAAGGGCAGAAGAGATATGTTGCTTCACAGCAATCTGCAGGGTAGGTGCAATTGACGGGCGTTTGATCAAAGGCAATGGGAGGTTTTTCCAATCGCTATGTTGATACTCTGTGATCCTCATCAGCAAGAGTGACTCTAGGGTGTGTTTGTTTAAAGATTACCCTTGATGCAAGGCATTGACAAATATTACCAAGGGCTGGCGTAATGTTTTCCTCTTGGTAGTGAACGCCTCAGCCATATGATCCTTAGCGCCCCTACCCCTTTTAGATTGGTTATATAATTTTTTTAAGTACTTCAAGACGATTTCTGAGGGTTTTTTTTTGTGGTGTCGCAAACTTCAGCGTCGTTATGCATCGTGGTAAGCAGCAAAACGGCTTTCTTTCGTTTACTCAGATGCGATGTCAGAGTTGTTTGGTGTCTGAAGAAAAATTCGGACTTTCCCAAAGGGAGGGCTTTCTTTTGCTGAAACTCCATTGGCAGAAAAGTTTTATTTCTTCTCACTGTTCCCATCACTGTCAATTCGTCTTTGACCAATGCTTCAGCCAGCTTGAGGTCGAGGTCGGTGAAATAATCGTTACAGGTGATGTTACGGTCTGTTCCTGTAAATCTGATGACAGTGATGTTTCTGTCTGTTCCTGTAAGTCTGATGACAGTGATGTTACGGTCTGTTACTGTAAATCTGATGACAGTGATGTTACGGTCTGTTACTGTAAATCTGATGACAGTGATGTTTCCGTCTGTTACTGTAAATCTGATGACAGTGATGTTTCTGTCTGTTCCTGTAAGTCTGATGACAGTGGTGTTTCTGTCTGTTCCTGTAAGTCTGATGACAGTGACGTTTCTGTCTGTTCCTGTAAGTCTGATGACAGTGATGTTTCTGTCTGTTCTTGTAAGTCTGATGACAGTGATGTTTCTGTCTGTTCCTGTAAGTCTGATGACAGTGATGTTTCTGTCTGTTCCTGTAAGTCTGATGACAGTGATGTTTCTGTCTGTTCCTGTAAGTCTGATGACAGTGATGTTTCTGTCTGTTCCTGTAAGTCTGATGACAGTGATGTTTCTGTCTGTTCCTGTAAGTCTGATGAGAGTGATGTTTCTGTCTGTTCCTGTAAGTCTGATGACAGTGATGTTTCTGTCTGTTACTGTAAGTCTGATGACAGTGATGTTTCTGTCTGTTTCTGTAAGTCTGATGACAGTGATGTTTCTGTCTGTTCCTGTAAGTCTGATGACAGTGATGTTACGGTCTGTTACTGTAAATCTGATGACAGTGATGTTTCTGTCTGTTCCTGTAAGTCTGATGACAGTGATGTTTCTGTCTGTTCCTGTAAGTCTGATGACAGTGATGTTTCTGTCTGTTCCTGTAAGTCTGATGACAGTGATGTTTCTGTCTGTTCCTGTAAGTCTGATGACAGTGATGTTTCTGTCTGTTCTTGTAAGTCTGATGACAGTGATGTTTCTGTCTGTTCCTGTAAGTCTGATGACAGTGATGTTTCTGTCTGTTCCTGTAAGTCTGATGACAGTGATGTTTCTGTCTGTTCCTGTAAGTCTGATGACAGTGATGTTTCTGTCTGTTCCTGTAAGTCTGATGACAGTGATGTTTCTGTCTGTTCCTGTAAGTCTGATGAGAGTGATGTTTCTGTCTGTTCCTGTAAGTCTGATGACAGTGATGTTTCTGTCTGTTACTGTAAGTCTGATGACAGTGATGTTTCTGTCTGTTTCTGTAAGTCTGATGACAGTGATGTTTCTGTCTGTTCCTGTAAGTCTGATGACAGTGATGTTACGGTCTGTTACTGTAAATCTGATGACAGTGATGTTTCTGTCTGTTCCTGTAAGTCTGATGACAGTGATGTTTCTGTCTGTTCCTGTAAGTCTGATGACAGTGATGTTTCTGTCTGTTCCTGTAAGTCTGATGACAGTGATGTTTCTGTCTGTTCCTGTAAGTCTGATGACAGCGATGTTACGGTCTGTTACTGTAAATCTGATGACAGTGATGTTTCTGTCTGTTCCTGTAAGTCTGATGACAGTGATGTTACGGTCTGTTCCTGTAAGTCTGATGACAGTGATGTTACGGTCTGTTCCTGTAAGTCTGATGACAGTGATGTTACGGTCTGTTCCTGTAAGTCTGATGACAGTGATGTTTCTGTCTGTTCCTGTAAGTCTGATGACAGTGATGTTTCGGTCTGTTCCTGTAAGTCTGATGACAGTGATGTTTCTGTCTGTTACTGTAAATCTGATGAAAGTGATGTTTCCGTCTGTTCCTGTAAATCTGATGAAAGTGATGTTTCTGTCTGTTCCTGTAAGTCTAATGACAGCGATGTTACGGTCTGTTACTGTAAGTCTGATGAGAGTGATGTTTCTGTCTGTTCCTGTAAGTCTGATGACAGTGATGTTTCTGTCTGTTCCTGTAAGTCTGATGACAGTGATGTTGCGGTCTGTTCACGCTCATGCGCCTTCTTGTTGGTGGTCGGTTATTTTCCCAGATATGAAGCGGTTCTAAGTGAGTCACACAACCAGAAAAACTTAAACTCATATTTAGCTGGTTTTGATGGCATGTACTGAATGAACTGGTAGTAACCCCTTAATGATGTTTGGTCCAATCTAATAATAAACGAAAAGAATCCCACAGGCCTCGCATTGGTGTAAACCCATCTATTGCTCGATGAATGAATCTTGTAGTTTTGTTATCAAATCGAATATGGTTGAGCAGACTACTAAACCGCTTCAATCCAAAGGTAGCTCGCACAGGAGAATTTCCATCAAATGAGCCAAAGAGACGTTCAAGTGAGAGATCATTTTATTTAAGAGCACCAGTGTGAAGCAAGCAGCCAATGGAAGCTTTCATCTCTGTTACATCTGTATCTTTCCAAATCTGTCCTTTTTTCCTCTCTGTCTTCGGTGTGTGTGGATTCGACAGTTCTTTTAATAATACCATCATCAATGAATAAACTGAAAGTGTCAGGCTTGGAGTCTATGTGAGCAGTAAAAGGTGTTCGCCTTTTCGGGATTTTCAAAATTTTTTTGCTTGTGTTTGAGGGTAAGGGTAATAAATCTAGAAAAAAAAACAAGGTCAGTTACTCTTATTGATTATTTAAAGACTAATATGTCAATTGGTTAAACCAAGTGTCACATTCATAAAGATTACAAAAGTGTATTACACCCAGCTGTCAGGGATCTGCTAGAATAATATTCTAATATATCATAATTGTACGGGTGCCTCACACCTAGTTGTCAGGAATATAATGTTAGGGAAAGTGTTAAAGGGGACCGAAACAATGTAGATAGGAAACTCTGTATTTCAGCAATTTGACATTTGTTTGATAGACTAGAGCTTTGAGGAGGTTTTATCAGATTGAACGGATTAACTTCTGTAGTTTGGGTCTTGATCGATGAGACGTCTGAAGCAAAGTGATTAATTGCTTATTTTCTTCTCTTTATTTGTTTAACAACATAGGGTTGCAGGATTGAATCATGAAAATTCACTCGAAAATTGTTGTTTTTAAATGATCCGTCTTACAAAATGTTGGGAAAAAAATCGACAAAAAACAATCCCAAATCAGAGCGTTAGGAATGGCGGGATGATTGTTTCGGAGAGCATACATTCTCGAGACGGGTGGTGAGAACGAGGAGCGATTTTCTGAACCTCGTTATGATTGGTTGTAGATAGTATTGATTATTAAGATGGGGGGTGAAAACGAGGCGCGATTACCTGAACCTTGATATGATTGGTTTTAGAGAGTATTGATTAGTATGACGTGTGGTGAAAACAAGGTGAGAAAGTATGAACCTTGTTATGATTGGTTTTTGAGAGTATTAATTATTAAGACGCGTGGTGAAAACGAGACACGATTATATGAGTCTTGTTAAGTCATGTAGAGGCACCAAGAAGCTTATATCCAATCAGTTTATCTCATTCCCCACCCCAAGAGGTAAATTGATCAAATGGAAACCTTTGTCTCATGTTAAAGAAAAAAAAAATCAACAGAACTCTATACCCTTTGAACAATTTTTAAACTTTGATTCAATTATTATTATTGAAGTTAAAACATCTGCGAAGTCCCAAACTGCTGTGTGCATGTAAACAACTGGGAGATTTATCTCTACCTGTATCCCTCCGTCAAACATGAACATCGTCTCGAGAGGGTTTGTTTATGTTCAACAACCTGGTATAAATTACTCCAAATTAGTGCTCTGGGCAAAAGGATGGCTCTGCTGGGAAACAATTAGCGACAATAAGTTTCATATTACTCGGAGAACATTAAATTGTAAGTCCTCGTGTTATCTTTTCAACCAGACCGCTATTTGACTCGTATTCAGTTTTCAGGAGCTTCTGGTTTCAAAGGACTTGAGAAAACTTGGCATGGTATGATAATCCCTTTAAAATATATTTAGCTGGTCCTCGTCTTGCCTCTCATATCTGTCTATGTCTGAACAATACAAGCTTCGCTGCGACCTCGTACGACGGAGTAATTACAGGTGTCCTCATCTCCGGGGCTCGTTGCTAAAAATAATAGCACCATTACGCTTGTGTTCGCCTGATACTGGCTTTTTTATAATAAAATAATTCAAAAACTCTGATTTTATTCTTTCCTATCTCTTTATCTGTTTATCTGTTTGTCCGTCGGTCTCCCTCTGTCTCTGTCTGTCTGTCTGTCTGTCTGTCTGTCTGTCTCTCTCTCTCTCTGTCTCTGTCTGTCTGTCTGTCTGTCTGTCTCTCTCTCTCTCTCTCTCTCTCTCTCTCTCTCTCTCTCTCTCTGTTTCTCTCTCTTTGTCTCAGTCTGTCTGTCTGTCTGTCTCTGTGTGTGTGTGTGCGTGTCTCTCTCTCTCTCTCTCTCTCTCTCTCTCTCTCTCTCTCTCTCTCTCTCTCTCTCTCTCTTTCTCTCTCTCTCTCTCTCTAATTTCTCTTCCTCTTCTTCTTGTCGCCTTCTTTCCCCTTCTCGATCTTTCTGCCTATTACCTTGTCTTTTTTATTTTTTATCTCACGCAAATCTTAACTTTTTAAGGTTCAGAACTAGATTCTTATAATTCTCAATAACAATAGTTATTTTTTTTTTCATTCAACATATTAATAGACCCTTTTAACATTTATTTATCATGTAGGTTAAGGTAAGAGGTCAACTATAAATAACCACAAGGTCGCACACTTTTGGACACTTTTTGTTGAAATTCATTCCATTTAATAAGTGTTTTAAAAAGGTCTTTAAATAGATGAGAAAACAATATTATCTGATTTCTGATCTTTTGTAAAGAGTCAAATGGAGTTGCTTTTTACCATCGCGCATTACAATTTGTTGAAAAATAATATTTTTTTTTACTTCCAGTCATCGACCATCCCGTCTTTACGAGACGCCGTTGGACTGAAGTGAGCAATGGAAGATCACGATCAGCTGGGTCATCAACATAAACATCAATAACGACAGGCTCAACATCAACAACATCAACTACAACATGCACCTCAACCGAAATAAGCAATATTTATAAGGCTTGATCTGAGTCGTTAAGCCAGAGCACTTACTGACCGTGGCCCCTGGCTGTGAGCACAGCACCCTGTAATCAACCGGTTACTCACACTTATCTGGTGTGGCCGATCGAGATGTAATGTGATTAATCGGACCTCTAGAGCACGCTGCTCACCTACAGCTTCGCCCGTGCACGTGGCGCGCCTGGCCTGGCCACATGGAGACCCAACCTGGGCGTGTCTCAGTAAGAGACTGATGTGGTTGTACTTAGGTTAGTGTCCGTCGCTTTAGCTGATCCTTACCCGGTGTCTCTCGAAACAGAGATGGTGCTGCTGGAATCCTTTTATCACCTCGCAAGGGCAGGCCAGTCTTGTTAGAGTGATATGTCTCCACAACGCAAAACATTCTGGCACAAGCTGGAAAGAATTAGTTGATTCTTCTGTGCGCCTTCCCAAGTTACTTCCCGTGTGTAGTATATTTGTGCGCTGAGATACCATAATACTGCCCCACCTAGTTAAATATTTTCATATCGAACAAGTGACCTATCAAAATGTAAACTTTTCTGCTACACACTATTTTATATTTTCAATGTAAGAAATTGAATCCGATCAATTGCCTTCTCTCATCTTCTCATTCATCATAAAAAATTAAAATACTTCAAAATGTTTGTTTTGCTTTTTTTACTTGAGTTTTTCGAAATTCTAGAGCAGAGCAGCATATTGCTGAGTGTACAGCTGTGATAAGATCATCAGATGGCTGGAGTCCTCTGCCAACTCTACAAGTAAATAAGTCAGGGCCGCCACCCGAAGCAACTTGGTAGATTTAATTTATAACGCTTTAAAATCCTATTGGGTTACATTGTTCTAATGAACACAATGTTGTTCAGCAACTGATATTGAATGAAACGAAAACAAAGAAAGAAAGAAAGAAAAAGACGAACGTAATTACATAGAACGTATTGGGGGAAAATATGGCCAGACGAATAAAAAGATAGACATCTAGATAATTAGCTGGATGATAGAAATAAATAGTAATAAATAAACACACATTTCATACATTGCTAGATAGATAAACAAATAGATAAAAAGGTTGGCAGATAGATAGGTAGATAGATAGACAAATAGATGGATTGATAAACAGATAAGTAAAAAATTAGATAGAAGAAAGCTAGATAGATAGATAGATAAGTGTCCGGTTAGATGGAACGGACGAACAAGCTTAGAAAGTTAGAGAAATGTGCAGAGGAAAATACCTAGACTGAGAGATAGGATCCAATAAGTCATCGCGCTTAAAAATGTAATCAGGTGGAGCTAAAAATTATTTTCGTGTAGAACAAGGAGGATAAAGTATCGGAACATATGCACATAATTATATAAAATAATAACCGATAAATTAATCACCCCGACAAAAGCCAACGATTCAATTCTTAATTAAAGCCACTCGAACTAAAGGTGTCGCACTGAGTCTGAACTTTGTATCTCTGCACCTGATCTTACAAAACCTGTCGCGCAGCTTTTATCAATTGACGGAGTCGCGAAAGTGGGTGATTTTCTCACATTTACATTATGACTTGTTAAAAATCGCATTGTTCTGTTGCCTCTGTCAACAGGAAACACTTTGAAACCGCGCCATGGTTATCGCTGATATACTCTAGCGGCGCATTATCGGGCCCGTGGTAAAAATAACAATTGACAGAATTGAAATGAAATTAGCAACTACTGAATAATGATCTCGATTCTTAATCGGGCTTGTTTTAAAGAGCGGAAGGGTTTCTCAGTCATAATCGCTCTTAGTGCGCAAGCGCCAAGCATGAAGTCAGAGTCAAGCTGTGCCAAGTCTAATGCTCAATCTATCAGGTCAAGGGTATCTCCTCCGCCCCTTCCCCCCCTCTCTCTCTCTCTCTCTCTCTCTCTCTCTCTCTCTCTCTCTCTCTCTCTTTCTCTCTTTCTCGCTCTGTCTCCATCCCTCTTTTTACCAATCCATCTATCTTTTAATTCATCTCTGTCCCTCTTTCCATCAATCTATTGAACTGTCTCTCTCTCTCTCTCTCTCTCTCTCTCTCTCTCTCTCTCTCTCTCTCTCTTTCTCGCTCTGTCTCCATCCCTCTCTCTACCAATCCATCTATCTTTTAATTCATCTCTGTCCCTCTTTCCATCAATCTATTGAACTGTCTCTCTCTCTCTCTCTCTCTCTCTCTCTCTCTCTCTCTCTCTCTCTCTCTCTCTCTCTCTCTCCCTCTCTTTCTCGCTCTGTCTCCATCCCTCTCTCTACCAATCCATCTATCTTTTAATTTATCTCTGTCCCTCTTTCCATCAATCTATTGAACTCTCTCTCTCTCTCTCTCTCTCTCTCTCTCTCTCTCTCTCTCTCTCTCTCTCTCTCTCTCTCTCTCTCTCTCTCTCTCTCTCCCATTTCGCCTCTCTCACCCTCCTTCTGCCTCTCTCGCTCTCTGTCTTTCTACCCATTTATCTATCCATCTATCTGACTCTATATCTCTATCTTTCTATCAATCTGTCTCTTTCTCTGTCTTCCTCATCTATCTGTTTCTTTCACTCTGTTTCCTGTCTTTTTCCTCTATCTCTTTAACGCTTTCTCTCTCTTTCTCTTTCCCACCCCTTAAAACCCCTCTGTCGTTCTCCCTTTCAGTACCCATGTAATAACCTTTCCTTTTTTTCATTATTATATTTCTCTCACAGACCTTTTTCATGTTAATAACTTAATTGAGATTTTCAATACCCTTACGTAAGTGTGTCACGTTACAAGGTTGTAAAGTCCTCCATAACGTAAGGGCAGGACGATCTAAACTGTGACGTTGTTGATGTTAGAAGCTGTCTGTCCCCAAGCTGTCTCTCTAATTCAGCTTTTGCTTCATTTTTATGCTCGAGATCACCGTTTCAAGTAAACAGTCATGTAAGTTCTGGCCCACTGCGTCTTCAGAAAACAGATAAACATCAAAACAGGAACTTACCCTTCACTTATCTTCCCTTTGCGTTTCCGTTTTGTTTTAATTGAAAACAATAACAAAAATGTTTAATGTATAGTCTAACAAAAGGTCTCTTTGCAAGAAGAGGAATATGAACTAATATCTCGAAAAGGTGTAAAAGTCTCTAAAATCGACGTTTAATAGCCTGGAAGTACCTCTTTATGAATGTTAAGGAGGGATTTATGGTCGCTGCCCACAGATAAAGGCTGCTGCCGAGTGAGATGTGACCTCTTCCGGTGTTACATTTCCTATGCCCTTCTTGAGCCCCACGCCCCTTTAAGCACATATATACATGAACACGTATTTCACCTTTTTATCATGCACTATCAATATCTTATCTTTTGTATGAAAAACGAGATAATGTTCACTACTTAAATCGGTTTATTTTATGTAAATGCTAATAATAATAATTATGATAATAATAATAATAATAATAATAATAATAATAATAATAATAATAATAATAATAATAATAATAATAATAATAATAATAATGATAATAATAATAATAATAATGATAATAATAATAATTATAAGTATACTAATAATAATAATAATAATAATAATAATAATAATAATAATAATAATAATAATAATAATAATAATAATAATAATAATAATAATAATAATAATAATAATAATAATAATAATAATAATAATGATGATGTGTGATTATGATGATGATGATAATGATGATGATGATGATGATGATGATGATGGTGATTATAATAATGTTAATAATAATAATAATAATAATAATAATAATAATAATAATAATAATAATAATAATAATAATAATAATAATAATAATAATAATAATAATAATAATAATAATAATAATTTAAATAACTATGATGCTAGTTAAAAACAGTGACAATGTAGCAGAGGATCTTATCATACATTTTATTATACTACCAACATAGAAAAAAATATAAAGCCAGAGAGAGCAGATCTAGGCTGTACCAGAATGTCCAGCATCGGTCTGGCTTGGGACAACCTGGTCTACTACACTTCATTTAGTAGCAAAGTGGTTCTGGATATATCTCTCTCTCCCTCCCTCTCTCTCTCTCTCTCTATCTATCTATCTATCTATCTATCTATCTATCTCAGTCTTTTTCTCTCTCTCTCTCCCTCCTCACACACACACACTCTTTCTCTCTATATCTCACACACACACACTCTTTCTCTCTCACGCACACACACGCCCTCTTTCTATCTATATATCTATCTATTTCTATATCTCTATCTGTCTGTCCTCCTCTCTCTCTCTCTCTTTCTCTCAGTTATTGTCTATCTCTCCTCCTTTCTATCCTTTTATCTATTTTATCTTTCTGTACACACTTTCATTCTTTTTCCCTCTTCCTCCTCGGGTGCATTTTCACCTCCTGCTAAACCAAATACCTGTAAGATTTCAGATTAAAGATTTCATCTTTAAACGTGGCTACAAAAAGATTAAAGTTAAATGCTGATAAAACTATTTCCTACATTTCGATTATGTTCTTTCTCCAATCAATTTCAGGCCTCAGTCATTTAAGAAGTGGAGAAAACAAAATTAGGCCCCAGAGATAATGCAGTAAATATCTCTCTCAAGTTTGGAAATGATGTGAGGCTCTGAAAAGAGCACCCTCGTAATGATCAAATATGTTGCGGTAATGACACGAGTTCATCTCACTTATTTCAGCCCCTCTTGCCTCAAAGCAAGGGATGAGATGTCACTTCCTCTTGTAGCAGCAGTAGTTGAACCAGATTGCTAGCCCTGCTGAAACTTGCTTAAATCATTCTACTTTTTTCTCGCGGATAATACTTTGCTTTGGATCCTTCTAATGCCTTAATAATTGAGTACCTGGCATTTCAATCCAAAAGATATATTGTAAAAAACTTGAGCTTGCGGGTTATACTGATAAAGAAAACAACAGAGAGATTTCACTGATCTGATTTACCCATAATCCATGTAACTATTGATAGTAGATAAAGTGTTTCTTGACTGCCTGACTACCATCTTTTGATTTACCTTCCGTTTTCCATGACTCCGGAACGACTGGCAGTCAGTGGCAGACTCACCGGGCTTCAGCAGCAGACGATAAGACAACGAGCAGACCTGGTTCCCGCCTGTCGTCACTCTAATCTAAGGCGCTAATTTGCATGTGATAGACGCTTCCGTCTTTATCTTGTTAGCATTAGGATCAGCACCAGCTTAAAATGTTATCTCTCTACGCGTTGCTGTGTGATTTTTCTCTTGTACCTTGGGGATTCCCCAACACTTGACGATGACGTAGTCAAGTGGGTATCATCAACATTTAACCTCGAAATAGAATCTCAGCTACAGGTCAGACAATGAACGTTTCTTAATTAATTGTTTCCTTTTGAAATCGTTGAATGTTTGTTACATTGGCCAGTAATAGATCCGCTATGGATGTTACCTTGTAGTTATTTCTAAACGATATCAAGTGTTAATAAGTGTTTTCACTTTTAAGAGAAGAAAAGGAAAGAGAAATCTAGTGTCGAGATAAGGCAAAGTGAGTGTTTGAGAATAAATGCAAATTGCTGTAAATTTCTTACCTGAGGCGGAGAGCAAACTTAAATGTTGTTGTTGTTGTTGTTGTTGTTGTTGTTGTTGTTGTTGTTGTTGCTGTTGTTTTTGTTGTTGTTGTTGTTGCTGTTGTTGTTGTGTGAGTTGATCTTTTCCTTCTCCACAGCATTTTTTTTTTTTTTTTTTTGGGGGGGAGGGGGGCGGTTGTTTAATATAGATTGCCCAAATCACTAAAGGTGATTTGCATTTCTGACAAATTAAACCCTATTCTGACCTCAGTAAAATTGTTTAAAATATTGTTATGCGCACCTAGTACATGCCAAATGATACTGAAAGTTGGTGGTCACCTCGCAATCAATGGAAGTCCATAAAAGTCTTTGTTCTTCCAGTATTATGTATGTTTTGAGAATGACCGTTTTCAAAATTGTGATAGAATAAGTTATCACAGTGTCTTTTTCTAATAAAGGAAAAAAATTAATAAAAAAAAATAGGGCGAGGTTAGGATGTCTCTGAAACAAGTTTTGGAGGGTTATGCGGAGATGGAGAAAGAAGAAAGAACTGGTTATAGGCAGCGGGTGACATGCAGGTAGAGAAAGTGGAAGACAACTGGAATGAAAGGGAAATAAAATAAAGTCTGTTCTTGTAACAATAATTTTACTCCACATTATCGCTTATAAAGCATCAGCAAAATCAACACAGTTGTAGTGTACCGTGGTGACTTTTACAGACAGAAGAGAAATTAAAAAAAAAGCCACAGGTTATTTAAAAAAAAAAATTGTAATGAAAGAAAAGACAGAGCTGAATAAGACTTGTTACATGCTTGGTTTTATAAGTCCTATCCTGTCCGGCTGAAGAACTTTCCCTTATGCCAAAGCACAAACATTGAAAGCCCGAATGACAAGACTGAGATCAGAAAATTATCGTGTCAGGTCCGCTACAAACTCTCTTTCAGTTCTAGCCTGGGCGGAGAGTGTACATGGAATGAACATAATTGTGGTGAACACTGAACAGTGAACACGGCATTCAGGTCACCATTGCTGATGAGTAACTTGGAGATGAAACAGTAATTAACCCAAGCCTGTAGTCTACTAGATATAGTCTAGTTCCAGATCCTTCCAGAGAGAAAAGGAAAAACCCAGTAGAGTTAAGCCTGTCATGGAAGAAACAAAGGAGCGGAAAGTAGTGCCAGGTGATGAAATGCCTTGGGCGTCGGCGGAGGGATCTGCATCATCCGATTTATAAATTTTGTTATTGTTGTCGTTGTTGCTTATGTCAATTTACAATCTTTCATCAGTCTTTCGTCAAGTCAAGGTAAGAAGAACTGGGGCAGGAAATAGCTGTAATTGGGTAACATTTATCTACCCGACCTGTCTTCTCTATAATTTCCTGTTTCGTCTATTAGGACTGTCTATAAGATATTTTCCCAAAAAAACAGGCATTGAGTTCTTACCTAGAATGAATGTGAGTCTACTGACCATTTTGTTTAACAAAAATTAAAATCATTTTTATACCGCTCATACAACAATCTGTAATCTATAGTATTTAAACTGCATCAGAATTGAATGGAAAAATAAAACATATAAGATGGTTCATACTTAATGTTACTCCCTTGATGAAGATCTTAATACCACTTTAACACTTTTGATAAATCTAATCTTCTGACTTTGTTAGATTCCTACCTTATCTCTCTCTCTCTCTCTCTCTCTCTCTCTCTCTCTCTCTCTCTCTCTCTCTCTCTCTCTCTCTCTCTCTCTCTCTCTCTCTCTCTCTCTCTCTCTCTCTCTCTCTCTCTCTCTGTGCCCCTCTATATCTCTTACTCACTAGAATCCTCCAATGCACCCCTTCACCTCAGTGATCAGTTCCAGGCACATGTCTCGTGCTATCACCTGTGGAGGGCTTTAAGTACCTCACCCAAACATGGCCAGTGAAGCTAGTGAAGGCAATGCTCTATCATTACCATTCGGCTTCGATTTCATTGAGGGATTAACGGATCATCATATTGAGATCCTGGAGACTATCATAGACCCTGACTTCCTGTCATTAGAACCAGGCTATCAGCTTCGTGTTTCCTGTGGTTAGAGGTTTAAAACTTTCGGTCCACTCCCTCATTTCTCAGAGCGCAGTAAACAAGCTGCGAAAGTACAAGCGGTCATTTTTTTTTGTTTACTGCTTGCGAGTAAACTAGAGAAATTACACACGGCACAATGCTTTGAAGCTTTCCTGAATTGACAATGTTTTACCCTCACTATGTTTGAATGGTTTTTAACATGCAGTTTGTGTTTCTTTATTGTTGATCATTCTATCAATATAATAAATGGCTTATCTGTCATTAAAAAATCTAACGTGATCTATAACAAACGTGTAATGTTAGTAATTTATTTTTATGAATATTAGTAAAATGGATTTATTCTGTAGTAAAGACAAACTATTTTATTTAAATAAAAAAATCCTATTTTTGTGTATCTCGATTGTTGACTTGAGGTGAGAATACATTTGTTTTGGGGTTGTTGTTTTTTTTGTTGTTTTTTTTTTTTCGTTTGTTTGTTTGTTTTTTGTTGCTTTTTTAAAATTATTATTGTTTTGCTTTTTGTTTTTTTTGTTGGTTTTTGTTATTTTCTAAACGTATTTAGATTTTCACGAGACTCCTTTAGTAGTTTTGCTAATAGTAAGAATAGAACAGTTTGCTGTCATTTTTTGGTTCCCAACAATCTGAGAACAAAAGAAGCCAAGATCTATCATCCCAGATCCGCTTCATGTGTCGTGACTTACTCTCGCATTAAAAGGTATATAGCAGGTATCCCATTTTTGTTGCAAAATTTCATCCAATGTTTCCATTGTAATTTATTTTTGTCTTAAATATTATCTATAAAATCCTCTTTCATATTCCGTTTGTGGTTATCTTTTTTTCATTATGTAAATCGTAAACTATAATATCCTGAAAGAAATTGTAGCTTATATTACATACTGAGAACCCAGAACAACCTTAGTTCTTTAAATTCAAACCATTCTATTTTATTTTTCTTCTCTGCCAATCTAAGGTTGTTATCCATCGGTAACAAACCATGTAGAAATTGTTTCAAACAGGAAACGGAAATGGAAGTTTCAAATTTAAGAAAAGCAGCACAAATTGATTTTTACAAAACACAGATCAAATGCTTGCGATTTAAATTAGAAAAGAGATCCATATCTAATCACGGTTATTATAACAAAAGGAATAGCAAAGCTATCGTGTACTGGACGCCGTTTTGTCCCTCAGGTTGTCAATCTGCTTGATCAAAGTGTAATGGGAGTCTGTGGAAACCTCTTTAATGTTTGCTCCAATACCGGAATACACTCAGGAAATTACGCTCAGAACTAGGAATATAGACACTTGGCAATGCCATCTTGTTAAAACTTATTTGAAGATTGTCGTACATAGCCGTAGATCTTGAGACTCGTCCAAAACCCTTGAAACTGCGATAGACCAATCATAATGCTCAAAACTGGTTTTGAAGGCAGCTAAAATGCAGTATAGGTTATAATAACTTCGTCTATCAGGGATCTACTATACTCGAAGAGGCTTGTCTTACACATAACTACAAAGCTTTGGCGAAATTCCACAACGGTCACTGCTATTAAAGTAATTACCAGTACCTCTGATTGCTTAAACTTGAGAGAAGGATCGGGACAATAGAATGTTCCTCCAGTTGTTTTTTTTTTGTTTTTTTTTTATACTCGTCGTCCAGACAAGGGCAGACCAGCAGTCTAGACTGGTCAAGGTTAGAGAAACAGTTTAGGTACCCTTGCTACGTCAAATCAAACACAAAGAAAGTTCTAACTTGGACGGAAGTGGGATGCTTGTCAAATTATTAGTAGGGTTTAATTCAAGAGAACGACAGAGTCGGAAAGTGGAAGAGGAAAGTTAAAAGAGCTACAGAGAGACAGAGACAGAAAGTGAGAGAGAGCGAGAGAGAGAGAGAGAGAGAGAGAGAGAGAGAGAGAGAGAGAGAGAGAGAGAGATGGGTTGGGGAAGGCTGAGGCAGAGGAAGAGAGAGAGACAGAGAGGCAGAGAGATAGAGAGACAGACAGAGAGATAGAGAAAACGAGATTCTGTGATTCGAGATCAGTGTGGTAACGAAAAGAGAGAAACAAGTTATAAAAATAAAATAATTAAAATTTTGAAAAACTCATGTAAATCAAATCAAGCAATTCGCAAAAGAGGATGCCCTAGACTATGTTTGTAACATTAAGTGATAGAGAATAAATACATGTATTAGAATAGACTGTTAGCCCTAGCTAATTGTGCCACTCACTGGGATGTTGTAAGAACATCTGGTGCCTCTGGTTAAGAAAATTCATACAGTTTATAAAATCTTGTTCAATATTAGGTGGGTTAACGAAATCTACACACTATATAGAATGCAAATTTTTCTATAATGGATACGGATGTCATTTATTTTCTTTTAAAAACAATTTTGCAGATTAGGGTAAACAATAATTGAAATAATACTGAATCTGAACAGGTTCACTGCTTTGCTTGTATATTTTACTTGCATGGAAATATAATAAGTATGGATATATTTGTTCATTAACTGTTCCTGTTTCTCCTTATATCTCTCTCGATGTATGTATGTATGTATGTATGAATATATGTATGTATGTATGCGTGTATTTTTATATCTATCTCTACGCATCTCTATACCCCTCTCTCCGTCTCTGTCTCTGCCTGCCTCCCTCTCTCTCTCTCTCTCTCTCTCTCTCTCTCTCTCTCCCATTCTGTATCCTATGAATGGTGAGTAGACCCCATCTGACCAGTCCGAGGCTCGGACACTCAGGTTTCAGGCCAGGGTGTGCATTACGCACGGGCCTCAGGTCTCGGTGGAAATCTAGCCGGCGCCGTAACACTTTGGGTCAACATAGAGATCTGGGCTCCACAGCTCTAAACAAACACACAGGACGTGTGGTTCCAGGGGCCCGGACTGCTCCCTGCCTCATGCTGGCTCAGCCCAAACCTCCGACCCTTTGCTCACTGATAATCTGGATCGCTTTTCGTCGATTGGTCCTCTAATCTAACCCTGATAATTCGTTTTTTTTTTTTTTTCTTCTTTTATTTCAGTGTTCTTTTTGTGCCTCTAGATTAGTAGGTATCATAAATCTTCTTGTGAAAGACAGTCCTATCAAATTAGTTTGAGAAGTGTCCAATTTAAACTAGGAATCGGTTTGACCTGTCGAGGTACAACCCAAATCTCAGTATATCCTGATAATAATATGGATGTTTACTATCTTCCTAAACACTTTCTTGCATTGTGTGGGGGAATATTATTTTATTAACCATTGCAACCCGCACCAGATAAATAGAATTGATCTGTGGAAATGTAGGTGCTGCTATAATGTAACACTTGACAATCCTTAATTTGGATGTGGACATAAAATGGAGGCTCAGAATGTGCGAATTTTCTGTCGCAAAACAAACCTCAGTCATGTCCTCGTAGAAGATTGATTAGAGAGTCTGTGATGCCGCCAAACAAATGAGGACACGAAACTTCTGAAAGCATTCAATGAATATACCTTGCATTCTCGCGACAAGCTAAGTATGATTGAAATTCAAAAATAGATATTTATGATTTGCCATTATTTGCTAATGATTTATTACGACTGTACATTTCACAACTTACCATACGTGGGAAGAGCTTAAATTTTAAATGAACATCAAAATGGGAACATAATTGCCAACGCGGGTATTAAGATATCAAAATGTTAACACATTGTATTCCTTTCAAGAACTTGTCAGAAATTGTGGAGGCCAGAAACAATTTATTGCCTGGGATCTGAATAGCCTATGAAAGTTATATCATCAAGGGATAATGAAGCTATTTTTTCACACCTTTACACAGGGGAAAAAAGCATTTGCCGATTTTATCTCACCCGACTTTTATTGCTTGTTTAGAAAGAAAGTGGAAAACCTCAGAAAAGCAGGCGTGGAATAGGAAAGTTTCTTTTAACATGTTAAATATGAAGAGAAATAAAGCTAAGTTCTTTAGATCTGGACTATGTTTGAATTCATTGGATCCTAACTCAGCTTACTGGTGTGAAGTCCTTCTATCGACGACATGTACAGACAGTGGGTCTCATCTATTGTGGCTTTGTTGCCATCGTCCTAAAAAGATGCAAGCTCAGTGAGTAGTGTTTAACTAGTTTCAGTTCTGTCCTAACGATGGATTATCGCCCCTTGATTATTAGGACCGGATGTCTTGATGATAGAACGATAAATACACGACGTGCATCTGGTAAACTGTACATCCCTCACTCAGTCTTCAAATCTTCCGAAGTGTGACTCGCTATGAGCGGCAATTAGGTTTTGTCCATTATTTGCCTCCTGTCCTCTCCATTCTCTCACTCTCTTTCTCTTTCCCTCTCTCTCTCTCTCTCTCTCTCTCTCTCTCTCTCTCTCTCTCTCTCTCTCTACCTCTCTCTCTCTCTTTCTTTCCTTTTCTTCCTCCTGTCTGCTATAGTCTCTTTGTTGCTCTGACTATTTATATTTTTATCTGTCTGTCCATCTTTTTTTCTTTGTTTCTATATGTTTCTCTTTCTTCGCCCTCTTCATACACCATACACCCATCCCCAACAATACTAGATTCTAGAACGTGCGAGTATCCAAGCCTGTAGATTTCCCCAACATTGTTGTTGCAAGCGCTCACACAAGCTACAAGAATTGCTCTTGGGCGTGAGTTCAACCCTATCACTGCGGCTTTACTCCAGGCTGGAAGCTCTTCAAAAAATATAAACGGCAGCTCGTCTCGGTTCAGCTCAAAATAATCTGCGTGGTCTTTGATGTGGCCTCCTATCAATAGCACTGTGGATGTTACTGTGTGTTGATATAGCCTCGGGCAGTGTTGAGGAATCAGCTCCTCACCACCGACTTTGCTACTGTTTTCCAGCACGCTTTTGAGAAGATTGTTTTCTGATAAGTCTTTGAGCCTGAAGTAAGACATTGTGCCTAGAGAGGTGATTTCTTAGATTACGTGTCTGCCAAGTGTAAGGACAAAGTCGGAAACCTCGCCCGTCCACCTCTGAAGTTAGGGCTCAGATTGGAACCGTGTCCCTTTCTCAACTCTGTTTTGTTACAAAGGAATCACCGAGTGTCAACCTAGGAATCTTTACAAAGTTGATGAACTGCAAGTCTAACTGTTGAGACGGTTAGAGAAAGAATAGAATTCTATTAATAAAAGACTGTGAAGGGAAAATAATATTTAATTCGATATTTGAGAATATTGACCACAATGTTTTTAATTTTCATTTTTGCCAGAGAAAATTCTCAATTCTCATTCTCAATTGATAAACAAATAAACTGATTTTTAAGCTTAAACTGACAAGCGAGCTCAAAATGGCTTAAATTAGGCTTGATTTATTATAGATTTTAGGTAAAACTGTCTGCGAATCTCGAAAGTTGTTGGAAATAAGATCTTTAGAACAAAGCAGAGATGTAAGTGTCGAGACCACAACAGTGGAGAGGTAAAGGCGTAAATCCTCCGACTACAGAGTTTCTCCCCTACCTTAAACCCAAATCGGTAGAGTGGTTGGGGCATTTGGTGTTAAAATAGAGGATATGCAGCGTCTAATCTGAAATACAAACGAACTGAAACTCCATAGGGTGGTAACTCACTGTTCAATTCCAAAGGCCATCATATTTATGTTAAAGAATGCTACCACATAAAAGGGTCTTGACCAAGCAATAGTATCTACTGTGCGCACAATTCAAAACTAGAATAACGGCTGTTAGTTCTGTACTTTCAGAAGCTGTATAATTAATATATGTCAGCTAGATGTGAGAATAATAGACAAACGCCATTGTTTTTGCTCCGGTTGTGAAATATCATCAGTCTGGATTTCATAGATACTGATTCGGATCCATATTAAAATTTTATAGATGTAGATTCAAACCTAATGGATATTCATCCATTGCTCCAATAAAATGTTGGAAATTTCTCCTGTAAAAAAGAGGAAGTTTTCTAAATTTTAATATCCCAATTGAATATTTCCACAGGATTAAATAGACTGTCGTTAGCAAACAGTTTCGCTTTCTCATAGGGAATAATTGTGAATCAATAGCACCACAACCAAGAGGAAGATCGAAGTTTATATAAAATAATATAGCTCAAGCAACAGAAAAAAAAAGGAAAAAAATTATACCCAGGCAGAGTCATTATGAATCATTTAGATGTGAATGTTAAAAACAATTTCAAGTGGCGAATTTTGTTGGACTTGTTTTTTGTTTCTTAAGTGTATGCGTGTGTGTGTGTGTGTTGTTGTTTTGTTTTATAGCGCTTGCTCTGCAATCGTTCGATCTTTACCAGAGCCCATGCTGGTGATGTGACTAGCGGTTTAGTCTAAGATCAGATAAGACAATACTTATCTACAAGTTTTGGAGGCTTCTACAAAACTTCTAGATACAACACTCTCCAGTGGCCTCTGATCTGATCAATGCGAGGCTACAGACACAAGCTTCCTGTGAAGCCAACAAATAACTTGAAGTTTCAGACAAACCTTCCTTCCGCGTTCTTTCTCCTTCCTCAGTGTACCCTACCAAACGCTTAGTCTGCGACTGAGGCAGCGAAAGCGCGGCGTCAAGTGGTATCTCTTGCTTACACAAGCTTCGGTAAGGAGAAACCCTGAGAAATCCTCTCCAAAGTCTTTGGCTGTGGATCTACTAAGCCCAAACTCTCTACTTGTCTTAGACAGGCCTTCCTCGGGTGGTACCGTGTCTGCATGCCACATCGACCTGGCGGAGTCTGGAGGAGATCTACGTGCTGTTGGTTTCTGGTGTGGCCACCCATCTGCCAAAGGTCTACCTAGCGCTGCTGGTCACTTTGGTGAGGTAGGAATCCAGGCCAGCTTTCAGCTCGATCTCCGAGCTAAAAGTTCTCAGACAGGACTTGGATTCCGGGGCAGCGGGAACCCTGGCGTAATATGCACTGCAGGATACCAAGTTTGATCTATGCGGATAGTGGATTGTGTTTTCTTGAACTAATTTGTCAATTTATCATCAAATCGACAGTGTGTTTAATTCTAACACACGCAAATTTGATAGGTTCATGTTAGGAGCGCCTACTCAGTCAATTTTAAAAATGAAATGCAATCTCTTGTCACACTATGTGAACTGCTAGATGCAGGTAACGGGAGGGTATGGAGGTCGGGGAGGACAAAGAGTCTCTAGTCACACTATGTGAACTGCTAGATGCAGGTAACGGGAGGGTATGGAGGTCGGGGAGGACAAAGAGCAGGAAAGAAGTATGAGGATGGGAAGGAGAAGAACAGGAAGATGATAACTGGAAAATTAATCAGGCACATAAATAAACATACACATAAAGTGGTAGATAGGTAGATAGCAAAAGAAAGAAAGAGACAGAGAGACAGAGAGACAGAGAGACAGAGAGACAGAGAGACAGAGAGAGAGAGAGAGAGAGAGAGAGAGAGAGAGAGAGAGAGAGAGAGAGAGAGAGAGAGAGAGAGAGAGAGAGAGAGAGAGAGAGAGAGAGAGAGAGAGAGAGAGAGAGAGAGAGAGAGAGAGCACAGACAGAAGTAAAGTGAGAACTGAAATCCACAACTCAAGTCATTCTTGTGCGTCAGGTGTGCGGGTGTGTGTTGGCTGAGCCCATCATTACATGGCTGTTGACCCAGAGCGACCAATATTGTTGGTGTCCTGACGGGCCTCTAGCTGGCTTTAAATCTAGGTGGCTGATTATTATCACAACTAACAGGGTGTTAACACTACAGCAATGGGCGACTGGAGGGTTAATTCTTCGCTTGACCCTTCAAAACATTTCATTCAGGTGGCTAAACAATATTTCTATTATAGGCATTATGGAGAACAAATCATGATGTCACTTCCCCATAACATTGCTAAGTTCCTGGTTCTAAACAAGTTATCGTCTATGGTTCCTCATTGGCAAGGCTCTGGGTGTTTTCAACAGATTCAGTAACTTGATACTCTGATCCGGCATGGGTTTACCTCACTGTCACTAACTTCATGCAACAGGTTTGGGACCGATTCAGGATAATTATAAAGCTTGGTTTCTTATAGGATTGTTTAGCGCTAACTGAGACTTGACACGTCTTCTCATATTTATGAGTAGCGATTTCATGCCATTCCTCCACTCTTTCTTCCTTTTCTTCTTCTTTTTTCTCTCCCCCCCCACACACACACATACAAACACAAACTTTAGCATCTCTCTCTCTCTCTCTCTCTCTCTCTCTCTCTCTCTCTCTCTCTCTCTCTCTCTCTCTCTCTCTCTCTCATTCACTCTAATATTTTTCTACCCTCCTCAACATCCTTTCTGTGATAAGAATCTGACAGGCTCTTGCTCGTCTTACTCAAAACTTTAAAATAAGCATTAGAAACATGCCTTAATCGTTAGCGACTAATCTATGTCTAAATGTCCCGTTGCCTCCTCAAACAGGAAATGTTTTTGTTTAGATTAAAAGAAGATGTTTTGGACCCTGAGACGGAATATTTAGCTCAGCCGTTACAGTTTAGATACGGTCCTAGAAGAAGTAGGTTTTAAACTTGAAAATCTCCATGACTTTGTCGACTTGTGAGTTGGTCAGCTGAGTGGAGCACTATAAGCTGTGCCTACATCAAGCACGTACTATAGAGCTACACATTCGGGAGATTTAAATAGCATTTGCAATGTTGTTGTTATTCATTATTGAGCTTTCGAGACAAGAAAGAACAATTTTATGGGGTTCCTCTATCGTCGATTGACATGAACAGTTTAACCTATGACAAGCTAGTATGTTAGTATGAAGTTATGGAGACTTACGACACTAATAGTCTAGGGGGCCTGCATTTTTTTTTCTTTTTCTTTGAGAAAATGCCAAGAGTGAAGAACAAATCCCCTTTAAGCTCATTCTCTGGGAGTGGAAACCGTCACATGCCCATCACATGTTTTAGACATGCGATAATTAATTACCCCTTGATTAAGCTATTACCACTACCCTTGTTTTATTTTCTTCTCTGCTTTTTCAAAAATCTGCTATCGATTTGATGAAACTACAGTGGGGAATGGTCCCTTTTCTTTGCATTTAATTACAATACATCTATATTTCGGACAACTGAAAACTATTTTTTAACAGCGAAATTCATTTCTCCAAAACTTTTTAAAGCTTGGCTAATATCCCAACAAATCTATTTTAATTTCACTCAAATCTCCAAGCTCAAGTTCTGCTCTACAAGGACATCCAAGATGTGACATCGATATCCATATTTGTTTACTAAACAATGATGAAGCAGCATGGGAAGCGATACTTGTTTTTAGAGCGTTTGTTCTCTATTTACTGTTTTATGTCTTTGTACCAAAGACCTGAGTCGTACAGATCTCACTGTATTTGGCGGCTCTGATCTACGCTGATGGTTGAATCTGTCACGGAGCAACTAGTGCTAGTGAAACTTCTGGTGGTGGTGGTGGCCACAAATCGGGGAGCACAATGACTGATGCCTATCTCGGGCGACCAAGCCCGGGTCTCATGTCGACCAGCCCGTCTTTGATGTGTGTTCTGGATCGTCGCATCTTGACGCGGCGCCTGTCGTCAGCCAGTACATAACTTGTTTAATTTCTCTGTGGTTTGTAGTTCACTTCGATCAATGTTTGTCACCAGGTTTTCCTGACGTCTATTCTCCTATTGATCCTAATTTAACAGAAATCTCTCTTGACCGACTGCCGTCTTCCTGGCGCCATGTTGTTATTATGCTGATAAATATCATGTGGATCAACCCTGTCTTAGTATGAAAAATTCTCTTTCATTCATTCCTCCAGGGCCTCTTCTATTTCATTCCGTTGAGTATTGACCACGAAGGTACGTATGTATACACGTCTTTTTCTTTTATCTCTTTTTTATTGCTTCTTGCAATATACAACAAACAAAACACTAGTTTCTCTGAAGATGTTAGAGGCAGCAGCCCCAGTGAATAACCTGTTAAGTTGTCCTTTATGACTCATTTTGTAACTTCAAAAGTATTTTAATGATTATCCCCAATTGACACAATATGAAACTTTGACCCTCTCAGAATAATACAAGTTATGAATCCATATCAATAGGAGCAGCCAACTATATCGCATAAATTCAGATTGGTATCACAGGCCAGGACGGTGCGCCTTCAGTCAGAGCAGGTCCCCAGACTTCAGCGGAGCGCATCAGTGCCGCATGGCCTGCCCCAGGCAGCTTGCAGGCCGAGCGCCAGTGAGCGGTGCTGGGACACGGGCAGCAGAAAACTCACCGCTACGCTACCACTGTACCACCATCAGCAACCGTTACTGGTTTCCTCCTGGGAGTTGGGTAGCCTTTGCGACTCCGTCACACTGGTTTTCTCTACCGAAGCTCACAAAGAAGAACCTAGGGTTCGGATTGATCTCTTCTAGTTCAGAAGTTCTACCTAGAGCAGCTTAAGTGTCTAGGGACTTCTGAAAGCGGCCGACAATGAAAAAGTAATAATAATGGGAAATTAAAAACGAGTTAAACAAAAAGCATTCTTTTAGAAATTACCAGTGCTTTAACTTGCTCTATTTGATGTCGGGAAACAATTTTTTTTTCTTATACCGAAGATCAAGGAAATATTGTCACATGACTGAGCAGCTATTTAATGTCACTCTATAAACCTCATGATGTGGCATTTGCTCGACGAAATCAAAAGGCAGGATATAACAATTTACGAATTCATTATGGAGATAAGCCAAACATTTCAAAGATATATTAATTCATGTTTTATGAATTTTGATTCAGGGCAACTTCTATCTAGATTTCAATCTCAATATAGAGTATGACCAGGCATATCTGGTCTTAGACCTTAATACATGCATTTTTGCAAAGAAATGTGCTTAAAATCAACTTGACAAAAATAATCACCAATCAAATGGAAAGCTTAAAAATAATCAGGTAACAACTTACAGGTACAATGTTAGAGAGACATTAATTAAATCAGGCATGAGTTTGGTTTCAAAGACATTTAAATATAGAGTCGCAAACTTGCCTGGTGGACACTCAGATCAGAAAGCAAACATTCCTTCACAATGAAGTGATCACCAAAGGTTTGTTTTCCAAAGAGCCTTGCATGAGACTCTGTATAAAACAGAGTAGAACCAAGATACGTTGTAAATATGTCCCCTAAAATGCGTCTACATTTTCAACATCTTTGTCACAAATCTCACCCTTTTTTAACCGATAGATAGTTCTTTGCAACCCACATTTATTTAAATCTAAATGAATGATTTAAGCTTCAAATTTTCTCATTATAATATATAGGCGGTATAATATTAATCAAACTTTTTTTTTTTTTTTTTTGTATTTAGTATAGAGGATTTGGACCTAAAAAATCATGGCTGTGATGACTTGACTTTAAATTTTCTGGTGAAAGAGAGAAAGATAAAAAAAAACCAACAACAATGAAACTGAATAACGGGCAATCAAGTGCGAGAGAGCAGGGCAGTAGCTATTAAACGATTCGTAAACACTCTCTATAAGACAATGTAGAGATTAAGAGCAAAACTGCTTTAAGTTGTAATGCTTTATGGGAATTCATAGCTGCCCATTAATTTCGCATATGCATGATAAGAGGCGTTCAAAAGCAACTATAAATAGATTGGAATTTTACAAACTTAGATGAGTATGGGTTTCTTTCTATTTCTTCTCGTCTCTATAGTCGTAGAATGTTGATAACTTGCCACTGTGTATAGGTCTCGAATTTACGACACACTGTGTCAGCTGGTCTACTGTTGATAACTTGCCATTGTGTATGGGTCTTGAATTTACGACACACTGACTGTGTCAGCTGGTCTACTGTTTATACTGTTTATTCTACTGGTCGGCCAGCATTTCTTATCTTAGAGAACTAGATCTACCGACAGTTTTTCCCTTTTGCATATTTATGATAGACACTTGCGAAAATGAACAACAAAAGATTGTAAATATCGTGCAAATTATGTTTTTTGTCGGAGCCGCATACAAAATTAAAGTTTGAGAGTAGCATCGAATCAAAGTTAATTTCTCTTTAATCATGTACCTTTGTAAGTGGTGATAACAGAACAAGTATCCCACTATCATTTTATCCCCACCCAGAACTTTTGGAGTGACCCGTGGTGACTTTTGATCCAGTTTTTATTGGTTTCTTTGATATGTTCAGTCTGTGTTTCCTCGCCAATTATTTTTCTATATAAATTTTATTTGAACAGACTTGCTCGGTGCTGTTAATTCTTAGCATGACTTATCGAGTTGATGCTGGTGATAAAAAAGATGAAGAGCATCTCTTACAGCCAAATGCTTACGTTTTTCTCTTTCAAAAATAATTTCATAGCGAATTGTGAATGGTAAATTCATCGAAGCATTGTTTAAGCTTCAAATACTTCACATTTGAAGTTTGACCTTCTATGCCATTTCAATAGAAAGAGTAGAGAACAACGGAAGATTAAAAAAAATAAATAAATAAGGCAGTTGGAGTATACGGATCAAATCAGACATTTTATAACTACAATGTACTAGAATAGAAATGTCAATACTGACACACTGAACAATAGAAACTTAAAAACACACACATACACATAAGGATGAGAGTTCGCTTCCCACAAAAGATTTTTTTTATGTGTGTGGTCATTTGTTTAGCTTAAGAGCGCTATCGATAGCATCTTGGTAAGACCGATCGACAATCCTGCAAAACAGACCTGAGAGCTCTAAGAGAAAATACACATTTTCCAAATTGGTGAGTTGATTAATAAATAAAAAGATTTAACATGCGTGTAGGGGTATTGTTGTTCACACTTTTTTGGCTTCAAAATTAAAAGTTTGTTTAAAAATTTGCACTGATATGGCAACATCCATTAATTGATAAACGTTTATGGATAATGACAGACTATCATTTGGTATTACCCCAACTCGAATACTCATCAGCTATGCTTCTGTTCGGCAGACGCGAAATCACAAAAGATGACTGCTGTCTGCTAGAACTAACCTCAACTCAAACTGTTGTCGAGGCAGACGCGTGCCGAACGATAACAGGAAGATAACTCGCGCGGCTTATCCCCAACCAAAACAATGGCAGCAGTTTGAACAAAGTCGCCGTGTGAAAGCGAGTTGATAAATAGTTTTCTCATTTCTTCGCAGTTATATGAGTAAAGCTGAATGACATGCTCAGCTCACCTCGCAAGCTCTGTCAATCTGACCATCTCCCTCATCTTATCCCCTTCTTCGCAAAACAGGCATTCAACTTGTTTTATCCTTTTCATTTCAGAATCTCATTCTCAATGAAAGTCACGATGCTGTCTGAATGTTTTGGATAACAAAGCTGTAGATTAGATGGGCCGCTCTTTTCTGAATCTCAATTCTGTTGACAAATCTCCGTTTTGTTTTCTCCTGCTAAAATGTGGAGACAGTCATGGTGTGCTGTCTGTCAGATTTGACACCTCGTAAAGCTGTTTAAAATTCTGATATGTCAAGCCAAGCCAAGGTAATCCTACATCAAATTCCTATTTTTGAACCTCTTCTTTTATAGTTTATCAGATTCCCTGCCAGTCATAAATTAAAATATATAAAATACATTTGAGCCAGCGAATCTGTTTTGGGCATTTTGTTTCTGTCTGCTGATGTTTATTGCATAACACCAGTTTTCTGACTTACTGAATGTGACAACGCTATTACTGCTTCTACTGTCAATTTAGAGTCACGAGATTTTTTTTTTTAAATCTTTCACCGAGGGAGTAGGTCTATCTCGCGGCGAGAAGACGTCATAAATCTCAGAGCGGACTTTTTACCTGGTGACCACTAGGATTCGACATTTTGTGGTCAAAATTTAATGTTTTCATTCTCAGAATGGAGAAAAATCACAGCTTTGATAGAACTGATGATTATGCTTTCTAAAGGTTGACATAAATGTTTCTGTCGGCAAAGACTCCAAATTGAATTAATTCAAATCATTGTGAAAATAAAATGGAACGATTCGAAAAAATCTAAAAAAATTAGGTTAAAGTCAGCAGAGGCGGAGCATTTTTGCAACTGTATATAAACTGAGGCGGTCACAAACAAGATAATGCCAATCGCATGTCCTCTACATGTCTCTGTCTTTCGCAAGCTTTTACCAAGAGCACACGCAATTATGTATTCATACCTATTTGTATAAAGAAAAACTGTGTTAAATGAATTTTTTATGGACAAAATAGCAGTCTCTAGCTTTCGTTAGAATCTGAGTCCAGAACATCTCAAGTTGGAAACTGTAACTAATGTCACTAATTAGTTTGATCTACAAAACAAAGTGGGTTCTCAGATTGGTAGAGAAAATTTCGTGCAAATTAGTATTTAAAAAATTTCTTTGGTCATTCTCTTTGCTTGCTAAAAGTTGGTAAGTTCGCTTTATATAATAGTTAATACATTATGCCTTGGGTTTGTCTTCAAAAGATAGTAAAAATATGGTTTCAAAATGCTATACTAGTGACGACAGAATTTGTTTTTCGATTCAAAATACTGCCTCAGTGGATCCAAAAAGTTCCGAAATTTGAAAAATGTAATTATAGTGTTTTAGTTTGGATAAGTGAGATCTACCTGTTCTGAGCTTGATTAATTCTCAATAAAACACACGCTGCGAGCAAACCTTTGAACCACGGCCGCATCGTGGCTAGTGCTGGCTCTCTACTGGACAACCCCTTAGGTCGGACACGGAAGCTCGTAAATAAAACTGATACCATCACCTTCTGGTGGCACTTTAGACTGTTTGGATCGTCTGAAAGTCTCACTCAGGACCGCTAATCTTAATAACACTTAGAACAGAATTACTTTACGCTTGTACCGTACTAAAGATTAAAATTGTGAATCAGAAAAATGTCTCGTTCAAAGTGGCATACTGAGTTCATTCTACAACTTTTCTCTGTTGCCAGATAAGACGAAGAAAAGGAATATAAAATTTAATAACATCGCTCAACAGGGCTTCTCTTGGTGAAGTCAGGCTGAGAGAATAACCAGAAGAATGTGGTCGAGTGTGAGAGCAATTTTCAAAACCGATGAAACAGAGATGATCTCCCCTGGTCACCATCGTCGGTAAGAGAGGGAGCATTACAGATAGAAAGAAGAGAGAGAGAGAGAGAGAGAGAGAGAGAGAGAGAGAGAGAGAGAGAGAGAGAGAGAGAGACAGACAGACAGACAGACAGACAGACAGAGAAAGAAGAAGAGGAACAAAGAGAGAAAGGGAAACAAAGACAAAGAAGGAAAGAAAGAAAGAGAGAGAAAAAAAAAAGAGAGAAGAGAGAGAGAGAGAGAGACAGACAGACAGACAGACAGACAGACAGACAAACAGAATGAGAAAGAAAGAGAGAGTACGAGTGTGTGATGTAAGCTAGAGAAAGGCGATACACACAGTTTCAATAAACAAATCTAATTAGAATCGACACAGGTGCGATTAACTTTAATTGACCCTTTAAATGTAAAATGTTAATTACTAGAGAGACTACCGGGTGCCAAGCTTAAAATTAAAACAAAAAATAGCCTGCGTGGGGAATTGAGCAAGGCAATCTGGTACCAAAAGAGCAAAATGGAAAATAGTTGCGTTAATGGTTGGCCCACAACAGTGTTTGGTGGCGCAGCTCAGTGGTAGGCCATCAATATTGAGTATACAGACATGATGATACCAGTTGTCGTTCGTGCTGAGAAGTGCGAGATCTTTCCAGGGGAGGCCAGTAGGTAAATCAGACAGCGTTACAGTTTATGCATAACCATCAAGTTAATCCTCTCACAAAAACAATGGGGCCACTTGTTGAATTAATTCAGTTTTTCCTTAAATTCCACGATCTTGGTATTTCTGTAAATCTCCATAAAAAAGGAAAATAAGAAATTAATAGCAGTGTGTCAACTCCTTCAAATTATAGCAAGGGCATTTTGCACATATATCCTCCTTTTTTTTTAAATCTAATTATGCAAACAGTCCTGAGGCTGTTTAATTATTGGTCGAGTTAAAAAGTTGTAGAATTGCCACTCCATAATAATTATAATTCGTGTAGAAAAAAAAACAACAACACTCAATCATAAACTTTATTCCAAGATAACGCTAAACAATTTAACAAGCCATGTAGGGTGCATCTTTATAATTTATTTTCACGGTAAATTGTTTGCATTCTGAAACAAGTTTTCAGATGGAGAACAGTTACCTTCAATTATAATGTTAGAAGCTAAAATGGAGTTTAGAATCTTCTAAAACTGGGTTCTTTTTGTCTTGTGTAGATGTTCAGTAGATCTGTCGTAGAACATTGGAATTATAATAAAAAAAAATTAATCTTTCTAGTTAACAGTTGAGACAACACTTAAGTCCAACTTGAATCTGGTCGTTAGTAACTCATGAAAATTTCAAGCGTTTTTTGGCACTTGAAACTTGTAGGTCGGGGATGAAACACAGTTAGAATTGGTACAAGTGAATGATCATGGCTTAACCAAGTTTCAATGATTGGATACTCAGGAGCTACAATTTCGTTTTTACGGCCAATTTGGTTTGATGAGTTTTCAAATTTCCTTGCTGCAATGATTCAGATCTGCGATTTAATTCAAGTTTCGCATGTGTGATCTTATTGAATTTGGCTCTCAATACAAAAGGTTAAGCAGGTACAACGAGTGCATATAAAATAGATTGAAAAATTATTACTGTATTGTGCGCGAGCTTCGAACTTGAAATATAATACACAGTCTCATCTGCTCTCACTCTCAACAAATCAATTGAGACAATCAGCTCAAATGAATATTAAATGAAAATTTACAGCTTGACTGATCGTCACGCATGATTCCATATATGCTGGCGCCTCACACTGAACATTATGTCACATCGTATAGTTTTCTAACTGCTAATCTTCTTTTCTCCATTTTCGTTTCATATAAATTTTTAATGATATCATTGTAAACTGTTAATTGTACACCAGCTTTCATAGAATGATGTCACAGTAAACAACTATTATGGTGCATATTTTGTTTTCATCTTTTTTTTTTATTTTTGGTCGAAAAGAACATTACTGATTTACTGCAATTCAGTCCAAATCTATATCAATCTGTTAAGTATGCTATACTATATCAGAGAGATCATGCTGTCAGTAGATACTCTGGGCTGGTGTCATGTTTCACCAGAATGAGTCTTACAGATATTCTACCACTGCACTAGCTATATCCGCACATTTATCAACGGGTCCTGCATTAAGTAACTTGGGCGAAAGCAAAACTTCATCGCCCTCAACTCAATCTAGAATTATTGAAAAAGCAGAGTATAAGCAGCGATACGTTGATGAGATAATTTCCTCCTGCTGATAAGCATGGTATTCCAAGAACGGGGACAGAAATGAATTGAAGCTGAAACAAAAGTAAAATAGTAAAATGAGTAGAAATTTTTCTCTCTAAATACTACACTATACGCACTTCACAATCAAATTAAAAATTGATTTTATTGGAATCTTACGTCAAAACCTTTATAAATTCAACGTTACTCGAGGCAACTTTCCCCCCAAAGGTTCTGCCATTCAATATTGGAAATCTGATGTAGAACCTGGGACTCTGCTTTCACACAGCATGGTCAGTCAGTCGCTCCAAGCGGAGCCAGGCGAGTATAAAGCAGATATCATAAAAAATTCAGGGCCAGCTCGCCCGGCAGGCGGCCATGAATGCCAGTGAGCCGAGGTTTAGGAGATTCCCTATTGTGTCCACCCAGGCCGGTGCTGTCATGGAGGGAATGAAAGGAGGCTTTTAGCGTGAGCCAGATCTCAGTTCATGACTGCAGTGCTACTGTACATCAGTAGAGAAAGACAAATCAATGGTATATAATCTATGTTAAAATTATTTCGCATACATGATTGCAGCAGTCCTCAATGATCCCATTGGTACATTCTATTATATGCATAAGAAGAAAATATGTTTGATGTGTGCTAAAGATCTGCAATGGAAATTTTGATTACATACGCAACAGTGAATTAAAAAGAAGGGGAATAGCAGTTGAATTTGTAAATTTCAAGTGCATCTTATTTTTTCATCAGAATTTCCATTCATATTTTTGTTGAATGCTACAGTTTTTTTCAATGCAATTTCGAACTCTTCTGAGTGAAACATGCTACAAAAGGATGATAAAGACACCGGCTTGGTTTCTGTCTCTCTCACTTCCCACAATCTACTTCTTTCTTCTCTCTTTTTATTTTCTGTCTTTATTTATTATTTTTTTTATTTTTCAAGTTCTCTCCTTTTCTTTCCCAAGATGTCGCTTTATGATTAATTTTCCTCTCTACCATTATTCTGTTCGATCAATATATCTGCTTGCCTACCTTTTTATCTTACAATCAATAAAAATATCTGTATATCTGGTATCTGGATAAGTAACCTATTTATCTAGATTTCTGCACTTATCTGAGTTTCTTTTTGAATCTCTGACATTCTGTGTTCATTTCTTCTTTCTTTCACTCTCTACAGTAACCCTCCCTAAGGACCCTCCTTTCGCCCCCCCCCCCCTCTCTCTCTCTCTCTCTCTCTCTCTCTCTCTCTCTCTCTCTCTCTCTCCTTCTCTCCTTTCCTTCTCTTTCTCCACACACTCTACGGTTATAGTTTAATTTTTGGGAAAATAAGTCCCAAGGAAAAATGTTAGAACACGACATGTTGTAACAATTTACCCAATCAGGCTTGAAAAAAAGCAGAAAAAAATTAATATGCGTTGTCACATAACGTGTAGGAAAAGAGAGTGAGAGAACGTGAAAGAGAGAGAAAGAGAGAGAGAGAGAGAGAGAGAGAGAGAGAGAGAGGTGGGGAGGGGGGTGGGGAGAAGAAGAGGAAAAAGAAAAGAAACCTTGCTTTTATGTGAGAATCAATATCAATGGAATCCATTGTACTCTGGCCAAAAATGAAATTAGAAAATTAAACTTGGAAAACATCAAAAGCAGACTTATACGATTCATATAAACGTGACAGCTTCATAAAACATTCTTTTCTTCGTTTTGTTTTGTTTTTAACCTAAATTTTGTCAATCACAATTCTATGTCTACAACACCGAACGAATATCAGCAATAATAATAACACCCATAGTCTTGCTTTTGTGGGTCGATTTCGATACCAATATGTTGGAAAGGAGAGAAAGAGAGAGAGAGAGAGAGAGAGAGAGAGGGGGGGGAGATGGAGAGAGAGAAAGAGAGACAGACAGATAGAGAGAGAGAGAGAGAGAGAGAGAGAGAGAGAGAGAGAGAGAGAGAGAGTTTCTTCACTTCTATCGTTGACTGCCTTCTTATTTCTATGTTTAAAACAATGAACCTGATGATTGATTGATGAAATGATCGAACTCAGACATAACAGCTGGTAAGTCGATCTAGACAAATTGCTGAATCTCAACTCTTCACCCAGGGAACACAGGTATTTCAAAAAATACCGAGTTGAATGCTCGCTTTGAACTTATGAGCTCAAAGAGATAGCAGTGAAACAAAGTAAAAAAAAAAAAGCCTTTGCTGGATTTATATGTGAAAGACGACGAAAATCAAAACCACACTTCATTGCAATGGGTCGATCCCCGTGTATCACTCCAAGAATGCTTAGAAGATCCCTAGGATTTAGCTCTACTCCGTGTCCCAGGCAGCAGCCCTCGTTGTGTTTGCAACACAAGTATATATAAATAAATACTGTCGAGGAGGAACAATGAAAACGTGAATGTCATTGTCATTCTACGGTGAAGTCATCAAATGTGCTCGATGCAACAATCGCATAGAATAAGTCAGGACAGCAGCTGCCTGTGTGGTGCCGCTGTTGCGTTATCTTTGAAACTGTTTTCCACAGCTCCGTGTGGATGATATGATATTGATTGTTAACAATCATGTGATGAGTTCGGTGTTCAGAGCCCGCCACGCTCCTGGGAGATAGCAGGTCAGTCCAGATGGCAGCAACACTTGCTTCAAGCCTGGCTCGGCCAGCTTTACAGATATGGGGACACGTGCTTGTTGTCATAGCGATAGAAGCTGCTTACAGTTATGTCGTTACATGGGAAGGCAGGGTTTGGATAAAGGAGATGAAGTCACTAGGTTAGGAATATAATGTACTTGGATCATGCATGGGCAGAAAAAAAGATTTTTTCTTTTAATTCTATCTAGAGTTCCTTTTCATGGCGCTCTCTAATCTGGTCCAACTCCTAATCTTCACACGCACACACACACACACACACTCTCTCTCTCTCTCTCTCTCTCTCTCTCTCTCTCTCTCTCTCTCTCTCTCTCTCTCTCTTTCTCTCTCTTACATACATAGTAAACTATCTTTTATGCATTTTCGAACTCATCCTTTCAGTCTCGTGATGAACGTACATCTTTTGTCCTTGGTCACCTTTCCTTCAGCTAAAGCACCAGGAAAATAGTCTACACGACAAACACAAAACCATCTGTAAGTTAAAAGCGAAGTTTTGCTATTTTTGTTAGGCACGCATGTGTATATCTCGATACGAAACTCACCACATGAACATCCTAAGATATCCAGAGTCGAGAAAAGTGCGAGTCTTCCATCATTAATTAAACTTCTCGGCAAGGTTTTGTTCAGATCTGTCAAAAAGCTGATGGGTTTTTACTTGGAATAAAACCGCAGGGACTTTAATCTGCTATGACTTGTCTGGCGATGCTGTAAATACATCAGGTGGAGACGTGTGTGTATTCTATAGCTGTCACCAACAGCCAGCTTGGGCTCTGTGACATGTACAGCACAACAAAGCTCAGTGTTCACACTGTTAATGGTGAACTATCAT